>CM059201.1:59833054-59938183 GCA_030323885.1 Branchipolynoe longqiensis
TTCACTTCACCAGGTAAAGGGTCACACAGACAGGCAGGGGTACATAGGTTGTTTTCACTTCATCAGGTAAAGGGTCACACAGACAGGCAGGGGTTCATATGTTGATTTCATTTCACCAGGTAAAGGGTCACACAGACAGGCAGGGGTACATAGGTTGTTTTCACTTCACCAGGTAAAGGGTCACACAGACAGGCAGGGGTACGTAGGTTGTTTTCACTTCATCAGGTAAAGGGTCACACAGACAGGCAGGGGTTCATATGTTGATTTCATTTCACCAGGTAAAGGGTCACACAGACAGGCCAGGGGTTTAGTAGGTTGTTTTCACTTCACCAGGTTAAATGCACCAGACAGGCGGAGTGGTTACATAGGTTGTTTTACTTCATCAGGTAATGGGTCACACAGACAGGCAGGGGTTTCATAGGTTGTTTTCACTTCATCTGGTAAAGGGGTCACACAGACAGGCAGGGGTTGGTTGTTTTTTGGTGGGTGGGGGGGTCATAGGTTGTTTTCACTTCACCAGGTAATGGGTCACACAGACAGGCAGGGGTTCATAGGTTGTTTTCACTTCACCAGGTAAAGGGTCACACAGACAGGCAGGGGGTACATAGGTTGTTTTCACTTCACCAGGTAAAGGGTCACACAGACAGGCAGGGGACATAGGTTGTTTTCCCTTCACCAGGTAAAGGGTCACACAGACAGACAGGGGTTCATAGGTTGTTTTCACTTCACCAGGTAAAGGGTCACACAGACAGGCAGGGGTACATAGGTTGTTTTCACTTCACCAGGTAAAGGGCCACACAGACAGGCAGGGGTTCATAGGTTGTTTTCACTTCACCAGGTAAAGGGTCACACAGACAGGCAGGGGTACATAGGTTGTTTTACTTCACCAGGTAAAGGGTCACACAGACAGGCAGGGGTTCTAGGTTGTTTTCACTTCACAGGTAAAGGGCACACAGACAGGGGGGTATATGTTGTTTTCACTTCACCAGGTAAAGGGTACACAGACAGGCAGGGTACATAGGTTGTTTTCACTTCACCAGGTAAAGGGTCACACAGACAGACAGGGGTACATAGGTTGTTTTCACTTCACCAGGTAAAGGGTCACACAGACAGGCAGGGGTACATAGGTTGTTTTCACTTCACCAGGTAAAGGGTCACACAGACAGGCAGGGGTACATAGGTTGTTTTCCCTTCACCAGGTAAAGGGTCACACAGACAGGCAGGGGTACATAGGTTGTTTTCACTTCACCAGGTAAAGGGTCACACAGACAGGCAGGGGTACATAGGTTGTTTTCCCTTCCAGGTAAAGGGTCACAGACAGCAGGGGTCATGTGTTTTCCTTCACCGTAAAGGGTCACACGACAGCAGGGGTTCATAGGTTGTTTTCACTTCACCAGGTAAAGGGTCACACAGACAGGCAGGGGTACAAGGTTGTTTTCACTTCACCAGGTAAAGGGTCACACAGACAGACAGGGGTACATAGGTTGTTTTCACTTCACCAGGTAAAGGGTCACACAGACAGGCAGGGGTACATAGGTTGTTTTCACTTCACCAGGTAAAGGGTCACACAGACAGGCAGGGGTACATAGGTTGTTTTCACTTCACCAGGTAAAGGGTCACACAGACAGACAGGGGTACATAGGTTGTTTTCACTTCACCAGGTAAAGGGTCACACAGACAGGCAGGGGTACATAGGTTGTTTTCACTTCACCAGGTAAAGGGTCACACAGACAGGCAGGGGTACATAGGTTGTTTTCACTTCACCAGGTAAAGGGTCACACAGACAGACAGGGGTACATAGGTTGTTTTCCCTTCACCAGGTAAAGGGCCACACAGACAGACAGGGGTTCATAGGTTGTTTTCACTTCACCAGGTAAAGGGTCACACAGACAGGCAGGGGTACATAGGTTGTTTTCACTTCACCAGGTAAAGGGTCACACAGACAGGCAGGGGTACATAGGTTGTTTTCACTTCACCAGGTAAAGGGTCACACAGACAGGCAGGGGTACATAGGTTGTTTTCACTTCACCAGGTAAAGGGTCACACAGACAGGCAGGGGTACATAGGTTGTTTTCACTTCACCAGGTAAAGGGTCACACAGACAGGCAGGGGTACATAGGTTGTTTTCACTTCACCAGGTAAAGGGTCACACAGACAGGCAGGGTACATAGGTTGTTTTCACTTCACCAGGTAAAGGGTCACACAGACAGGCAGGGGTTCATAGGTTGTTTTCACTTCACCAGGTAAAGGGTCACACAGACAGACAGGGGTTCATAGGTTGTTTTCACTTCACCAGGTAAAGGGTCACACAGACAGGCAGGGGTACATAGGTTGTTTTCACTTCACCAGGTAAAGGGTCACAC
Organism: Branchipolynoe longqiensis; assembly: GCA_030323885.1. NCBI lineage: Eukaryota > Metazoa > Annelida > Polychaeta > Phyllodocida > Polynoidae > Branchipolynoe > Branchipolynoe longqiensis. The sequence continues at coordinate 59,835,418 of CM059201.1, forward strand.
AGACAGGCAGGGGTTCATAGGTTGTTTTCACTTCACCAGGTAAAGGGTCACACAGACAGGCAGGGGTTCATAGGTTGTTTTCCCTTCACCAGGTAAAGGGTCACACAGACAGGCAGGGGTACATAGGTTGTTTTCACTTCACCAGGTAAAGGGTCACACAGACAGACAGGGGTACATAGGTTGTTTTCACTTCACCAGGTAAAGGGTCACACAGACAGGCAGGGTACATAGGTTGTTTTCACTTCACCAGGTAAAGGGCCACACAGACAGGCAGGGGTACATAGGTTGTTTTCACTTCACCAGGTAAAGGGTCACACAGACAGGCAGGGGTACATAGGTTGTTTTCACTTCACCAGGTAAAGGGTCACACAGACAGGCAGGGGTTCATAGGTTGTTTTCACTTCACCAGGTAAAGGGTCACACAGACAGGCAGGGGTACATAGGTTGTTTTCACTTCACCAGGTAAAGGGTCACACAGACAGGCAGGGGTTCATAGGTTGTTTTCACTTCACCAGGTAAAGGGTCACACAGACAGGCAGGGGTACATAGGTTGTTTTCACTCACCAGGTAAAGGGTCACACAGACAGGCAGGGGTACATAGGTTGTTTTCACTTCACCAGGTAAAGGGTCACACAGACAGGCAGGGGTTCATAGGTTGTTTTCACTTCACCAGGTAAAGGGTCACACAGACAGGCAGGGGTACATAGGTTGTTTTCACTTCACCAGGTAAAGGGTCACACAGACAGGCAGGGGTTCATAGGTTGTTTTCACTTCACCAGGTAAAGGGTCACACAGACAGGCAGGGGTACATAGGTTGTTTTCACTTCACCAGGTAAAGGGTCACACAGACAGGCAGGGGTACATAGGTTGTTTTCACTTCACCAGGTAAAGGTTCACACAGACAGGCAGGGGTACATAGGTTGTTTTCACTTCACCAGGTAAAGGGTCACACAGACAGGCAGGGGTACATAGGTTGTTTTCACTTCACCAGGTAAAGGGTCACACAGACAGGCAGGGGTACATAGGTTGTTTTCACTTCACCAGGTAAAGGTTCACACAGACAGGCAGGGGTACATAGGTTGTTTTCACTTCACCAGGTAAAGGTTCACACAGACAGGCAGGGGTACATAGGTTGTTTTCACTTCACCAGGTAAAGGGTCACACAGACAGGCAGGGGTACATAGGTTGTTTTCACTTCACCAGGTAAAGGGCCACACAGACAGGCAGGGGTACATAGGTTGTTTTCACTTCACCAGGTAAAGGGCCACACAGACAGGCAGGGGTACATAGGTTGTTTTCACTTCACCAGGTAAAGGTTCACACAGACAGACAGGGGTTCATAGGTTGTTTTCCCTCACCAGGTAAAGGGTCACACAGCAGGCAGGGGTACATAGGTTGTTTTCACTTCACCAGGTAAAGGGTCACACAGACAGGCAGGGGTACATAGGTTGTTTTCACTTCACCAGGTAAAGGGTCACACAGACAGACAGGGGTACATAGGTTGTTTTCACTTCACCAGGTAAAGGGGGGGTTGTTTTTTTGGTGGTCACACAGACAGGCAGGGGTACATAGGTTGTTTTCACTTCACCAGGTAAAGGGTCACACAGACAGGCAGGGGTACATAGGTTGTTTTCACTTCACCAGGTAAAGGGTCACACAGACAGGCAGGGGTTCATAGGTTGTTTTCACTTCACCAGGTAAAGGGCCACACAGACAGGCAGGGGTACATAGGTTGTTTTCACTTCACCAGGTAAAGGGTCACACAGACAGGCAGGGGTTCATAGGTTGTTTTCACTTCACCAGGTAAAGGGTCACACAGACAGGCAGGGGTACATAGGTTGTTTTCACTTCACCAGGTAAAGGGTCACACAGACAGGCAGGGGTACATAGGTTGTTTTCACTTCACCAGGTAAAGGGCCACACAGACAGGCAGGGGTACATAGGTTGTTTTCACTTCACCAGGTAAAGGGTCACACAGACAGGCAGGGGTACATAGGTTGTTTTCACTTCACCAGGTAAAGGGTCACACAGACAGGCAGGGGTACATAGGTTGTTTTCACTTCACCAGGTAAAGGGTCACACAGACAGGCAGGGGTACATAGGTTGTTTTCACTTCACCAGGTAAAGGGTCACACAGACAGGCAGGGGTTCATAGGTTGTTTTCACTTCACCAGGTAAAGGGCCACACAGACAGGCAGGGGTTCATAGGTTGTTTTCACTTCACCAGGTAAAGGGTCACACAGACAGGCAGGGGTTCATAGGTTGTTTTCACTTCACCAGGTAAAGGGCCACACAGACAGGCAGGGGTACATAGGTTGTTTTCACTTCACCAGGTAAAGGGCCACACAGACAGGCAGGGGTACATAGGTTGTTTTCACTTCACCAGGTAAAGGGTCACACAGACAGGCAGGGGTACATAGGTTGTTTTCACTTCACCAGGTAAAGGGTCACACAGACAGACAGGGGTTCATAGGTTGTTTTCACTTCCAGGTAAAGGGTCACACAGACAGCAGGGGTACATAGTTGTTTTCACTTCACAGGTAAAGGGTCACACAGACAGGCAGGGGTACATAGGTTGTTTTCACTTCACCAGGTAAAGGGTCACACAGACAGACAGGGGTACATAGGTTGTTTTCACTTCACCAGGTAAAGGGTCACACAGACAGGCAGGGGTACATAGGTTGTTTTCACTTCACCAGGTAAAGGGTCACACAGACAGGCAGGGGTACATAGGTTGTTTTCACTTCACCAGGTAAAGGGTCACACAGACATGCAGGGGTACATAGGTTGTTTTCACTTCACCAGGTAGAGGGCCACACAGACATGCAGGGGTACATAGGTTGGTTGCCAGCGAGTTGAGGTAGTCAAGTGGTTAAGGCACCCATCCCGGAATGTTAGGGACACGGGTTTGTGTCCCATATATTGGCGCCGTGACCAGACAAGCACACTGCATGGGCGTCTGTAGCCGTCACCATTAAACCTACGAACACTGATCCATTCGAGACGTAGAATCCTAGGGGACGAGTGCAGTGAGTTGCCACATACACAGGTAGTCACGGGTAGGTTGTTTGCACCATGCACTAGGAGGGTGGGCGCCATACGATGACATTTACCTGCTTTAGATGACATTTTGTGTGGCAACTGGCGACACTTGAAAAAAGATAAGTATATTACCATTAAGTTGATTGTTACAATCGACCTTATTTCAGCTTGAAGCAATTTTTATTATAAAAAAGTTAACTTTGGAGATATTTGAAGTTGAAACAAAATAAATTAATTCTGGCGTGTTTGTCGAAATTCTGGCACCATAGGCTTCACCAGAAAGAGTTTTTTAAATGATTAAATTCCCCTCCATGTTGAATGAGTGCAGCAACATCCAAGTTGTCTGCACAGGACGACGCCAAGTGGAGGAGGTGGATGCTTCGTCGGACTGTGCAGCTTTAAGATCAGCATATCGAGTTCCGCAGTCACGTGACATTTCGCGCCACCAGTCAGTGGTTCCGGTTCCTGAATGTGGTGCCGGTTCCTGAATGTTAAAACCACTACCACCACCCTGCCGCTGTGGTACACATATTGACTCCAACAGACGACAATTAGTGGCAGGCCTCTTTTCCCGTGCTCCTCCAGGGATGGGTCAGCACTTTATAGTGCTGCCATGACTCGGTGCAATCAAGGCACTGTTACACTCTACAACTTATATTCACCTCTCAGTCAGAGAACTTGTCGCTACTTTGCCTCCTGGTCTGCATTACTAGGATAGGGCAAGGACTAGTTTGCCTAGTGTCAGGACAATGTAACTGAATGGAATATTTATTCAGGGTGCCAGCAGCCGGGTGTCCTAGTGGGGCAGCACTAGAAAGTTACCATGAGTGTGCGCTGTCACAGGTCTGACAAGGCACTCGTCCTGATATGACCGTAGATGTTGCTAAGATGCAAAACCCCCAACCTACAAACCGTGGCCAGCAGCCATGAAGGCAGCGTATTGAATAAGTATAACTAGCACAACTCTGACCTGTGACGCCGTATCCTGGAGGTATCAGTGATACCTCCAGGATACGGAGGTATCCTGGAGGTATCACTGCTGTCAGTGCTGCTGTCAGTGATTGCTGTCAGTGACTGCTGTCAGTGACTGCTGTCAGTGACTGCTGTCAGACCACCACTCACCTGTGTGGAGGCCACCATGGAAGTGGACAGCGTACAATGTAGCTGCAGGCACTTAGTTTCAGTTAGTCATGCATCACTCTTAAATAGGCCTTGTCACACCGAGTAGACACACCATACACACACACATATATATATATATATATATATATATATATATATGTATATATGTATATATGTATGTATGTATATATGTATGTATATATGTATATATACGTATATATGTATAAATGTATATATGTATGTATATTTGTATATATGTATACATATGTATATACATATATACAACAGCAATACCTGCATACTACGGTATGCAGGTATTGCAGGTATAGCAATACCTCAGGGAGTTTAATACCCCTGCCCTGCAGAGTTGTAAACAATTGCCTTGTGGTACAGGTTCTTGACAGACCCGAAGGCTAAGGGAGCAAACCCTAAACAGAAAACCATGTCACTGTGGCAGCATTAAGGGTGGTTGATGTATGGAACTCCCAACATCTCCCGACCAGCCACTGCAGGGACAAATAGTTTTGCGCCTGTCTGACATGTTCTTGCCGGTGTGAAACCTCTATTTTGTCCCCGAGAGAGTGCCGCTGGTAACTTGCAAAAGCCAGCAGCACTTCAACACTTTTGCAGCCAGCTTTCATGAAATGTATACCATCAAGAGAAACCTGAAGCTGAGAGACATTAAGACCGACTCATGGACGCAACTCTCACAGCAGAGAGCTAAATGGAGAGCGGCAGTCAAGTGTTGTCACATCGTGACCGACAGCACGATGATGATGATATATTATGTATATATGTATATATATATATGTATAAATGTATGTATGTATGTATATATGTATATATGTGTATATGTATATATGCATAGATGTATATATGTATAGATGTATATAATTTTATTCAGTCGACGGGATGGCCAAATCAGTTGAGAATTTGCTTCCACTGCAGTATGACATAAGTTCAAACCCCGACTGATTCAAACGAATGACTTGAAGGTTTGATACCTGTCATTGCCTTGTGCCGTTTGTTCACGTCCTATTACACATCAACTATAGAATGACGCCGATCCCGCACCACTGGGTGCCATTTGTTTGTGCCTGTGGTGTGCCTGACTCCCGCTGTGTGCCTCAGGGTGCCTGTGTTGTGCCTTACTCCCGCTGTGTGCCTCAGGGTGCCTGTGTTGTGCCTTACTCCCGCTGTGTGCCTCAGGGTGCCTGTGTTGTGCCTTACTCCCGCTGTGTGCCTCAGGGTGCCTGTGTTGTGCCTTACTCCCGCTGTGTGCCTCAGGGTGCCTGTGTTGTGCCTTACTCCCGCTGTGTGCCTCAGGGTGCCAGTGTTGTGCCTTACTCCCGCTGTGTGCCTCAGGGTGCCAGTGTTGTGCCTTACTCCCGCTGTGTGCCTCAGGGTGCCAGTGTTATGCCTTACTCCCGCTGTGTGCCTCAGGGTGCCAGTGTTATTCCTTACTCCCACTGTGTGCTTCAGGTCCGTGTTGTGCCTTACTCCCGCTGTGTGCTCAGGGTGCCTGTGTTGTGCCTTACTCCCGCTGGTGCTCAGGGTGCCTGTGTTGTGCCTTACTCCCGCTGTGTGTCTCAGGGTGCCTGTGGTGTGCTTACTCTCGGTGTGTGCCTCAGGGTGCCAGTGTTATGCCTTACTCCCGCTGTGTGCCTCAGGGTGCCTGTGTTGTGCCTTACTCCCGCTGTGTGTCTCAGGGTGCCTGTGTTGTGCCTTACTCTCGTGTGTGCTCAGGGTGCGTGTTATGCCTTACTCCCGCTGTGTGTGGTGTGTGTGTGTTTTGTGTGTGTTGGTGTGTGGTGGGTTTTTTGTGTGTGGTGTGTTTTGTTTGTGTGTGTGTGTGTTTGTTGCTGTGTGCCTCAGGGTGCCAGTGTTATGCCTTACTCCCGCTGTGTGCCTCAGGGTGCCAGTGTTGTGCCTTACTCCCGTGGTGTGCCTCAGGGTGCCAGTGTTGTGCCTTACTCCCGCTGTGTGCCTCAGGGTGCCAGTGTTATGCCTAACTCCTGCTGTGTGCCTCAGGGTGCCAGTGTTATGCCTTACTCCCGCTGTGTGCCTCAGGGTGCCAGTGTTGTGCGTTACTCCCGCTGTGTGCCTCAGGGTGCCAGTGTAATGCCTTACTCCCGCTGTGTGCCTCAGGGTGCCAGTGTTATGCCTTACTCCCGCTGTGTGCCTCAGGGTGCCAGTGTTATTCCTTTCTCCCGCTGTGTGCCTCAGTGTGCCTGTGTTATACCTTACTCCCGCTGTGTGCCTCAGGGTGCCAGTGTAATGCCTTACTCCCGCTGTGTGCCTCAGGGTGCCAGTGTTATGCCTTACTCCCGCTGTGTGACTCAGTGTGCCTTTGTTGTGCGTTACTCCCGCTGTGTGCCTCAGGGTGCCAGTGTTATCCCTTACTCCCGCTGTGTGCTTCAGGGTGCCAGTGTTATGCCTTACTCCCGCTGTGTGCCTCAGGGTGCCAGTGTAATGCCTTACTCCCGCTGTGTGCCTCAGGGTGCCTGTGTTGTGCCTTACTCCTGCTGTGTGCCTTAGGGTGCCAGTGTTATGCCTTACTCCCGCTGTGTGCCTCATGGTGCCTATGTTGTGCCTTACACCCGCTGTGTGCCTCAGGGTGCCAGTGTTATGCCTTACTCCCGCTGTGTGCCTCAGTGTGCCTGTGTTATACCTTACTCCCGCTGTGTGCCTCAGGGTGCCAGTGTAATGCCTTACTCCCACTGTGTGCTTCAGGGTGCCTGTGTTGTGCCTTACTCCCGCTGTGTGCCTCAGGGTGCCAGTGTTATGCCTAACTCCTGCTGTGTGCCTCAGGGTGCCAGTGTTATGCCTTACTCCCGCTGTGTGCCTCAGGGTGCCAGTGTTGTGCCTTACTCCCGCTGTGTGACTCAGGGTGCCAGTGTAATGCCTTACTCCCGCTGTGTGCCTCAGGGTGCCAGTGTTATGCCTTACTCCCGCTGTGTGCCTCAGGGTGCCTGTGTTATGCCTTACTCTCGCTGTGTGCCTCAGGGTGCCTGTGTTATGCCTTACTCCCGCTGTGTGCCTCAGGGTGCCTGTGTTGTGCCTTACTCCCGCTGTGTGTCTCAGGGTGCCTGTGTTGTGCCTTACTCTCGGTGTGTGCCTCAGGGTGCCAGTGTTATGCCTTACTCCCGCTGTGTGCCTCAGGGTGCCTGTGTTGTGCCTTACTCCCGCTGTGTGCCTCAGGGAGCCTGTGGTGTGCCTTACTCCCGCTGTTTGCCTCAGGGTGCCAGTGTTGTGCCTTACTCTCGGTGTGTGCCTCAGGGTGCGTGTGTTGTGCCTTCCTCCTGCTGTGTGCCTCAGGGTGCGTGTTTTGTGCCTTACTCCCGCTGTGTGCCTCAGGGTGCCTGTGTTGTGCCTTACTCCCGCTGTTTGCCTCAGGGTGCCAGTGTTGTGCCTTACTCTCGGTGTGTGCCTCAGGGTGCGTGTGTTGTGCCTCACTCTCGCTGTGTGCTGCAGGGTGCTCCAGGGTGGGCCAGTTCCTGACGATTCCGGGCGAGCCGTGCAAGTTCCAGGTGTGCGACTACGGCCACGAACCCTGGAGGGACGCGCACGGGAACGTGAAGCTGTTCACAGTCGAGATGCCGTGTGCGCCGGGAACCTTCGTGCAGGTGGGCCGGCCGTTCCTTGTACACCAACACATCAAATGGATCATTGTAATCGAACATACTTTAGGCCAAATTAAAAAATAAATATAATTATATAGTGATCGTCCGCGCCCGTGCCAGACAAACCGCACTGTTAAACTGTTAACTGTTAAACATGCGTCGGGCTGGCAGCAACGCAACTTTTGTATCAATGTTTAAGTCATTGGTTTGACTCAGCCAGGGTTCGAACCGAGGAGTTCGAATCGCATGCCCTACCAGAATTGGAGGCTGACGTTCAACTCATTTTTATTTCAAAAGGACGATCATCAATTTCTTTTTATTTGGCCTTAGTTCGAAGTAATTTTCACCTTAAATTTCTGTCTTTGGAGATATTTCAACTGAAATCATGGCAAATTAATTTGGGCATGTAATGGCCGGTGCACACCTACCGTTTATGATTCGCGCACTAAAACTCGTGACTCAACCCGACCTGCTTAAAACTGAAAACGGGCCGATTCGTTTTTCGAATCGCGAATCGCAATCGTAAACGGCCGCTTTTAGCACTAAAAACTGAGTTTTATGCGCGAATCGCAATCGGTAGGTGTGCACGGGGGGTGCACACCTAGCGATTTTTGGGCAGTTTTAGATCGTATACGGTAGGTGTGCGCGGAAAAACGGTAGGTGTGCACCGGCCATAAGTCAAAATGATGATACGATAGGATTGAGCAGAAAGAAGTTCTATTAAACTGACGCTGTTCCCTTCCGTGTGGGCCATCGTCAATAAGTGCGCGTCTCAGTCAGTTAGGTAGCATCAAATCTAGGTCAGTGTCTTTTCGAAAATGTGCTGTTATTATCAGACTATGCAGCTTTAAGGACTTGGCAATTAAAGCTGCACAATCCGATTAAACAGTGTTTTACAAATATGGCAGAAACAGAACACGACCGGATTATGCAACTTTAATTAACATTGTTTGTGTAAAACAACTCAAAGCAATAAAGGGACCACTGTGTCTGACTATGGTCTGACTATGGTCTGACTATGGTCTGACTATGGTCTGACTACGGTCTGACTATGGTCTGATCATGGTCTGACTATGGTCTGACTATGGTCTGACTATGGTCTGACCATGGTCTGATCATGGTCTGACCATGGTCTGACCATGACATGACTATGGTCTGACTACGGTCTGACTATGGTCTGACCATGGTCTGACCATGGCCTGACTACGGTCTGACTACTGTCTGACTATGGTCTGACTATTGTCTGACTATTGTCTGACTATGGTCTGACTATGGCCTAATTATGGCCTGACTACGGTCTGACTATTGTCTGACTATTGTCTGACTACGGTCTGACTATGGTCTGACTATGGTCTGATCATGGTCTGACTATGGCCTGACTATGGTCTGACTATTGTCTGACTACGGTCTGACTATTGTCTGACTATGGTCTGATATGGTCTGATATGGTCTGACTATGGTCTGACTATGGTCGTCCACATTCTTTGTTCATAGCTACCTTAATTTATTAATCAGGGAGCATTTAAATCACGGCTACTGGTCTTGGTCGTTCCACGACTCCTTCGCTATCCTGCTGGTAACTCAGGGCAATTACCGACAGGTGTTAATTACTCAGGGAAATTACCAACAGGTGTTAATTACTCAGGGAAATTACCAACAGGTATTAATTTTCAAGCAACTTGGCCTGCTTGTCATGCAGTAAATACTTTAGTTAACCACCTCTCACATGTGTCACACTTGACTTACTTGTGCAGTACATGTTAAGTTAACGACCTCTCAGACATGTCACACTTGGCCTACTTGTGCAGTACATGTTAACTTAACCACCTCACACACGTGTCACACTTGACCTACTTGTGCAGTACATGTTAACTTAACCACCTCTCACACATGTCACACTTGAGCTACTTGTGCAGTACATGTTAACTTAACCACCTCACACACATGTCACACTTGGTCTACTTGTGAAGAACATGCTAAGTTAACCACCTCACACATGTGTCACACTTGGCCTACTTGTGCGGTACATGTTAAGTTAACCACCTCTCACACATGTCACACTTGGCCTACTTGTGCAGTACATGTTAAGTTAACCACCTCTCACACATGTCACACTTGGCCTACTTGTGGGGTACATGTTAAGTTAACCACCTCTCACACATGTCACACTTGGCCTACTTGTGAAGAACATGCTAAGTTAACCACCTCACACACATGTCACACTTGGCCTACTTGTGCAGTAAGTGCTAAGTTCACCACCTCTCACACGTCCCATACTTGACCTACTTGTCGTTCCTTAGTTGCCGGGACAGTCGCTGGGCCCCAGCCCCTGCAACGGTCGCAACAGCAAGATGTGTCTCCCGAAGTGTAAGTCTGATAATTTGATGTATAGCATATTGGTGTGAATGAAACTTGTCCTGTTATTATTAGTCAAACCCCCATTATCGTATTAGTTTAAAGGTTGTCCACGGGGCACACAATGCTACACTTTTCTTTTGTTGAAGTGTTTTTATTCCTCTGAATAACATGTTGTCAGTGCTAATGTACTGGTCTTCCAGCCCTAATGACAATTGCCACTACACATTAAGCAATGCTACAACAACATAGATAGATAATTACAAAACATTAAACAAAACAGCAATACGAATGACAGGTAAAGAACAAGATACGAGAACAAAGAAACATATGGGCAGGCACTTGGGGACTGGCCCCCACCCAGGGCCCGCCCAAGTTACCGGAAATGCGAGCAGTCGCCGGCAAAGCGAGGCTGTTTGAGGCTCCCCCAGCGTGCACTCCAAAAATACGGCCGCCATATTGGAACTTTGATAATGAGCGATGATAGGGGCATTTGCCCATTAACTCCACTGACATTCACCATAATGGAAAGCACAGACACTCTCTGCCTAATTTAGATACGTTCGAGATGCAATTTAATTCTAATTCCCAAGTTGTGTCGGTGCACCTTTAAACTTTAACAGTAAAACTAAAACCCAGCTAAATGCTGTTCTATTCTCAAACTTAGTCTTGAACAATAATGACGCTTTCAAAATGGCCAATTATCATGCTTTCGTAACGTCACTTAACCATCTGTCCCTCTACTATCTGTGCTTTTCAAACGCTGTGGGAAACTGACTCTGGTTATAGTTTTAAATCTACATTTGTGTATATCTAAATGCAGATGGTGTAAGAACTGCTGATGACTTTTGTCTACATACAATGGTAGATAAAAGATTCACATCTTAATCTATTATATTTATTTAATTCGCTAATCCAACTTTCAAACTGTAGCTGAAATTTGTTGTAACAAACAGATTCCATAGCTACACTCACTGCTTCAATATGAACCGTGTGATTCGTGTGGGTTTGTTTTGCTTTTACACATCCCACAATGCACCGAGCGGCTGGAATTACGAACTCGTCTATTGTGTCTTTCGGAGCAGCAACACCTCAGCCCAAGATGATGCGGAGACATGCTAAGAAGCCCCACCTGAGTTACCCGCCGCAGATGGAGGACGTGGTGCAGATGATGGAGGCGCAGATGCACGGCGTGCAGAGCATGGGCTACGCACAGGTGACACTTCTTAACTTCTCTTTTAAGGTCTTATCATAGATAAGTCGGAATAGACTTGTTTTCACCATTAGACAGTTTGTCGATAGAAAGCCTGAGCCTACACTTTTACCGGCCCAAGGGATTTTTAACCTCCCGCACCTCATATACATGATATGAGAGCAACCAGCCTTTGATGACGCTGTACGTTATACACGGCGGTGGGAATCAAAATTGGCAGATGTGATGGCGTAACTTTCTTTCCAACGCGTCGTCCTGTAGATAATTAAAGCTGCATAGTCAGATAAAAGCTTCAACATTTCAAAACCAAAATAATCATCTACAGTTGATCCTACATATCTAACTTAGATACTGACAAAATGCATTTATTAGGCATCTGTTGCCACGTAGAAGGGAACGCTGTGAAAACTAAATAGAACCTGTCATTGCAGAAGGCTATGGTATCAGAGTTTTTGCGTGCTTGCCAAAATTAACTTTGCATGTTTCAACTTCAAATATCTCCAAAGTTAACCATTAAAAATGAAAGGTGCTTCAAACTAAAGCAAGGTAGATTATAAGAAGTAACATAATATATTTATCTCAGAAACTGACAGATGGTCAAAACTGTGCAACTTTAAGTAAACACCAACAACCTCGCCTTGTGGCCCATTTCTCTTTGGTAGCATTCGTTGATTAAGTAAAAGAAATTAGACTTACTCATTCCACTGCTCCTTGCCTAATCCGAGCAGTGTTGGGCACCAGGCTGGGCAGCTGCACGTCTTAAAGCAGCAGGGTCAGACGCAAGCATCCATTAAACAGAAAAACACTCGAACTTTGATCATACATATCCAACTTATTTACTGATGCACTTATTAGCCATTTGTTGTTCCAAAGAAGGGAATATTAAGTCGACTTAATAATAAGAAAAATAAAATATTCATTTCCATAAGATCAATGTACACACAAGTTGATATTTATATCAGTAATCTTTTCACATGGAAAAGGAGAAAGCAGAAGTACAATACTTATGAGGTGCTTTCCCCATTTAAAAATAACACATATACATTACTCATACTGTAGAAATAATAAATAGAAAAATAAAAGTTAAAAGCATATCAGCATTACCCGCAATACTGTAAATTAAATCTCAATATTTATGTACTAGAGTACGATGTATTTCCCTCTGGTAAAGCTTAAAGATTTTCTTTTTATACATTCGTTGAAACATGTGTATGTTTTTTGAACATTTGATATTATCATCAAATGAATTCCATATTTTTATACAGATATATACATTGAGACTTTAAAGTTGTTCTTGCAAATATGTGTCTTAGGTTGTTACTCTGCCTTTATCATGGCTACTATCTGAACTTATTTTGAATAAAGACTGTCGATTTTTTGGCAGTAGCCTTTTGTTTGCATTGTAAATTATCATACTAGATTTAATCTTAACCAAGTCTACTAATTTTAATTCATGAAGATCAAAGAACAGCTTATTAGTGTGCTCTCGATATCCAATGTTGCAAACAATTCTCACTGCTTTCTTCTGTAGCAAATAAATACACTCCATATTTGTTTTATCTGCATTTCCACATACTTCACAGCAATACGATACATAATGCAGAAATAATGAATAATGCAATATTAATCATCATTTTTGTTTAGTAGATAGTTTGCCTTGTGCATAATTGCAATAGTTTCAGACAATTTAGATTTAATCATACTAATATGCTTTTTCAAATTAAATTCATGATCTATTAGCACCCCTAGAAATTTACTGACATAAACCATTTCGATATCAGTACCATTTATGCGTACAGTAACATTAGATTGTTTTTTATAATTACTAAACAGCATGAAATTTGTTTTTGCTACATTAAGTGATAACTTGTTTGTTGCAAACCATATGTTTAATTTAATAAGTTCTTTGCTTATATCATTGCCAAGTTGAACTGGGTCATTTCAAATAGAATGAATTTAAGAAGCGATGATACATTACAAATATCATTCATATATCAAATGAACAACTTAGGTCCCAGAATTGAGCCCTGAGGGACTCCACATACCACATTTGCTAAGTCTGAGTCCTCGTCATCTAAGTTGACATATTGTTGTCGATTTTGTAGATAACTAGTAAGCCAGTTAATGGCAAAGCCTCTGATGCCATAGTGATTTAATTTTGTTATTAACAAATTAAGGTCAATTGTGTCAAATGCTTTTTTAATGTCAATAACAATTCTGTCAGTTCTAATAATGCCAATGATGTAGACATTTTAGATCTGAAACCATTTTGACTGCTACACAAATTGTCATGTTTATCAATAAATGCATCCAGTCTACTATTGAACAGTTTTTCTAATATTTTTGAAAACTGTGGCAAAAGTGATATTGTTCTATAATTAGTGAAAACACTGTTATCTTCTTTTTTTATACATAGGAATTACGTTAGCGACTTTCATTTTATTTGAAAAAACTTGATTCTTGAAGGAGCTGTTACATATATGGATAAATGGTTTGACAATGTAATATATTACTTGTTTTATGATGCTCATATCTATGTTATCATATCCTGTTAACTTTTTGGTCTTACAATTATTGACCACTTTAATGATCTCATTCTCATCTACCCCTGCTAAAAACATTGATTCAGGTTTTTCTTTTTATAAAAAGTCCAATACATCTGTATTTTTGTTATGTGCTTTAATATGTTTGGCTAAATTGGGACCTACATTGACAAAGAAGTTATTAAAACCATTTGCTATGGCCTTTTTTTTGTAATAGTTTCACCATTTGACTTAAACTTATTTGGGTAAGGAGAATATTGTTGTCTTTTCCTGATAACAGTATTTAGTATGTTCCAAGTTCCTTTTATGTTATTTCTTTCTTGAGCCAATAGCTTATTATAATAGCTTTCTTCACTATCTCTTAGAATTAATGTCAATTTATTTTTATATGTTGTATACTTGTTCTCCGCACTCTTTGTTCTACATCATAGATACGTTCTGTATAAGTTGTTCTTTTTGTTTGCATGCATTACGAAGACCATTAGTAATCCATGGTTTTGTTTTGTTACTGAAGTCTTTAGAGCACACTTTTTTGATCGGACAATGTTTATTGCATAGGTTGACAAATGTTTTTATAAAATTATGATATGCACTATTTACATTATTTGTATCGATGACACTATTCCAATATTGTAATAATAGATAATTTTTCAATGCAGCAACACACTTTTCATCCGATTTTCTAATAAGGGTATATTTCTTATTAGAGATTCTATTTATATCTAAGTATTTACATATGGCAAATAGAGGTAAATGGTCACTGATGTCACTTATAAGACCCTGTTACTGCTGGTGCCTATGGGGTCAAAGTTTTGATGTGCACGTGGAAGCTAAGTTAGCATGTTTAAATTGTATAGACCTCCAAAGCTAGCCATCTATTATCAAATTTAATTCAAGATAAAATATGGTAGATTACAATGATTAACCTGATATATTTATCCTTCAAATGTAACCAACTCAAAATCATCAGACTAGGCAACTTTAATTTGTAAGTCATTAGTTTGAAGCCGAGGTTGGAGGTTTAGAGGTTTCTAAAGAATCAAATAAACTTCAATATTCACAAAGGAAACTTGGATAACATTGATGAATGAAATCAAATATTTAAACAAAAGAATTAGATTGGATTAATAAAGTCCATTACTTAATATTAAAAATGGATAACATTGAGGGACGCCATGGGGCCATTTTTCTTGAGGGGGAGAACAATTTAACTTTTAAGTTAGAAGAGGTTGCAATGTGGCTCTCAGAATTGCGAACTTTAATTTGTGGGTGCTGGTTGTTGGCGTGTAGGTGATGCAGATGATGAAGCAGCTGGGGAAGATGATGCAGTCGCAGATGTACACAGTGATGATGCTCGCCCCAAGGACGCCGGACGAGAAGGAGGACGTCCAGGTCATGAAGGTAGCCACACACTCCACAACTTTACAAATAAGTCTGAAATCAGTGTCATGAAGGTAGCCACACACTCCACAACTTTACAAATAAGTCTGAAATCAGTGTCATGAAGGGTAGGCACACACTCCGCAACTTTACAAATAAGTCTGAAATCAGTGTCATGAAGGTAGCCACACACTCCACAACTTTACAAATAAGTCTGAAATCAGTGTCATGAAGGTAGCCACACACTCCACAACTTTACAAATAAGTCTGAAATCAGTGTCATGAAGGTAGCCACACACTCCGCAACTTTACAAATAAGTCTGAAATCAGTGTCATGAAGGTAGCCACACACTCCACAACTATACAAATAAGTCTGAAATCGGTGTCATGAAGGGTAGCCACACACTCCGCAACTATACAAATGAGTCTGAAATCAGTGTCATGAAGGTAGCCACACACTCCGCAACTATACAAATGAGTCTGAAATCAGTGTCATGAAGGTAGCCACACACTGCACAACTTTACAAATAAGTCTGAAATCAGTGTCATGAAGGGTAGCCACATACTCCACAACTTAACAAATAAGTCTGAAATCAATGTCATGAAGGGTAGCCACATACTCGAGGATGATAGTCAGCTGATCTCTAACAAATTAAATGGACTTTTGCTTAGGTCCTGCTAGCTGTTCATTAACAGATAAAGCATAGTATTTTTTTGGTCCTGCCAGCTGTTCTTTAACATATTAAGTAGAGTTTTGTGTGGGTCCTGTTAGCTGTTCTTTAACGGATTAAGTAGTTGTTTGTGGGTCCTGCCAGCTGTTCTTTAACAGATTAAGTAGAGTTATGTGTGGGTCCTGCCAGCTGTTCCTTAACGGATTACATAGTTATGCGTGGGTCCTGCCAGCTGTTCTTTAATGGATTACGGAGAGTTTTGCGTGGGTCCTGCCAGCTGTTCTTTAACGGATTACGTAGAGTTATGCGTGGGTCCTGCCAGCTGTTCTTTAATATATTAAAGTTGCATAGTCGGATGGGTTTTGAGTTTCTGTTATTTTCTGAGATAAACATATTAGGGTGATTGTTATAATCTACCCTACTTTCACTTGAAGTAACTTTTATTTTAAATAGCTAACTTTTGAGATATTTGAAGTGCAAACAAGCAAAATTAATTTTGGCAAGCTTACCAAAACTCTGACACCATAGGTTTCTGCAGTAATAGGTTCTATTCAATTGCCTCAATATTCTATTCAATTGCCTCAATATTCCCTTATATGTGGTGACAAAGGCTTACAAATGCACCAGTATATAAGTTAGATATGTAGAATCAAATTGAGATACTTGTTTTGGTTTTGAAAATTTGATGCTTCATCGGACTATGCAGCTTTAAGTAAAGGTTTGTGTGTGTCTTGCCAGCTGTTCTTTAACGGATTAAGTAGAGTTATGTGTGGGTCCTGTCAGCTGTTCTTTAACGGATTAAGTAGAGGTGTATGTGGGTCCTGTCAGCTGTTCTTTAACGGATTAAATAGAGTTCTGTATGGGTCCTGTCAGCTGTTCTTTAATGGATTAAGTAGAGTTCTGTGTGGGTCCTGTCAGCTGTTCTTTAACGGATTAAGTAGAGTTCTGTGTGGGTCCTGTCAGCTGTTCTTTAACGGATTAAGTAGAGTGATATATGGGTCCTGTCAGCTGTTCTTTAACGGATTAAGTAGAGTTCTGTGTGGGTCCTGTCAGCTGTTCTTTAACGGATTAAGTAGAGTGCTATATGGGTCCTGTCAGCTGTTCTTTAATGTATTAAGTAGAGTTCTGTGTGGGTCCTGTCAGCTGTTCTTTAACGGATTAAGTAGAGTGCTATATGGGTCCTGTCAGCTGTTCTTTAACGGATTAAGTAGAGTTTTGTGTGGGTCCTGTCAGCTGTTCTTTAACGGATTAAGTAGAGTTTTGTGTGGGTCCTGTCAGCTGTTCTTTAACGGATTAAGTAGAGTTCCGTGTGTGTCCTGTCAGCTGTTCTTTAATGTATTAAGTAGAGTTGTGTGTGGGTCCTGCCAGCTGTTCTTTAACGGATTAAGTATAGTGCTATATGGGTTCTGCCAGCTGTTCTTTAACGGATTAAGTAGACTAATGTGTGTGTCCTGCCAGCTGTTCTTTAACGGATTAAGCAGTTATGTGTGTGTCCTGCCAGCTGTTCTTTAACGGATTAAGCAGAGTTATGTGTGGGTCCTGCCAGCTGTTCTTTAACGGATTAAGTAGCGTTATGTGTGTGTCCTGCCAGCTGTTCTTTAACGGATTAAGTAGACTAATGTGTGTGTCCTGCCAGCTGTTCTTTAATGGATTAAGTAGAGTTATGTGTGTGTCCTGCCAGCTGTTCTTTAACGGATTAAGTAGACTAATGTGTGTGTCCTGCCAGCTGTTCTTTAACGGATTAAGTAGACTAATGTGTGTGTCCTGCCAGCTGTTCTTTAACGGATTAAGTAGACTAATGTGTGTGTCCTGCCAGCTGTTCTTAAAGCCAGCCGGTCGGCAGTAAAGGCCTTCTTCCGGTGTGTTTCAGGAGGAGGTGGGACACGTGAGTTACAAGGCGAGCAGCGTGATGAAGGGTGAGCGGGACATGAGCACGCAGGACATGAAGGACCTGTGCATCCAGATGATGGACCTCATGATGGACATGGTGGAGCTGAAGGCGGACATGGAGCAGGGTCATGCCGGCTACGGCTCCACCCAGCAGGTGGAGGAGGAGCAGCAGAAGATGTCGTACGGCGCGTCGCCCGCGCAGCGCCCCCTGCAGGACTACAGGCACATGATGGTCGTCATCCCCATGGTGGACCAGACCACTTCCGCTCTTGCCCGCTACCCGCAGCCCGCTGAACCCGAACAGGAACCGGAAATGCCTCAGGGATACGGCACCGGCGGCAAGATGCAGCAGATGAAGAAGATGATGCGGATGATGGAGTCAGTGATGGAGATGGTGAAGAGTGGCTACGCGGTGTCGAAGCCGGATCCACAGCCCATGGAGCCGGACGCGCCTGCATACCCCAGATACGGCTGGGATGATAAGGATGTGCCGACACCAGCTGAGGACAAGATGATGATGGTCGAGATACCACAGCGCGGCTATGGGCAGATGCAGCAGAAACCCGTCAAGATGATGACGATGAAGATGATGCGCGAGATGATGACTTCCGGTTACGGTCAGCACGACAAGCCGATGCAGTCCATGCGCATGCGCAAGATGCGGAAAATGCACAGGACGCAACCGAAGCCAGCCGCAATGCAGTCTGGGTATGGACAGATGCAGATGGAGAAGGCTGCCATGGGGGCTTCCGGAAGTGAGACGAGGAGCAGCGCGCGGGGCACGACGGGACGCATGGTCTACATGCTGGTGCCGGCAACAGGAAGTAACATGCAGATGATGTCGGACGGGAACTCCAAGAGCTCCTCCTGGGACTAGACGCCGGGCTGACGCTGCCGGCGGGACTCCGTGAGTGACCTCTGACCCCTCAGGTCACGAGTCAGGAACCAACCCGCTCGCAGATTATATATCCGTAGCCAGATTTAGCGATATATGATATATTTTTGTGTTGGTCTCATATTTACTGCTATTTACCTGTGACTTCTTCATGGCTCGTGTTTAACAATGGTGATATGGACGTGGTTAATCGCAACTGCTCAGCAGTTTACGGTAAATAATTAATAAACCCGAGTGATCTAACGACGCAATACCGTAAAGCCTAGCGCTGCGCGATACCGTAAAACACCGACTTGTTGGTGCCTCGTTCTCCACTAGGCCTCAGCGCAGTTTTCGGCTGCATGTAATTTCCAGTGGTTTAATTATTGATACATTCGTTGATTTTTAGTTATTGCACATTCGTTGATTTCTAGTTATTTCACATTAGTTGATTTTTAGTTATTGGCACATTGGTTGATTTTTAGTTATCGGTGCATTCATTAATTTTTAGTTATTGGTTATTCATTGATTTTTAGTTATTGGCACATTGGTTGGTTTTTAGTTATTGGTGCATCCAGTAATTTTTAGTTATTCGCACATTCGTTGATTTTTAGATATTGGTGCATTCGTTGATTTTTAGTTATTGGTGCATTCGTTGATTAAGCAGGGTATATTTCAATCATGGACAATTGGTCTCCCTCATTCCACTGTTCCTTGTCGTATCCTAGTAATTAATGACGAGTGCCAGGATAGGTAGCGGTGTATCAGTTTTTAAATCATTTTGTTTGACTCTGTCAGGGTTCGTAGCCTACGTTGGAATTCTATGACCTGTCAAACAGGAAGTGGACGCGAAACAGGAAGTGGACGTCAAACAGGAATTGGGTGTCAAACAGGAAGTGGATGTCAAACAGGAAATGAACATTCAATTCATTCCCACATTCCACTTGGTTTAAACTGCTGAAGGAAAATTGTCTGGATTTTTGCCAGCTTTACGGTCTGTGACAGTAACACGCCACATGCTCTGATAGGATACCACTGTAGCCCCCCAGTGACGGTTACAATGCACAAAATGTCGGCTCTCAGTGAGTAGGATACCACTGTAAACCCCAGTGACGGTTACAACGCACACAATGTCGGTTCTCTGTGGGTAGGATAGCACTGTAAACCCAAGTAATGGTTACTGTGCACACAATGTCGGCTCTCAGTGAGTACGATACCACTGTAAACCCCAGTAACGGTTACTGTGCACACAATGTCGGCTCTCAGTGAGTAGGATACCACTGTAAACCCCAGTAATGGTTACTGTGCACACAATGTAGGCTCTCAGTGAGTAGGATACCACTGTAAACCCCAGTAATGGTTACTGTGCACACAATGTCGGCTCTCAATGAGGACGATACCACTGTAAACCCCAGTAACGGTTACTGTGCACACAATGTCGCTTCTCTGTGAGTAGGATACCACTGTAAACCCCAGTAACGGTTACTGTGCACACAATGTCGGCTCTCAATGAGTACGATACCACTGTAAACACCAGTAACGGTTACTGTGCACACAATGTAGGCTCTCAGTGAGTAGGATACCACTGTAAACCCCAGTAATGGTTACTGTGCACACAATGTCGGCTCTCAATGAGGACGATACCACTGTAAACCCCAGTAACAGTTACTGTGCACACAATGTCGCTTCTCTGTGAGTAGGATACCACTGTAAATCCCAGTAACGGTTACTGTGCACGCAATGTCGGTTCTCTGTGAGTAGGATACCACTGTAATTAGTGTAAACCCCAGTAACGGGTACTGTGTACACAATGTCAGTGAGTAGAGTACCACTGTAAATCCCAGTAACGGTACTGTGCACACAATGTCAGTGAGTATGATACCACTGTAAACACCAGTAACGGTTACTGTGTACACAATGTCAGTGAGTAGGGTACCACTGTAAACCCCAGTAACGGTACTGTGCACACAATGTCAGTGAGTAGGATACCACTGTAAACCCCAGTAACAGTTACTGTGCACACAATGTCGGTTCTCTGTAAGTAGGATACCACTGTAATTAGTGTAAACCCCAGTAACGGTTACTGTGTACACAATGTCAGAGGGTAGGATACCACTGTAAACCCTAGTAACGGTTACTGTGTACACAATGTCAGTGAGTAGGATACCACTGTAAACCCCAGTAACGGTTACTGTGTACACAATGTCAGTGAGTAGGATACCACTGTAAACCCCAGTAACGGTTACTGTGCACACAATGTCAGTGAGTAGGATACCACTGTAAACCCCAGTAACGGTTACTGTGTACACAAAGTCAGTGAGTAGGGTACCACTGTAAACCCCAGTAACGGTACTGTGCATACAATGTCAGTGAGTAGGATACCACTGTAAACCCCAGTAACGGTTACTGTGCACACAATGTCGGTTCTCTGTGAGTAGGATACCACTGTAAACCCCAGTAACGGTTACTGTGCACACAATGTCGGTTCTTTGTGAGTAGGATACCACTGTAAACCCCAGTAATGGTTACTGTGCACACAATGTTGGCTCTCAATGAGTACGATACCACTGTAAACCCCAGTAACGGTTACTGTGCACACAATGTCGGCTCTCAGTGAGTAGGATACCACTGTAAACCCCAGTGACGGTTACAACGCACACAATGTCGGTTCTCTGTGAGTAGGATACCACTGTAAACCCCAGTAACGGTTACTGTGCACACAATGTCGGCGCTCAATGAGTACGATACCACTGTAAACCCCAGTAACGGTTACTGTGCACACAATGTCGGCTCTCAGTGAGTAGGATACCACTGTAAACCCCCGTAACGGTTACTGTGCACACAATGTCGGCTCTCAGTGAGTAGGATACCACTGTAAACCCCAGTAATGGTTACTGTGCACACAATGTCGCTTCTCTGTGAGTAGGATACCACTGTAAACCCCAGTAACCATAACTGTGCACACAATGTCGGCTCTCAGTGAGTAGGATACCACTGTAAACCCCAGTAACGGTTACTGTGCACACAATGTCGGTTCTCTGTGAGTAGGATACCACTGTAAACCCTAGTAATGGCTACTGTGCACACAATGTCGCTTCTCTGTGAGTAGGATACCACTGTAAACCCCAGTGACGGTTACAGTGCACACAATGTCGGTTCTTTGTGAGTAGGATACCACTGTAAACCGCAGTAATGGTTGCTGTGCACACAATGTCGGTTCTCTGTGAGTAGAATACCACTGTAAACCCCAGTAACGGTTACTGTGCACACAATGTTGGTTCGCTGTGAGTAGGATACCACTGTAAACCCCAGTAACGGTTACTGTGCACACAATGTCGGCTCTCAGTGAGTAGGATACCACTGTAAACCCCAGTAATGGTTACTGTGCACACAATGTCGGTTCTCGGGGACTAGATGACGTCTATAAATCCACTAGTTACACACAATAACCACAGCTTTCATCAGGTTTCTGATAGTCAGAATATTTTCGTAAAGTTTTATCGAAGTTAATGTGAATTTGCCTTCCGGAATAAAACTCTGCAATTCTCAACGTTATTTTGTTACTTTTGTATTTAACAGAACACATAATATCGATTAGATGAGTATTTACAGTAGGCCTACGTAATTATATATGTGATCTATTGCGCATTATACGAGTATAAATGCAAGGGGAACATAGTAATCCCTGAGCCAGTGATTAAATTACACTCGCACCTCATTCTCTCTCCAATGAATAGGCGGGTGAACAAGTGAATTTATTAAATATGCTCATCAACATGAATAATAATAATAACAATAATAATAATAATACGCCGTTAACCATTGGCGAGCTGATACTATTTTATGTCAGTGCATACATCTGCAATCTACAAACAGTAACAACCCAACAAGAACAAGAAAATCAAAATTATTACTAAAACAAAATTGAAAAGATTTGAATCAAATTGGACTAGTCTGCCCAGCGATGAAAGCAAGTCTTAACACACTTATCAGTCAGTAGAGCTCAGACCTCCCGTGCGGAAGATCTGGAGTTCAAATCCCGGTCGAGTCAAACAAATTGTAAAATTTTCCGATCTAATGGCATGAGGATATATGTGAAACTACTATAATGAATTGCAACTTGTCTATATAATGGTAAATGGTGATATATAAAATCCAAAGGCATATGTGGAGTTGGTAAACTATTACTCATTAGGTATAGAAATTGTATAGTGAAATAGTAGAGAGGAGGAGTGTCACTTCTTAGATAGTCTTTGGAGGAGTCACCTCACATACCCCCTCCCCCCATGGTGTTATTTATGGATCACTGGCCACCACAAGGCACTGTAGCCAGTATGACCAGGCCTTGGATACAACAGATTGAACTCTGATTGGTAGATCAACCCATGTGACCATCGCCATCTTGGATTCTAAAAGCTATATATATAATAAACTAAGCAAGCTCCTTCTGGTTCCTTCTGCACACTCTATCTCTTGCCTTCCTTCTCTATACTTGCCTGTAGTGATTTCCTATTTAACCTGGCTACAGAACCACAGCTGCCGGCTGTCGCACTTTACAAAATGACATACACAATTGATGCTTGTTCCTTCCTAGTCTGGTGCTTGGCATTAATAGGATAGGGCAAGGACTGGTTATCTCAGTGTCAGGATAATGTGACTGAGTGGGATAATGTGACTCAGTGTCAGGATAATGTGACTGAGTGGGTCATGGTGTCGGCGGCCTGATTTCCCAGTGGGGCAGCACTATTAAGTCATCATGAGTGTGCACTGCCACAAGTCGGTGCCCATCCTAATATGACCTTAGATGTTGCCAGGATGTAAAACTCCAACAACCAACCAACATAAAAAAACGCTCACGGAACGCTTGCAGAACGCTGGTGAACGTTATTTGATCGCCAGAAGTACGCATTTCTACGTTAAATACATCAAAACACGGTAGAGAAACAGCAAACGTACGTTAGACATAGATTAGAAGTACGTTATATGTACGTTTTCAAAACGTTGTCAATACACGGACTGTACATTTCTGCCGGCTTTACTTATGCCTGACGTAGTTCAATGTATGTATAACATACGTGTAATGTATGTCTAGCATCCTCGATGTATGTCTAACGTATACATAGCGTATGCTAACGTATAAGCCACACATTGTCTTACGTTGAGCTACGTCGAAAGTTTTGGGTATGTCCAAAACCTTGACGTGTGTCACCGAATCTCGGCGTAACTCGACGTAGGCTTAACGAACGAGTAACATATCGCAACGTATCTTCACGTAATGGCCAAATTTCACCTACATCGGCTTACGCTGCTGCGTTACATCGTAGTGTAATAGGGCCATAATGGGGTCACATACACGTTAGTGGAGTAGTTGATCGTAGTGGAGGCTAACGTAGTTCAACGTAGTTCATTGCAGTGCAACGTACCGGCATCCGTACTTCTCCGTGATGAGAACGTGATAAGAACGTGTATGGGCCGTGAGTTCCGATTTAAGCTTTGTACATGTTCAAAAGAGAGGTACGTTTGAGGCTGACGTAACCTCTCCGATGATAATGTACTCTAGCATACTTTGACCCGCACAAAACCTTGGCCGTTCTGCCGTGGTCACATAGCTGTTAGTGGACGAAGTTGAACTTCATTGAACGTAGAGGAGGGTAACGTAATTCAACGTAGTTGGACGTACCGGGATCCATACCATAACGTACCGGGATCTGTACCGTAACGTACCGGGATCAGTACCATAACGTATTTATCCGTACTATTAGGTGGGTGATCAACCAAAACCTGTCGTACCTTAACGTAGTTTAGCGTAGTTTAACGTAGTGACAGCACGTTTCACCCACGTTAATCTATCCTACGTTCAACTAAGTTCACTAACGTGTATCTGACCGGGGCGTTATGTAAAAATATACGGATTTTCGGTTCGGAGTTATATATTGGCAGAGAACATTATTGGTCTTGGGCAACCGAGTGGGGACAAGGTTATGTAATCTAAAAGCAATAGTGCCCCACTCACATTATGACATGATATAAGCTATGTGAAATATATGTTCATACATGATGCCTAGGATTAATGAAGAGATGTTCTTATATAATTAAGAGACAGTTCATGTTTGGTGAAATGTCCCTCTATACATTCATAAAGAATGTAATTGGAGAAAGGGGACATTTTAACATATATATAATAACATATCAACACAGCAGCCAATGTGTGGTTCAATAAAACAGAGTGTAGTGTTTGACTTGGATGAACTCAGACCAATTCGGTGCTGTGTGTTCTGCCCAGAAGGTAAAATCAGGCTTTTGGTGCCACGCTTTGACTCAGCTTCAGCACCTTGTGTAGTTCACACGGGAACCAGTGTCACCACTTGTCTACAGGCGCCGGACGAGGTCTGGGAGAAAAGTTTTGCGTTTTGGGGTTTGGCTTTCTACGCAAAACTTTTTCAGTGTCAAGTGAGGGTGTTTTTTTATTTGACTATAACTCACTCCAGTTACAATACACAGTGGTGCTAATCATATCACAATCAACGAATCATGCACCTACAACGGGCCATATGCAGTTTGTAAAGGTTGCTTCGGGATGGCTGAATGAGGTAGAGCGTCCGTCTCCCGTGCTGGTAGATCGTGGGGTCATGGGTTCGAGTCCCGGTCGAGTCAAACCAATGACTTTAAAATTGATACTTGTCGCTTCCTAGCCAGGCGCTCGGCATTATTAGGATAGGGCAAGGACTGATGTGCTCAGTGTCAGGATAATGTGACTGAGTGGGATACCAGGTCATGGTGCCGGCGGCCAGTGGGACAGCACTATAAATTCGCCATGAGTGCGCATTGTCACAAGTCGGTACCCGTCCTGATATGACCTTAGATGTTGCTAGGATGTAAAACAACAACAAACAAACAACAATCTGTAGAAAAGGCAGAGAAGTTGTGTTTAGATATTATATGGCTACGCTGTATGTAGATAAAGGATTCACCTTGTAGTCGCAGTAACATTCAGTTAGAGTACAGCTTTGGGTCCTCAGGGTGTCTGTGATTGTCAAGAAGTATTTACTCAAATATTAAGAAGACTACCACTCATTTACTACCACATATAAGGCTTCCCACTCTATACACAGAGCCCACATTTAACAATGCCCACAGATGCAAATCTCCCATCTACACATGCAAATATCTCACCAGGCAGGGCCTGATATAGTAAATAACTATCAGACATGACCCAACACAACCAGAGGATTTCAGGAGCCAGTTCGGTAATGATCCTTCCACAGGTTCACCTATGGAAACCTTGTTACGACTTTTACTTCCTCTAAATGATCAAGTTGGATTGTCTTCCCGGCAACCACGGCATGGTTACCTTCTTCATCCGTAATGGGAACTCGTTTTCCATGTACGCTCATACCATACGGAGTGATTACCAATCACTGACAGCGCAGGTCCAGGTGCCCATGAGGGCGTGTATCCCACATCGCTGGATCTCTGATGTTGTTTTAGACTGTGGAGAGGAAGAAAAAAATAACTGTCAACCCGACACCAAATGCTACAACCAGGTAACACAGACTAATATGTACACAATACATTGGTAACAAACTACCATCACTTGTGGTGTTCTCTGTGGCGGAGTGGTTAGAGTTTCTGACTTTTTTCTAGGTCAGACTCCTAATCTGAGGGTCGGCGGTTCGATTCCCCGTGCCCCCAGCTCTGCCAATTTGGATTTCCACCACTGTGTATAACTTACAGCGTCATCAAAGGCCGTTTGCTCTCATACCATGCCTATGTGGTGTGGGAGGTTAAAAATCCCTTGGGTCGGCAAAAGTGTAGGCTTGGGCTTTCTATCGACCAGCAGTGGAATGAGGAAGACCACTCATCTATGACTGAAATTTCCCCTGCTTAAACAATGAATGGACCCAAAAAAAAGAACTATGCCTTGTAGCCATGTGATATGTTTTGCAACAAGCTACCTTAATGCCACTTTTTGATTTCAGGAGCCAGTTAGGTAATGAATTTCAGTGAATGTTCTATATTTGAATTGGTGATTTGTTTTTTTGTGGATTGGTGTGGATTCTAGAGTGTCCATGGTTATGATTCGCAACAAATTTAAAAAAAAAATTTGTTTCATGTCTTTTGTATCAGGGCGGGCAGCGACTTGTGGTGGTGTGCCCTGACGAGGACTTTATAGTGCTGCCGACACGGGTGTTGGCCGACATGGGAGGGTGAAATGAGATGCCGACAGGCGATGCCAAAAAAGATGTGGATAATATGCACCGACACTGGCCACCAAAAGCATTGTTTGTTGGGTGTTACATCCTATGAACATCAAATGTTATATCAGGGCAAGTACTGTCTTGTGCCAGTGCACACGAATGCCAACTTCATAGTACTGCCAACACATGCACCGACGCAGCAATGTGAAACGAGACGCATATACTGGATGACAAGGGACGTGACAGTGATGGGTGCAGCCTACAGTGTCAGCTGACAGTGAGGGGTGCAGCCTACAGTGGGTCAGCTGACAGTGACGGGTGCAGCCTACAGTGTGTCAGCTGACAGTGAGGGGTGCAGCCTACAGTGGGTCAGCTGACACTGACAGTGAGGGGTGCAGCCTACAGTGTGTCAGCTGAAATATGGAGGCCCTGTCAGAATTGTACCTGTAAGCTGTGTGTCATGTCTGCACATGTAAGATGTGTCATGTCTGTACCTGTAAGTTGTGTGTCATGTGTGCACCTGTAATCCCTATGTCATGTCTGCACCTGTAAGCTGTGTCATGTCCGAACCTGTAAGTTGTGTGTCATGTCTGCACCTGTAAGTTGTGTCATGTCTCAACCTGTAAGTTCTGTGTCATGTATGTGCCTGTAAGTTGTGTGTTATGTGTGCACCTGTAAGCTGTGTGTCATGTCTGCACCTGTAAGCTGTGTGTCATGTCTACACCTGTAAGCTGAATGTCATGTGTGCACCTGTAAGCTGTATGTTATGTGTGCACCTGTAAGCTGTTTGTCATGTCTGTACCTGTAAGCCGTTGCGAGTGTATCTGTAAAGTATGTCGGCTGTCATGTGTGTACCTGTAAACTATGTAGGTCATCATGTGTGCACCTGTAAGCTGTTTGTCATGTCTGTACCTGTAAGCCATGTTGTGAGTGTAAAGTATGTCGGCTGTCATGTGTGTACCTGTAAACTATGTAGGTCATCATGTGTGTACCTGTAAAGTATGTAGGCTCTCTCGTGTGTGTATCTGTACATGCTGCAGCAGTGTAGGCCCTGTCATGTGTGTACCTGAAAAGTATTTATCATATGAACTACCTCCACATGGTTATCCTGCTATGGAGAAAAACATTATTGAAATATTCCGTAACGATAATCATTTCCCACAAGCACTAATTTGAGTCAAGACCCAGGGAACTTGTAATAATATCTGAGTTGAGAAGTTAGGATAATGGTCTGAACAGGAGATTGCCTGAATATTCTGATGTTTTACCTTTGATATCTTTGCCAATGTAATGTCTGAAGGACTGGTGTGACACAGCAACAGTTTAGACTATTTGTTAATCTTCAGGCAGCCCTGTTCTGAGTTCACTGAAGGTGATTGTTGTTATTTATTTTCAGATACATCCTCCACATGATGTACAAGATTCATTTCATACAGTTTCAGCTCATTTCCCTTAGCTGCCATGAGCATCATGTACATTTCATGTTAAATAAACAATCGGCCCCTATCTTTCTGCTTTTTTAGTCTTTATATTTAAAAGAAAGAAACTCTAGCAGTTGCATTAACTAAAGCGATAGGTGCATAAACTATATATTAAATCCAAAACACTTACTTTAGAAGCTAGATATCTAACTTAGACATTTGTAACACATTGTTCTTACTTACTCTCACCGACATTAATATGAAGTAAATAGAGGGTTTAGAATCATATAATTCGGCTATCCAAAATTGCTTAGTTGGTAGAGCACTTGCTTCCTGGTTGGAAGGTCTTGGGTTCGATTCTGTGTGTTTTTCTTGCTCTCACATACATTCACATGAAATAAATAGAGGGTTTAGAATCATCCTATTCGGGAATCCAAAATGGCTTAATGAGTAGAGCACTTGCTTCCTGCTGGGAGGTCTCGGGTTCGATTCTGTGTTTTTCTTGCTCTTACAAATAATTCACATGAAATAAATAGAGGGTTTAGAATCATCCGATTCAGCAATCCAAAATGGCTTAGTGACTAGAGCACTTGCTTCCTGGTGGGAGGTCTTGGGTTCAATTCTGTATGCATTATTCTTACTCTCACATTCATTCATGTGAAATAAATAGAGGGTTTAGCATTTTGTAATTCGGTTGGCCGAAAGAGCTCAGGGACTAGAGCACTTGCTTCCAGGTTGGTGGGTAGCAGGTTCGATTCTATCCACGTTTTTCTTAGGCTCACAGCCATTCATGTGAAAAAATTAGAGGGTTTAGACACATCATTCAGCAATCCAAAACGGCTTAGTGAGTAGGGCAATTCTTTCCTGTTTGGAGGTCATGGGTTCGAATCTTTATACATTCGTACTGTTTACTCTTCCATACAGTCATGTGAAATAAATAGAGGGTTTAGAATGTCCTAATTTATCTATCCAAAATGGGTTAGTGAGTAGAGCATTTGCTTCCCATTGGGAGGTCGTGGGTTCAAATCTTAAAACAGTATTACTGTTTCCGACATTATTACAATGTAAATAGAGGGTTTAGAACCCTATAAGATGTCTGGCCTGAGTAGTCGAGTGAGCAGAGTACCTGTTTCCTGTGTGAAGGGTTGTTGGTTCAATCCCAGGTTGTAACTCAGCTGTAATTGTGTTAAAATCTCAACGACACCATGTTGGACTTTTATTTAAAACATTATTATGAAAGTAATTTTCTAAAGGTTATTTCTTATCCTCTACTATGAATCAATCTGGAAGTTTCTGTTCTGAAACGCTGACCCTTCCCAGGTGGTCACCCATCCAAGAACTGGAAAAGTCAGTGTTGCTTAGCTTTGATGAGACGGGAAAAGTCCTCTGCCAGCACCGTGATGTGGGCACCAACAGTAACTACATAACCATGGCAGTTATTTGGAGTCTAAGAAAACCAGTCCTAACCATACCCTATAAATGTCAAGTGCTACAGTAAGAGATTCGAACCCATGGCCTTCCACAAATGAAGCAAACCTTGTTACTGACTTGGTCAATCCCGAGTGGTCACCCATTCAAAATTCAGACAAGTTTAGAGTTGCTTAACTTCAAGGAAAGTGACATGGACTCTGTCTGCATGCATGCTGGACAGACTTAGAAAAACTCAATTTTAAGATTGTCTCACCATAGTTGTCAGACTAATTATTACCAGTCAATCAAATTTGGTATGAATTGTGTTCAATTCCACCCAATTCTGGAAGAATTGTGGTGTAGCGAGTAACTGCATTTGGGCAGCAGCATGTTGAATTTGACTCTAGGTGTTGAATTAGAATGTAGGTTCTTGTTGATTAGTTCAGCTTATTCTATAGCTCAGTGCTGCCCCCAAGTGTAGAAGCTGGTTCACAATCTATTCTAACATACTACCACCTAGTGAGGGAGCAAAACAAGATGGATCCAACAACAACAGGTGTCCAGAGCTTCATACAAATACCAAAACTCTGCATTAGCTGTATTGAGATGGGTCATTATATGGTGACAACAGTCAAGTGAACCTCTAAGAAACCAAGGACATGCACCAACTGTAAGTAGAGTCCCTAGGAAGTCCCCAAGTCCAGGAATGTCAAAGTAAAGCCACACTAGTCACACTACTCTAGGTGCCCTATTCCCACTCTGCAACTAACATGGGCCTCTGACTCTGTTCAGACTACTCAGGCACTACTGGGTTAATATTTTATCTACTGGGAAATATGAAATTAATGAATATTGGCAGTATTCACACAATAGACGAGTTCATAATTCCGAGTTCACATGCGCTGAAAATGGCATCCAAAGCAAAACAAAAGCACATGCCCATTGATTTTACCTACACACACAACACAAAAGTCAAAACTTCTGTATTTCTATTATTTTACCTAAACACGGATCCTCTAATGCAATGTAATAATGTAATGAATATATTAAATACACAGCTATCTATATTTGGGCTAAGAAACATCCAATTCCCCACATGAATGTCAGTCATTGTACTTACTCGAGCTGCTGTTCACATCACCATTAGAACTCAGTTAAAGCCAAGCTAAGCCTAAGGGCACATGTTCTGTTGTAAAGGTCTAATCTATAATTTAATATAGAGAAATGCAATAATACTTAATAGTTCAAATTCCATGATTTCAAGTCATGAACAATGTAGATGTTATATTTTTAATTGCATGAATTTCACTGGCTGCAGGAAGCCTGTGACTATTTTGCCTCATTCTCTTGCTATCAATTATAAATACCTAAAATTGAAGATGTTGAAAATAAGTATCCACCAATATTGGTGATTCTGATATATATGAAGAGTTGTTTGAATCTGTATTCTAACCACTTGTGTAGAGGTGTCTTGGCTTATTGATGAAAAGTAACAATTGTAGAAATATCTGGATGTAGAGTTCGAAATCTATATATCTACACTTTTTTAATCTGAACAGAAAAATAAGGCAACAAGAACTACATAAAAAAGACTGAGCCGTCCTACTTCTTGATTCTTATTTTCAACCAGCATAAATAATAAGAAAGGAAGTGAACAAACTAAGAGCAACATCCTCTTTTTGTTGATTTAAATCTAGACTGATTCTTAATCTAGATGGAGAAAATGTTAACTGTGTCTACAGAAACTTGTTTCAAGGAAATATATAAACAATTGTAAAAGTTAAATTTCCCGATAATTAGACATTGCCGGATGGTGTGAACTGGTCTATTGTGGATTACAAGTGTTATATGAAAAGGTAAATGATAAATAGGGCCAGAGGCATTAAGGTATTATGTGGTGCTGGTGATCCTTTACTGAGTTTTAGATAGACATTGTGTAGTTTATAGATAGTGTGAGAGGGGCACTACTCTTAGTGTGATAGAGCCTTAGCAGCTGTGCTCACATACGAACTGTTATTTATGGATCACTGCACACCCAGACACAACAGGGCACTGGAGCCATAAACAACCAAGGTGAAGTGGGCATGTCTACTCGCCTTGAGCAATTTGCGCACTCGGTCCACGGGCACGCAAATTGCTTTCACGTGTGCATGCGAGGGTTCGCGGCGGTAAAGCGTTGGTTGGCGCCTAGCTAAGCAATGACGGGGGGTCGGGCGTTCGGGGCCTGACCCGGCAGACGTGTTTTTGCATGCTGTCATTTCAGCCGATATTTAGGTTTTTTATTATCTAAATTCTAAAACTAACTTAATCAAACAACATGGGAGGGAAAGGGAGTTATTTACTTCTTTATTACGTCTGCATATTTCGCTGGTATCATTGTTGGTTATGGTAGGAATAAAGTCTGTGAGCTCTTGTGAAGGTGGATTGGGACGTTCCTTGCATTCTTTACTATCCTCCAGTATTACTGTAGATTAACCGCTATGGAAAACCTGATATTCGATTGCTTCATATGTAATTAAGAGCCTTATGCCTAAGCAAGCCTTATGCAGTTACTTTACCCATCTGCGGGAATATTACAATAACGGAATTAACGTAGTGTTACTTTTGGGCGGAAATTAAGATTAACATTAGACTGATTATCAGTGACAGCGGCAGCATCTCTAGCTGGACGCGTACTTCTGGAATAATTCAGTAACATTAATAATACCCCAAATTGCGAAGGGGACAGCCAGTTAGTTGAAATAACCTAATTTATAGATCTATATATACTTTAGGCCGATAAATGCGTTCGATGGCAAATTGTGTATGTAGACGAAACTCTGGCTATCCGCCTGTAGCACTGGCAGGACACCGACGGCGACTGACTACCTGCAGACGGGAGGAGGAGCCACAGCAGCCCGCGGCAGGCCCAGGAAATTCACATGGAAAATATTACATAAAATTAACTCGTTGGCTCGCCTTTTAGCGGGGGTGGAATAGCCGAACGGTTAAACAGGCATGGTTCGAAGCATGCTGAATGTTCATTGGTAGATTGGAGAATGCCTACTGTTGATTGGAGGATCTGGTCAGGTGTGACAGCCATCTTGGATTCATGAACCTATATAATAATAAACCTGAGGGTGCAAGCTCTCTGTCTTTCTGTGCACTTTATACTCTACCTTTCTCTTGCCTATAGTGATTTCATATTTAGCCTACCTACACAACTACAGCTGCCAGCCATCGACTTTACACAATGTCTGATGAATCTTGCCCATTTCTTAGGTCATGTTATTAACTTAATCATCAGATATAAATAAAAACATGAATAAAACAAGCAAACCTGAGTGGCTTTTGAACATAGGCTTGATGCTAAACAGGCTACAAGGTTTAGTGGTGGTAGATTGTTACAAACATATGGTATGCGTGTTAATCTGTGTTACCCAGTTGTAGTATTTAGCAGTGGGTTGATAGTTATTTTCCTCATCTCCGTCTCCACAGTCTGCATCAACATCCGAGAACCAGCAATGTGGGATGCACACCTCTCATGTGTATGTGTACCCATACAGTATGAAGGCCCTGTCACACATGTACCTGTACGCTAAGTGTCACGGTTGTACTTGTAAAGTGTGAATCACAGATCTATCAGTAAAGTATGTTTCAAGTCTGTATGTTTGTGGTTCTGTATTGATAAATTGGGGGAACATCAATATAATGACCCAATGTCGGTGCAATGTGGATATGATGGTAAAATATTAATACGATCATGCAGTATCGCTTTCTTGGTGCAACTTTAATATAGTCGTGCAATATATCTATGTCAGTGCAATAACAATTTTTTGTGCTATATGAATATCTCGTCAGAATATCATTATCAATGATAGTGCAATTTAAATATGAATTTGGGTCAATAAATAAATATTGTGAAAAACAAAGTAAAATATCAATACGCTGGTGTAATATTAATTTTGTGTAGAAATATCATTGTCCAAAATAGTAAATGTTTGTGCAATATATTCCAAAATCAATATATTGGAGCCATATCAATATGATGGTACAATATGAGGTAAATATTGGATATATTAATTATTAGGGATCCTGCGCAATGGTTCTCAGGTAAGTCCTTGTGTATTAGTGCGTCATTTACAGGTAATGTTGTACATCAGTGTGAACCTGTGGGTGTATGTGTCTGTGTGAAATGCTGAATTACCCATGGTATAATTGACCGTTCTATTTGCAGGCTTGTCGATTTGGAAGTTGGCAACCTACCTGCCTGCCTGCATATCAACCTGTCTGCCGGCCTATCAGCATGTCTGCCAGCCTACCAGCCTGCCTACCACATTACCTGCCTACATGTCAGCCTCCATCATGTCTGCCAACCTGCATACTAGCCTGCCAGCCTTCCACCAAGACAGCTTGCTTTCCTGCCAGTGGTCCTACCAGCCTGGTGAGCCTGTTCCCGGCGAGCACCGCTATTTCACAATATTGTCGCCGATCCGGCGGCGGCGGCGTTAATATCGGTTCGATTATTGGTTTAATTTTACCAAAATTCGGTGGCGGCGTTAATATCGCTTCGATTTTAGGGTTAATTTGATGAAATTTCACTTATTGCGTATGTAATTCTGTTGAACATGATTGCATTGAATAGATTTGGATGTAATATATCGCCGCCGATGTGGCGGTTGCCTTCTCCAAACACCAGGAACCAGCAAGCCTTGTTACTGGTGAGCCTGTGAATCGGCGAACGGGGGGAGATTTGTTTCGTTTACATTCGTCAATTCGACAATAGTAATATCGCCGCTGATTTAGCGGTGGCGTTAATATCGCTTCGATTTTAGTGTTAATTTGATTAAATTTCTCTTATTGCATATATGTAATTCTGTTAAATATGATAGCATTGAATAGATTTGGGCCTAATCGATACCTAACACTGCCCTTAAACCACCTATGGAACAGGTTTACCGTAACCTAGTTTACGCTTGTGGTGTTAGCCCTATCACTGACTCTTGCATGCAACTTTTCGCCGCTAAACGGGGGATTCCCGCCAAACACCGTTTTGGCTCGGTAACACCGACCCATGCATATGGCCCCTGGAGTAGACTACCACCACCTATCATTTACTGGGCCTGCCAAAGTAGCTTACGACCTACTGTTCACTTGGGTTACTAGTCTAGACTACCTCCTACTGCTAGCTTGCATTGTTTTAGTAGACTACCACCTGGCATCATTCGTGCTGGGCTTCAGACCAATGTGCAGATCACCTGCCCCACTGCACTCCCACCTGGCCACAAACCTTGTGACCCATTCCGCTTCCCACTCGACCCCACTAGAAATGGTAAGTAAACACAGGCACATTATGATTTCTTCATCTGTTATGTATTTTAGTCTCAGTGTTTGACTTCTACCAACCCTGTACTATCCGTCATCACCAACTATTCACTGTGTTGTATTCACCCTAATGTTTGCTGATTACTATCACACTTATTCTGCAGACCGCACTTCTCCTATCAATTTGTTTTCTTCATTTTTGTTACTTTCTGCCTTACCACAAGCCTTCACCCCCCCCCCCCCACCTCCTACCATAGCATGAGTTTGCACTTTACCAAAAGTTGTGATGTTGTGGGGTGATGAGAGTGGGAAATATTGTGCCTAGAGCAGGATTTGAACCCACCCCTTTCCCTCAAGAAGATAACGCAAATATATGCTGCAGTACCTATATTCTGTGAAATATTCTTAAGCATTGCAATACATGTTATCATATATCTAAATGTGACTATAGAAATCTGATCATGAAATTTTCAGAGAAACGTTAAAATATATAATATCTAAACATTTGATTTAATTATTTCTTAATTAAATCTAACTCTAAATTACACAGTTACAAGGATTCAATGAACAAATAGTATCTTGAAAACTAATTGAAGCAAAGATGCAGGGGAGGGTGGGTGGAATAGCTAACAATTTTTTGTTTGTTTGTTT
The DNA here is from genome assembly GCA_030323885.1 of Branchipolynoe longqiensis. Classification (NCBI taxonomy): domain Eukaryota; kingdom Metazoa; phylum Annelida; class Polychaeta; order Phyllodocida; family Polynoidae; genus Branchipolynoe; species Branchipolynoe longqiensis. The sequence goes on from CM059201.1 coordinate 59,871,115, forward strand.
GTTTAAAGACCCCCCCCCCCCCAAGCACAAAAAGTAAACATCAGCTATTGGGGGTTAATAAGCAAACGAACTAATCAAAATCCATGATAAACATAAAGTCAATTACATACATTTTTTAATCCTAACTTCATATGGCACAGAGCAATACAAGGAATCAATGAACATATAGTATCTTGAAACCTAAATAAAGGATTCACCCCCATACATTCAGAACAGGGGTGAAAACCAACATATTAGAAAAACAGGCTAAGAATTTCGACATGGTGGGGAAATTAATTGAGCTGGTAAATTCTTAATTTAAGAAGCAAAGTATATTCTTGACATAAATCTTCATATTTACCCGCTACTTTTGATTTGAAATATCTAATAAAACATGTAATTTAAGGAATTGAACAAATAAAACCGATGGCGTTTTATCGCCGCCATCTTGTCTTTTTGCATTTTCTCCCATTTCACCAACTCTGTGCCGATATATGCCCACGGCCCTCCGACTTACCCTTTCTCTCACGAAAGAACACCAAGATTCAATTCAGTGTACGCTTCACCTGGTTTATTGAACCCTCTGCTCTCCGCGGCGTCAGTAGTTGTCTGACCCGCCCCCTGACTCGCCAGATCCCACATCGACTCTATAGGTGTGTGTGGGGGGGTGGGTCAACCACACGCAGTAGAGGTCAGCCCAGTTGGGGTCTGACCGGTGGTGACCCGTGCCGCCACCTAGCGCAGTGTAGTGGAACTGCGCGGGTGGCGTCGTAGTCTCCGCTGCTACCGCGTGATAGTAGAGCTCATGTTCAGACTACTACACTGCCCCCCCTAGAGTCTCACCGGTTGCAGAATGCAAACCGATGAGAATCGAGAAATGATAGAAGTCAACATGAGAACTAACTCGAAAGGGAGAGAAGCCTTACAAAGCTAGGTATGTATCCTTTTGCGCAATTCCTAGACCTGCCTGCAGCGAAATAGCGATATGAATCTAGCTAGCTGCAAGGCAAACATGTTATCAGTCTAGGTGAAGAAAGAGTCTTTAAATGAGTCGCACAAAGACGACCTCTCCCAGCCTCTATGTAGTTGCTGTATAGAATGTTTTTTGCTGGGAGAGAATTCATACCCCACAAGTGGAACCCCCTCGACAGAAGGAAGCAAGGAACTACCACAGTTTCTAGTTCCTGTTCCATACTAAAACTATTTTCGCTCATATTTAGACTACACTATAGCCGTGTTCACACGGGGAATGTAAATCGATTCGTAGAAAGCGACTTGCCTAGTTCGCATCACATTTCTCGTGTGAACGGGTGTCTGATGCGAATTAGGGCTGATTCGATTCACATGATGCGCATACTGTAAACCACCTAAGCGAGGTAGTCTACGTGAATCGATTCCTGTGATGCGGATAATTTTGCCCGTGTGGACGCAGTGATGCGGATTAAGCACCTCACACTCATGCGCAGTCGAGACCTTAGTTTGTTGACTTTCCGGTCGATCAAAAGCACATATTATATAATTTAATTAATGAAACCGCTATCTATGCACAGATATTTTTTTCATCATTTATTTTTAGGGTTTCACTGCCCAGCAGAAGTTTTGACCGTATCCATTAAATACATATCTAGGTCGAACCCACAATCTCTGGTGTCAGCATCGTCGAACCCAAAATGGCGCTGGTTAGTCTGTACTTGCTCATGCGCAGATATCCACTTCCGCCTCGCGCAGTGTCCGTGTGAACGGGCGCCTAATTCGCCTCACCTGATTCGATTTGCCTGATTCGCCTCACATTTTGCCCGTGTGAACACGGCTTATGGTTCACCCCTGTACTATAAGTACAGCGTGAATCTTTTATCTACTTGAAACCTAGATACAAGATTCACCCCGTACTGCTGCAGTAGGGCTGCAAACCAACCCTATGTAAAAGCTGTCGAAAATGCGGGTCAAAGAATTGAGAGCCTAATTTCACAATCTAAGAAGCAACAATTATTCTTTACATCTGTTTTATTATTAGCCCGCTACCTTTGAGTTGAAAAATATAATATAATATCTAGTTTAATAAGATTTAAAAGTGAAATCGACGGCGTTCTACGGCGCCATCTTGTCTTTTTGCATTCTCTCCCATTTCACCAACTCTGTGCCTATATAAATATCCATTTGATACTGGAGGCAGACATTCTACTCCCTGTTCCATACTAAAGCTATTTTCGCCCGTATTTAGACTACGTTGTCGTTCACCCTTGTACTACAAGTACCGGGTGAATCTTTTATCTACTTGAAACCTAGTTAAAGCGAAAATGCAGGGGGGAGGTAGATAAAAGATTCACCCGGTACTTGTATGTGTACTGCAACTGCGAGTACCGGGTGAATCCTTTATCAAGGGGGGGGGGGGGGAGCATAGGTCGAATTAGCAAACAAAAAATCTAAGTCCATGATGTACACAAAGTCATGGCATAGGGCAATAACTATGAAATATATTAATCTATATATTAGTAATGGAAATACAAGATAATACAATCGTGGTCATGGACACAGTGGGACACATAGAACGTGAAGATCGGCAGTAAAACCTGTTGCTACGCATGTTTAAGTTATCAATGCGGCAGAATGTTGGGTATTATTTTGAATGACTAAAACTGACTAAATCTAGTGTATGCTTTCAAAATTGTGTTATTGAAAAGTGGAAACTAAGCTAGAATATATATTTTATCAACAAAGATACAGAAGCTGACCATCAATCCAACGTTCCAGACTTGATATACAAAAACGAAAAACACCAACAATGTGCAGCTGACAATGGGGTAACGAATTGTAATTAACTGTCTATCTGGGGGCTTTGTAAACATAATGAGGCCTAATCTCGGAAGGAACATGGACATTATCTTATATATCTCAATAAACGTTCATCAAGCACTATAGAAACAAATTACAGGAAAATCCAGCTTTGAAAAAAAAGTCTAAAGCTGCGTTTACACGGGCGAGTTGAAACGCCCCAGCTGGAACCAGTTGCCTAGTTCGTTTTAAATGTGTCCGTGTAAACGCGGCACTGCGGCGTTTTAGGGCTGAACCGTTTCGGCTGGAACGTCCCGCGTATACCACCTAATCAGGTGGTCTACAGGAAACGTTTCAGCTGGTTCCTAGGCAGCTATAGTGTACAATAGTGGTGCTCGCCGGCTACAGTCTCAGCAGTAACTAATCGCTGGTGCCCAGCAGTGTTAGGGCCTGATTAGGCCGAAATCTAGTGAATGCGATCATATTTAACAGAATTTCATACTCAAATAATGAAATTTAATTAAATTAACCTTAAATTCCAACCGATATTAACGTAGCAGCTCGATCAGCGTTGAATCGCCGAGTGTAAACAAAACAAATAGCAGTGATGCCGCAACGTGCGAAAATCCGCGCATGCGCAGAAGCCACGAAAATAAGACACAGTTGTTGTTGTTTTGGGGAGTTTTCAGTCGCATTGGTGCGCTGAAGGCTGCCGTGTAAACGCGCCACGAGAACGTTTCAGGTAGAACGCTTTGTCTTGAATCGTTTTACTCATGGCCGTGTAAACGCAGCTTAATTATATGTTTAGGAAAAAATAATATTGTTATCGTCAACTTTCACTGAAATCAATTGATCTGCTGCGCAAGGGGTTCACCAGGCACATTTGAATAATCTCTTCATTCGGAACAATGCAAGATAACCGCATATCCATCAAAATAATATTGAACACTTTTTTATTGAAGAAAGTCGACACTTACCAACATGGTTGCTCTGTCTGGACCAAATCACTGGTAACCATGGCAATGCTACTGTGGCACTACACACAAAAAACATAGTCCCATGGAAAAGGCCTTCAATGTGTATGTTTTATGACATTCAGTGAAAAAGTCTGATTGGATATTATCTTAGAAATCCAGAAATAAAGCAGCGCGTGTCTTGAACAGTTGTAAATTATGACAATTAGTGTATTTGAAAATAATATACAGTTTGACAATAGTTCTGCTCTAAACCAATCAGCTGCGAGCAACAGTGTGATCAGTGGTGGTAGGCAAGGTAACCAGTTTGGTTATCTATATCAGAGAGCGTGTATATAAACAGTTTATCTCTTTTTAAGGTGTTGCCAAAAAATCCAAGATGGCTCTTCTTGGCGACACCTTAAAAAGAGAGAAAATTGATGTCGCACTTCTCCAAGAAACCTTCCTCATCGATCCACCCCATATCAAAGGCTACACCACATACCACATCCCCGCAGTAAGACGCGCAGCAGCAGGCAGACCCTCAAGAGGAACCACCACATTCGTAAACAACCACATCCACTCCACCAAGATCCCACCCAACAGATTCAACCCTCATGCTGACACCCTTCGCATACGTCTCCACCTAGCACACGCCGTCATGGATGTATACAACATTTACAACCCTGTCAACACTACTTATACTCTAAACCACATCTTCCGGGCCCTCGGCAACGGCACAGATCACCAGGTTGTCATGGGAGACTTTAACACCCACCACTCCTCCTGGGGACGCAACAACATCGATTCCCCTCAAGGCTGTGTCCTCCTAGCAGAGATCCTCGACTCAACATCCCATTCTATCCTCAACGATGGCTCGCCTACCTACAGGGCAAGCACATCAATCGATCTCTGTATCACCGACTCCTGCCTTGCAGCCGCAGCTTCCTGGGAGCTCACAACACTATACTCAGACCACAACGCAGCTCTCCTCCACACCAATGCGCCCAAAGTCACCCACCCCCCACCATCACCCAGATTCAACCTAAACCACGCGGACTGGGCAACCTTCAACCTTCGTCTAAAAAACTTAATAGATCTGAACCCACCAACCACATGTGATGAGTTCACAACACTCACTTACCAAGCAATGACAGACACCATAAAGCAAACCATCTCCTGTAATCACACTGGCCGCACCACCTCCAATGCAATGAGGAGAGCAAAAAGATTCTGCAACAAACTCCTCTACAAGCTACGCACGAACCCCAACCGTGGCACTGAGAATCTCGTTAAAATAGCCACCAGTTGGGCCAAAGATGTCGAGCTTGCCGAATCAGACAGGAAGTGGAAACTCTGGTGTACCAAAATAAACTCTCACACCACCTCCAGACAACTCTGGCGCAAACTTAACAGCATCCAGGGGAGACTCACCACCCCCCCCCACTCTACCCACACCCTGGCCAAATTGCAGCAGAACACAACAAAATGTTCACGGACAGAACAGACCCTGCAATCAACCTCCCTTATGCCCACCAACAAGCGCTCACCAGGAACTCCACCTGGAGAGCCGATCTCATAGACATTTCAACAGCCACACCATCCACCCATAATCTTTACACCCACCTGACCAGGGCTGAGCTTGACCGAGCCCTCGGCAACACCACAAAGAAGACAACCCCGGGAGCCGACGGAGTCCCTAACACTGCATGGACAAAGTTATCTGCCACTAACAGGGAAACTCTCCTCCCCCTCCTCGACAATATCTTCTACAATGCGGACATACCCCAATCTTGGAAGGATGCTGATATCATCCCCATCCCCAAGAAAACCCCGGGCGAAGTCAGACCCATCTCCCTTCCCCAATCCCTCGGGAAGGTTAGTGAAAGAATTGTCCTCGCCCATCTCCAGATGGTCACAGAAGACCCCACCACTGGCCTACCTGAGGAGGTCATCGGCTACCGAGGAGGACGAGGCACTCAGCACGCCGTCGCCACCCTCATTGAGAGCATTTCCTATGGCCTTGGTACTGGACATGAAACTCCAATCATCTTCCTTGACCTCGAGAAAGCCTTTGAGCTCATCGACCACAAAGTGGTACTGACATCAACGGCTGATCTTGGCATTGCCGGCCGGCCTCTTGCATATCTCCGAAATTACCTCCAGAACAGGCGAGCCAGAGTATGTGTCCAAGGCACCTCTTCTCCCTACCTCAAACTAAAAAATGGCGTCCCCCAGGTTGCAGTGCTCAGCCCCCTCCTCTTCAATGCAGTGATGGCATCTCTCGTTAGGAGGCTTAAACAAGACCTAGCCACCCGAGAGATCACAGACACAACCATAGTCTGCTACGCAGATGACATCGCCATCACCTGCTCCCATGCGATCAATGCACAGGATCTCGCTGAGCAGGTGGTCCACCTGGTAGGAAACGCCTGCCGGGACCTTGGACTAAAAATCTCCCCCACCAAGACCAAGATCATGCACATGTTCAGAGGTCAACCACTTCACCCCCTCTACCTAGATGGATCCCCTATCGAATGGGTCTCCACCTTCGACTACCTAGGTATCCGTCTAGACCGAGACCTGAACATGAGAGCCCGCTGCCGCCACTTGGCCACCAGAATGACCAACAGACTCCTCCTCATGAAGAGGATCTCCGGCTTCTCCTGGGGCGCCCCGGACAGTGTACTCGCACTCTTCTACTGCCAGGCAGTCCGCTCCCTCTTCGACTACGCTGCGCCCACACTCTCTCTCACAGCCCTCGGGCTTGACAACCCCCAAACTCAACTACCCAAGAACAAGATCTTTTTGAACGAGTTCCGGAAACTTGAGAACATCCAACACCGGGCTGCCAGGCTTGTCCTCCGTGTTCCCGGCACCACCAGGATCGAGATCCTCCTCCTTGAATCCGGCCTCCCTCCCCTCCACCTACGAGGCAAACAACTTCTCACCACCCAACTCACAAGAACCCTTTCCTCAGGCCTTTCAACAACAATCCGCAGAGCCGCGGCCTACCTCCGAGATGGGACCCGCGGTCACCCTCACATCTCCTACCGTCTCAAGAACGCCATCACCTCCCTCAAGGACTCCCACGGACTCCACATTGCAGACTTCGCCCTGAGCCCTCTCAAGCCACCTTGGGTTTCCATCCCAGTGGAAACCCGAACCACCAACCTAGTTGCTGCCAAGGCGGCTTACACCACCCCAGAACTCCACTCCCTGGCTCTTGAGGCCATAACTCAGGCGAAGGTGGAATTTCCTCTCGCAAAGACTGTCTACACCGATGGCTCCCTTAACCCAACATCAGGTAGAGCAGGAGCCGGAATCTTCATCCCCTTCTCCAACACAAAGAACACCACCAGGGTGTCAGACTTTGCTTCCACTCTCGATACAGAGCTCGCCGCCATTCACTTGGCCCTCGAAGACCTCCACAACTCAAGTGCCATCATCATTACCTACTCTCTGAATGCCATCAAAGAGATCGCCCACCCAAATGCCCGACACTCCCTTGCCGACGCAATCCATATTAAAATCTTCACCAGACATCAGGCACACCTCAACACAGTCCTGCTATGGGTCCCCTCGCATATAGGACTGTATGGTAATGACCAGGCCGACTATGCCGCTCTAGCCGGTGCCAACCGAGCAGACGTAGAGACAGCCATCCTTCCATCCATCACAAAACTGGCCGCCGCCGCTTCTCGAGCCACCACCAAACTCTGGGAACGAGCCACACAGAAGGAACAAGTACGGAACCCTTATTCAATAAGCTGGCTCTGGTACACCCTGGTCAGAACGAACATCCCCCATCCAGTTGGCCTTCCTGCTTCTACACAAGTCGCCATCAACCGCTTCAGGACTGGCTACCGCCGTTGGATTGATGTCCCCAACCTCCAGCGCTGTCCCTGCGGAACTAATATCTTTAATGTGGCCCACATACTCGCCTCATGTGGTGCCATCGACAGATCTGCCATCAGCGACTTCATGGAGGATCTTGACCGCCAACTCAGCGACAATAGGGCCGCTCTGGCTATCCTCTCCAGGATTTCCAAGTCATCCTGGAACGCACTTGCACGCTTCTACCGCCAGAATGCAGACATCATCAACACTGTCGGTCGACCAGTTCATGACATCGGGGACTAGCAGGCCCCACCTCATCGCCATAGCTGACTTGGTGCCACTATTAACTAACCACTCATTTTCACTGCAACAAACAGGTAACCCCACCCTCTGCCTAACTAATCCCATCCTCACTTCACTTCTTTCTCTGGCCTTGGCCGGACTTACGGTGCATACCGGTGGGTCTCGAGGGACTGAAGTTTGGATCCTGGTCGAGTCAAACCAATGACTTATAAAATGGGTACCTGTTGCTGCTAGGCGCTTGGCGTTATGAAATCAGGACAGGGACTGGGCGCACGGTGTCAGGATAATGTGACTGTGTGGGACATCGGGTCATGGCGCCGGCGGCCTGATTTCCCAGTGGGGCAGCACTATAAAGTCGCCATGAGTGCGCGCTGTTACAAGTCGGTGCACATCCTGGTATGGCCTAGGGTCTTACTGGGGTGTAAAACTACACTAACCACCCAGCCTCCCCCGGCCCTCTCAGAGGACTGTGGTTGGACTCTTAGGCTGCCTTGTTCCTCCTCCGCCCCCTCCCCCCTACCCCTCAATTCCTCTGATCACTACACACCGGAACCCAACTCCCGACCACATCGGACTGCTTTCAGTGGTGCCCATTCAGTGCTGCAGATTTGCAGCCTTCAGCGCACCAATGCAACTGAAAACTCCCCAAAACAACATATATACACGCTGTCTGGTTACCAGTCAGGTTCTAGTTCCATCATGTCCGCTTGGTGGTGTCTAAGTGCTGCTGCCACACGTGCCGCCATCTGGAGGAACAAAGGACAGTTCTTAATGCCAACCGCGGTGCATCATGGGATGCCTCAAATCAAAACAAGCCAACAGGAAGCACATATTGCCTATTATCACTCACTTCAAGTACAAACACAGCGTGCAACTATAGAGGGGGTGTAATAACGTCACAAGACAACTTCCGGTGGCCATATTGGATTACATATGAAAGGCTTGGAAGTGCTTACATTGTGTTTATTTACCAATTTGTTGGTTTAATTGTCACTGTTTTGAGCAGTTTGGCCTCAAAAGTTGGGAGAAATGGGTTTTTTGATGGAGGGGAAATATTTTTTTAATCATGTAGCCTCACATCGTTGCTAAAGCGCAGTATGTTGACACTTTGAATGCTCTGTTGAAGAATTAGATAGGTTCAGGCAGTACCCACTAGGTGGCGCCACACACTTCGGCAGCCCTATGGAGTTTCCCTCCATTTGACTTTAATCTGGACATGACACATGTGAAATCAGCTGTATAATTACAGAGGGGTGTTATTTGAAACCCACCAGTAGGTTTATTTAGCTGGTGACTGCCGTTCCGTGAGTAGCCGTTTGTTTACATTGAACATTGCCCACTCAGACACTGAGTCAGTGTGAGCAGGGACGTCGGGCAGTGTTCAATTTTAAATAAAGAGGTCCAAAATGTTACATAGCTCAATTTGACAAGTGATAATCTGGTAATAAAAACAACAAAACCCAGTTCTGCAACTTCTGAGCAAGATTGAAATGACAGAAATCACTTGTACTGGTACAGTGGTAGTCGTATTTTTACAAGTAACAAGACAACAAGTATTGAAGTAACAAGATAATTGCATGACATTTTCAGGCTGAATATATATATAGTGTATATATATTGTCCTCCATTTGCTCTTTCTGCCTCAGACCAAACTTATTTTTTTTATGAGGGTGGCATGATAATAATGTGCTAAAATTGAAAACGGCACTGTCAACATCGCTGTAAAAAGACGTTAGTGGGCAGGCATAAAACTAGATAAAAGATTCACCCGGTACTTGTAGTACACGGGTGAAGATCAGCCCTATATAAATACGGGGGAAAATAGCATTAATATGGAAGTGAGGCTCCAGTATGTGGCTCCAGTATATAGGCACAGAGTTGGTGAAATGGGACAGAATGCAAAAAAGACAAGATGGCGGCTGCAGAACGCCGTCGATTTCACTTTTAAATCTTATTAAACTATATATTATATTATATTTTTCAACTCAAAGGTAGCGGGTAAATAATAAAACATATGTAAAGAATAATTGTTGCTTCTTAGATTGTTAAATTAAGCTCTCAATTCTTTGACCCGTTTTTTCGCCACCTTTTACATAGGGCTGGTTTGCACCCCTACTGCAGCAGTACGGGGTGAATCTTGTATCTAGCATAAAACTAACCCCAAAAAACACTGATCGACTATTCACTGCTAAGATCAAATTCTGTTTTTCATGAGCATGATTTAATAATAATATTAATAATGCTATTTAAAATTTTTAATGGCGATTGGGCGACAGTCACTGTCCCCGCGGTAAACACACGTGAGCAAGCATTAATAAAACAAAAATGAAAAATCTCAGATCGACAGTTCACTGTTTCAGATCAAATTCTGTTATTTATGAGCGTGACTATCCATTTCTGCGATCAAAATGATGGTTTGACACTCTCCTGCAGGGCTATCAGTGAGAAAGTCGATCTAGCTGAGGGTGATTTATAGGTAGATTTTTCGGGGGTCCCTTGATCAAATTCTGTTATTCATGAGCATTCAGGATTTAATAATAATATTAATAATGCTCTTCAAAATTTAAACCGGCGAGTGGGCGACAGGCTGTGTCACAGCGGTAAACACGTGAACAATCGTTAATAAGACAAAAGTGCCAAACAAAAATCACAGATCGATCACTGTTAAAACCAAAATGATGGCTTTGACAGGCTGTTGCAGGGTTCTCGAGTGGATGTGTCCCAGACGTCCTCAGTTCCGTGAGTCGGAGGATAACCGATGGCTTTCTCAACGACCACGGGGGATGTTCTGGGACTTTGGCATCCTCTAACACGTCCAAATCCAGGCCTCCAAATGAGATTTCATTCGGAGCCTCAGTGGCCGGATGTAATTCGGCCTGGCTTCATACCTGGATTCGTCATGTTGCTCGAATAGACAATTGTGTGCAGGATTCAATGCATTAGTTTTTATCTTGACTACATATTGCATGGCCAGTTTGATTCTCCTGTTGTTAAGTGATGGTTCATTGGCTTCGACGTAAAGGCTCTGAATCGGTGAGGTGCGGAAGGCCCCAAGGGCCAGGCGCAGTCCCTGATGGTGGATCATGTCTAGCAGCCCAAATTATGATTTCCTTGCGGAACCATATACTATGCTGCCGTAATCCACTCGTGAACGAACCAAGGTTCTGTACACGGAGAGCAGAACATCTCTGTCCGCTCCCCACTCTGAGCTGGACAGCACCCTCAGAATATCCCGCGCTTTCAGGCATCTTGTTTTCAGGTACTTTATATGTGGCACAAAAGACAGTTTTGCGTCGAGAATGAGGCCCAGAAATTTGGTTTTCTCAACGACTTTAATGGGATCCCCATCCAGGGTCAGCTCCGGTTCCGCATGTATTCTACGCAGCAGGCAGAAGTGCATGCAGACTGTTTTGGTCTTGAAAAATTTGAAACCGTTCAGAACTGACCATCGATGGATCCCATTTATGCTTGGTTGTAGCTGTCTCTCAATGACATTCATGTTAGCACCGCTGTAATATAAAACAAAGTCGTCCACGAAAAGACTACAGGAGACCCCCTGCTTTACAGCAGCAGCAATACCATTGACCTTGACCCCAAAAAGGGTCACGGCCATTATATTGCCTTGAGGTACTCCTAGTTCCTGTGAGTGTAGGCGGGAATAGGTAGTCTTGACACGGATGCGGAAATGCCTGAAGGCTAGAAAGTTCCTGATGAAAATTGGCAAGTGGCCACGAAGGCCAATCGCATGAAGATCCTCCATGATGCCATGCTGCCACGTTGTGTCATAGGCTTTTTCGAGGTCGAAAAAGACAGCCACAACGTGCTCCTTCTTAAGGAAAGCATCTCTTATGAAGGTCTCCAAGCGCACCAAATGGTCGAGGGTGCTGCGGCCCCGTCTGAAGCCACATTGAAGGTTGGACAGGTGGTGTCCTGACTCCAGTAGCCAGACGAGGCGGTTGTTACCATGCGCTCCATGGTTTTACAGATGCAGCTTGTGAGGGCTATGGGACGATAGTTGTGGGCTTCACTCTGGTCTTTACCAGGTTTGGGAATCGGTATTACTGTCGCCTCCTGCCAAGAGGCGGGGACGACACCCGACTCCCAGATGTTGTTGAAGAGTTGAAGCAACAGTCTCAGTCCATGTTCAGGGAGATGTTTCAAAAATTGATAATGAATTTCATCAGGTCCAACTGCTGTGTCATGCGAGCTTTCCAAAGAACACCTCAACTCATCCATACTGAATGGGGAGTTGTAGTGCTCCTCGCCATCGGAAGAAAAGTCCAAGAGCTTTTGCTCTTGGCATTCCTTGACCACCCGAAAGCCCGGGAGGCAGTTTGCCAAAGGCGAGTTTCCAGCAAAGGTGTGAGCCAATTCTTCACTTATTTCGTCGAGTGATGTGAGAATGGTGCCGTTGTGTTTCAAGTGCAGGACTACAGAAGAATCACCTCCCCTTCGTTTGATTCTCCTGATCATTGTCAATACTTTGCCCAACGGCGTGTGCATGGTGATGCTAGAAACAAATTGTCTCCAACACTGCCTCCGCGCTACTTTGATTGTTCTGCGAGCGCGAGTGCGCAGAATTCTAAAGAGCGCCAGATTTTCAGCAGTCGGTCTCCTGTGGAATTTACGCTGAGCTTTCTTTCGTTCCTTAATAGCCCTCCTACAGCTGTCATCTAACCATGGAGGCGTCAAATGGTTGGGAGTTGCCGAGGTCTTCGGAACAGTTTTCTTCGCGATCCATCTCAGCATCTCAGTGAAGGCATCGATGTCACTGATGTCTGGAGTGAACTCCTCACAACATAGGGTCTGGAAGGTGGGCCAGTCGGCTTTACAAAGCCGCCAGCTCCTCTCTCGCTCTACGGGAGATACCCCCCCACAATTAAGAATAATTGGGAAGTGGTCGCTCCCGCAGAGCTCATCCCAGACCCTCCACGAAAAGTCCAGTGACAGTTCTGGTTCTACAATGCTGAGATCGATGGCAGAGTATGTTCCGTAGCCGGGATGCAAATATGTGAAAGTCGATCTAGGATTGTACGTTAAGTTTACATATTTCTTCAGGGTCCTTTCTGTTTATTTTACAACCTGTGCTGTATATTGTAAATGTAATTTAACAAAAATTGTAATATAGAAAAAATGGATGCATTTTCTGATTTGACTCTTTATTTAAAGTTGCATAGTCCGATGGTTTGAGTTTCTGTCATTTTCTGAGATAAGCATGTTAGGTTGATCGTTATAATCTACCTTACTTTAGTTTGAAGTTACTTTTATTTTAAATGGTAAACTTTTTTTTAGATATTTTGGGTAGAAAATTAGTTTTGGCAAGCTTGCCAAAATGCTGACACCATAGACTTCTGCAGTAACAGGTTCTGTTAAATTGACTCAGTATTGCCTTCTACCTAGAAACAAATACTTAATAAGTGCATCAGTATCTAAGTTAGATATGTACAATCAAATCTAGATAATTGGTTTGGTTTTGAAAATTTGATATTTCATCGGACTATGCAGCTTTAATTTTGTGTGTGTGTGGCTGCATCAAATATAAGTCCTATGGCTATGGCTTCACATGTATTTGAACCAAGCTATTCATTCTTCAAAAGCGCAAGCTGAATTTCTGGTCAGTTATGCATTCATGGCTCTTTGCACATACCATATGAGGTTAAATTTATACAGCTTCTGTAGTCATTTAATAGCATAAGCTTGCGAAATAGGTGTTGTTAAGGCAGCATGCTGTAAAACATTTTACACGGCTACAAGGCAGAGTGAAGGTAGTTTGCTACAAATTTATTGTGTACATGTTAGTCTGTGTTACCTGCATGTAGTATTTGTTGTCGGGTTGACAGTTATTTTGTTCGTCTTCTTCTCCGCAGTCCAAATCACCACCACAGAGCCAGCAACGTCGGATATACGCCCTCCTGTGCACATGGACCTGCACTCGCACTAGTGGCAGTAATCGGTATCGCTTCGTATGGCAAGTAGATAAGTATGGAACCATTTATTCAGTGTGTTGAACAATGACGACGGTCATCTGAAACATACAGTAATACAATGTATAAGTACTAGTACTATTGCTAATGAACTTAGTGAGAACACAGTCATAACCCTCTATCTCCCCCAAGTCTTTGGTACTGTTAATCATAACGATTAGATGGTAAAGACTGACTTAACTACACAAATAGATTACACATGTTATGCTAGGCTAAGTCAAACTTATCTAAGCCAGATATGTGTAATACATACTATATGACAAGCGAAGCTTATCTAATGTGAAAATATACTATACTGTACTGACACGTATGCTAGTTAACATGTATGAGATAGGAAGAGTAAGACTGAACTAATATTTGAAATACTGTCTTGAATAACGTCGCAGCATGGCGACTGTTCATCCTCAGTTATTCACTTGTCATAGTCTGACATCCATACAGGCTCACGGGTAGCCTGTCCCGATCGTCTTGGGCCAGCCGGTGGTGTTGCATCAACTGATGGCATCAGAGGTCGCTTTGAGGTAATGCCACCATCTGGCGATACCTGGGTGCTTAGTGGACTGCCAGGCTGTGAGGCCGTGTGCCCCAATGGAGTGGTATCATCGTAGACCAAATAGCGCCACCTGTGATCTGTACTACATTCAGGATGCGTTCCCGATTTAGGAGTTGTAGCTGGTCCAGTTGGTGTGCGAGGCGGAATCATGGGTGGATCACTTGTGGTACTCGGGTTGTCGTCGCGTGGCATGAGCGGCTGTGGTGTGGCTGGTGCCTCGCTATCTGGAGGCATCCTTGTTGCTGTCGGTATCCTGGGTCCGACGCTCATCTTTGGTGGAGGTATCTGGATGGGGATGTACTTGCGAAGGAATTTTCTGTTGCGTAGTGTGACCCTTCCAGATCCGTCAACCTTCACGACATAAAGGTCAAACTGGCAAACCTCGATGACAGTGCCGGTTTTGTCCCATTTGAGGGGGTGTTGGCCTGCCTGATTCTGGATGCGCACATGATCTCCAACAGCAAGTGGTGCTAATCTTTTGGTGTGCTCTGACCAGCGTTCTGCGGCTCTCATGTGGCGGTTGCGTAGTGCCTCTTCTCGAGCGAGCAGGGTTTCGTGCCAGGTGTTGTGCGGCTTGTATCTGCCTGGGGGGACTGGGATGAAGTCTCTGATTGGGTGGCCGAATATACACATGGCTGGTGAGAGTTTTGTGTCTCTGTCTGGTGTGTTTCTGTACTGGAGCATTGCACGCTGGAATGAATCAGTATCAAGATCTCCATTTGTAGCGGTGTTGTCAGTGATGAGACGTTTGACTGTCTTAACTCCAATTTCAGCACGGCAGTTGCTGTGTGGGTAGGCCACAGAGGATAATCTATGGTGTACACCCCAATCTTTCAGGAAGTCTCGTGTGGCTGTGGAGGTGAATTTGGGGCCTCCATCTGAGGCCAGTTCGTTAGGGATACCAAATGTGACGAATGTGCGCCGCAAGCATGTGATGAGTCCATTAGCGCCATTGGATGCCCTCTCTACAATTGGCCAGTTGGAGTAGCGGTCTACCACAACTAGGTAGTTGACACCTTTGTAGTGGAAGAAATCAGCGCAGACATGCTGAAATGGGTATTCTGGCGACGTCAATGGGGTCGGTGGTGGATTTGGCTGTGAGGGGGCCATGCGATTGCAGTGGTTGCACCTGGCACGATAAGCAGTTATGTTCGGAGTGATGCCAGGCCAGAACACAGACACTTCGGCTCTAGATATCATTGCCGTGACGCCTTGGTGGGCCGAGTGTAGGGCGGCTAGTACTTCTTCTCTGAGGGTAGGCGGTACCACCACACGGTCCCTGTAGAGTGCGACTCCATCCACTGTGCAGAGGTCATCACGAAACTGGAAGTACTCACGAAGGGAGGTAGGTAGCTCATGGCAGTATTCTGGGAAACCCGATTCAATTATGTCAACCAGTTTCTGCATACAACTATCGCTTGTGGTCGCGGTACGCACTCTCTCCCATGTCACTGATTTGATGTCTAGTGAGTTGATGGAGGAAGTTGCAGCTGAGATTACATTCTCTTCAACGCTGTCACCATTTGGTGGTGCGGTACGTAAGCCAGCCAGGATGGAGGTGGGGAGGTAGGAGCTACGGATGTCAGGATTGATGGCGGCTACATCATCAGGGAGGGTCATCATCTCAGCTTTGCCTGTGGGATGACGCGAGACTCCATCAGCAGCGCGATGTTTGACACCTTGGATGTGTACCATTCGAAACCTGTATCGAAGGGTCTTCTCCTTCAGATTTCTCAGGCGGGTTAGATATGTCCTCCAAAGATCGATCACCGAATATCTTCAGGAGAGGTTTGTGGTCTACGGCGATGATGAGATCTTCACATCCCAGTACAAAGTACCTCGCTTTGTCTAGGGCATCGGCGACAACCAAGGCTTCACCCTCCACTGGAGCATAGCGTGATTCGGCCGAGTGGGTGAATCTGCTACCCACAAGGGTAATTTTCCAGCCAGTTTTGCAGCAGAATGGCTCTGAGCTGAGGCAGGTACAATGTTTTTGTAGCAGCCAAAAGCCAACCTGCCTTGCCACCAGTCGGTGGCAAGGCAGGTTGGCTTTCTTGGATCGAATATCTGGACTCCTTCTTCAATTTCGCTTACAATTGCAGCCTTTGATTCTTCAAATAGTTTGTTTAAGTGTTCATTCCATTGGAAGGATGATCCCGGCTTTAGGAGTTGCCTGAATGGTTGCATCTTTTCCGTCATATTGAAGGCGTAGGACACCTGATTGATGAGGCCAAACCAGGATCTTGCATCTGTGATGTCATTGGGAGCCGGAAAGTCAAGGATTGCTTGAAGGTACTTTCTGCATGGTCTGACGTTATTCGGGGTTATCTCAAAACCGGCGAATTCCACCACATACTGGCAGAATACAAATTTTTCTGGATTTAGAGTGATCCCATGGTTCCCACAGGTGTCAAGCCACTGGACAGCCTGGAAGAAGCTTTCTTTGATTGTGTCGGCCCAGAGGAGGACATCATCGACACATTTAGTCTTGTTTGGGATATCAGAGATGATTTCATCATAGCGCCTGGTGTAGCCATCACCAGAGGCAATGTAACCCTGAGGTGCGGTTTTGTAGCGATAGCGGCCCCAGGGTGTAATGAAGGTTGTCAAGTGACGATCCTCCTCACGGATCGGCACGCTATGGTATCCGTTCCAGGCATCAAGGACGGTTTTCTTCTTGCCGTGTGGCACTGATCGGGCTTGGTGAAATGGTGATGGTGTGTGGTGAGTCTCACGTAAGGCGTGTACATTGAGAGGCTGGAAGTCGACGGTACAGTGAGGCATACCACTCTTCTTTGCACATACCACCATCCTGTGGCACCAAGTGACGGGTTCGCCGATGGGGACTGGTTCCAGCACGCCTAGGCGGACATCTTGGTCAAGCCCAGCTTTGACATCATCCCGCCAGTAGAGCGGTACTGGTATGGGTGTGTGGTGGGCGACTGGTTCTGCATCTGGGTCTACCATCAGCTTCATGTGTGGTCCATCCATCAGAGGCAGTGGTTGGTGCTCACATGTGTTGAAGGAGCTGGCCTTGTAGTAGTCCAATAGATATTCTTGCAGTTTTGTACGGTTGGCTTCGGTAGCAGGGAATGGCATCCTAGTTGGGGCTGAAGGCGGTCTTTGACATCTTGGGCAGTCACATGGGGCTGTCAGGCCACTGTTGCTCTGGATGCTATTCATTCTGGAGCTGTGATGCCCCTTCACTGTTGCCTTCGTGGGCATGGGTGCATCTGTTGCTTCGCCTACTTGGGGAAAGCTGTCTGAGATTATGCCCAAGCAGACACAAGCTTCCCTACTGATAAAGAGTTTATCAGAGGCATCTGTCACATATGTCATTTGTCTGGTTTCTACATGGTTGCCTTGTTCATCCTTGCCCGTGATCCGAAGGATTGTGGCACCGATGATGTTGATGCTCTTGTTGTTGGCGGCATGCATTTTCAGTGTGACTGGTATCAAATCGGTCTGGCGTAGTCCAAGGCGATGGATGACCTTTATGCCTGCGAGACAGCTTTGGCAGCCTGTGTCGGCCATGGCGGGGAGAACAGCTGTTCTTGAGTTAGTCTTGAGGGTGAAGCCGAGGGCACTGTAATCGTGACTGTTGACTGAAACAGTGAGATCGATGAATGGCTGAGGTCTTGAGTTTTTCTGGCTCCAGGTGTCAGATAGCTGGTCATGAAGGTGGTGATCAAGAGAGATTGATCTTCCACCATTTTGTTCTCCAGACATCGTGATGACACATAGGGCATCAAACATGGCACCTTCACCATCAGTAGGGGCGGTTGGTTTGGTGCCCGAGGTTGTGCGTGTGGGTACCCTTGGCTTGTCCTTGCTGTGGCACATGCTCCCGAAGTGGTGGTCACGGTTGCAGTGCGTGCACCTGTGACCATATGCAGGGCATTCTTGCTTCCGGATGCGGGTTGGAGCACTCTTTTTTCCCGCAGTATGAGCAAGTGTCTGCAGGATTTCCCCTCATGTTCATCTGTTTGGTGCGCTGATACATGCTGCCCGCTGCTTCCACGGCATGCGAATCGACAAGGTGGGATGCTGAGCGTTTTCCTGCTTCTTTGGCCTCGACAAACTGGAAGACCTCCTCTGGTGTCATATCCTGGTTTTTGTCGCCTAGTAGGTCGAGCTGAATTTCCGGATCGGCGATGCCCAGTGTGAGGACGTCGCGAAGGATAGCTTCAGTGTAGTTGACGTCTGATTCACAGTTCTGGCATTTTAGCAAGAATTTGCAAATTCCTGCTTGGCCACGGAGGCGAGCTCCAAAACTGCGCACTGCTTCATCTCGATCCTGACGCATATTGTGTAGTTTTGCCCGTGCCACCATAGAGTTCTCCTCACGAACCGCTAGCTTCTTCATGGCAGCCAGAACCTCATCCACAGTCTTATCGGTGAGTGTACCGGTGGATCGTGTGAGGTCTCTGCGTAGGGGTTCATCACAACATTCCAGCAATTGCACGACTCGCTCCCGACCAGTGATCTTCGTGGCAACAACGTATTCTGACCATCGTGATTTGAAGTACGCCCATTCTTCACTGGATCCGGCAGCTGAGATGGTCGGTCGCTTCACTTTTTCGACTTTTGCGGCTGTAGCTGGACCTCGCTCATGAATGGTGCTGTGGGCTGTGATGAGTGCAGCCACTATAGCGGCATCGAGGTCTTCTGTGATATATTCACAGTCAGGTATGGGACATCTCACTGCAGGCATGGTTGTTGATTTTTCACGTCAGTTTAGGCCGTCGTCATAGATAAGTATGGAACCATTTATTCAGTGTGTTGAACAATGACGACGGTCATCTGAAACATACAGTAATACAATGTATAAGTACTAGTACTATTGCTAATGAACTTAGTGAGAACACAGTCATAACCCTTTAGCAAGGGCATACATGGAAAACGAGTTCCCATTAGTGGCGAAGAAGGTATTATCAGGTAGAGTACACCTTTGGGTCACATGCAACTACCCTCCCACCTTCTGTCCCACCCACTGGGTTCACCCTCCCAACTGTCCTAGAGGCCAGTCGCTCATAACTGCCCTCTTACCGTCAGTCCCGCCCGCTGGGCCTTCCCTCCCATCTGGCCCAGTGACCAATCGTATGCAACTTCCCTTACCATCCGTGCTCCCACCCCCAGGAGATGGCATCTTTGTTTGCCTGATTCCCCCAACGTAGCGCAGAATTTTACACTGAATTATTATATCAGTTTCCATATATAATTAAATAGAGGTGAGGTGAATTGTGGATCCTACTAAATATATCAGTAGAAGTGGCTTAGACCGATCTTGGCTGTTTAAGTATAGAATAAATATTCCCTTTTATAGCATTGCAATTCTATGCAATTAAGATTGAATTAAAATAAATAATAATTTTATTTCACCAGCATTGTGGTGCTTGTTTTGTGGAATTAGAGACTTTAACTAGGGAACCATCAGAGCCGTTTTTTTATAAATAATTTTCTAAGAATAAAATACCAATGTGCACATAGTTTATGATAAATAATCAGAAATATGAACAAATTCATGTCACCACCCAGTTTCCCCGACCCCTTTCTATAGTTTCTCTGTAAATAACAAAATAATATAATTAGATTATGAATATATTTATTTTAGTATGGGTGTTGCATGCCGGTTTTCTTTATTTATTATTGGATGACATGTTTTGTAATTTGTCTTTGGGTTCACTATTTTAGTACATATATATTTCTTGATTGATATTATTCTTAATGTCATTTTCATTAATGTTATGGTCGATATATCTGTTGCTGGTATTATTAATGTTGTTTTTTATCAATATTATAGAGACACAGACAACACAATGGTCCCCATCCTGATATGACCTGAGATGTTGCCAGGACGTAAAACCAACCAACACATGTGTCAAGTAACTTGTTACAAAGGGAGGACTACTGGGCCAGATGTGATGCGGTCATCGCTGAATACAGGAACATTGGGAAGTTAATTTGGTCTTCTTATTTTAATAACATGATTTTAAGTTGGGGGCTACACACCAATATTCTGGCATCTCGCCGACAGGACCCCAGGTCTCCGTCTCCATCATTATTAATTTAAGGAAAGACGGCATATGGGTGTATATGTCTTTTATTAGCGGAGACTTGGTCATTACATATTATAGCACATTTTGTTGGACAATTCTATGCTTAATACAATGGTCTCGCTGCATGGTGAGCGCTTGCTTATAGTCCATCCCTGTATCTCAGCATTTTTTTGTCTGAGTTGTGGGGGGTGGCCACACTGTACACAACGATTCGATTATAACGAGGCCACACTGTACACAATGATTTCGTTATAATGGGGTCACACTGTACACAATGATTTCATTATAATGGGGTCACACTGTACACAACGATTCCTATATAATGGGGCCACACTGTAGACAAAGATTCATATATAACGGGGGGCCACACTGTCTGGGAGAGCCAGACATAGAGCGACACAGAGACAGAGAGTTAGGGACACAGAGACAGAGAGAGACGGATGTTGGAAGGAAAAGAAGAGAAAGTAAGCGCAGCCTTCTGTTTTGCAGGCTTCCTGGCGGTGGGCTACCAGGACGGAACTGAAACTCGTGGACATGGAGTGGCTGCCGGGCGTGACGGACCTGATCGCTGGTGTGAAGCCTGTCATGGTGTGGCCAGACGCTGCCAACATTCCCGCGCATGCGCTCAACGGGGACAGCCAAGTCACTCCGCCAGCCGCCAAATCCCAGCCGCAAGTTATAGCTACTTAGTCCGATGAAAGCATCTAATTTGTTCTAAGCCCAAATGCTTACCTAGAGTTGATCCTAGATATCCGGTATCAGGCTGTCAAGTGTCCTACTTTTTCATATTTTTCCATGAGGCCCTATTTAGCCTTATTTTCATCAAAATTCCTATTTTTAACAATCTCGATCCATTGTACTTTCTTCATGATGTGGGAGTGGGCCGTAGCTCAGGCGGTAGAGTGTTCACCTGCGAAGATGTCGGTCATCCGATCGATCCTTCTCAGTGGACCCATTTGCAGTTTGAGTTATTTTCCGTTCCAACCAGTGGTCCACAACTGGTTCATCAAAGGCTGTTGTATGTGCTGTTCTGCCTGTGGGAAAATGCATATAAAAGACCTGTTGCTTCTTATCGGAAAAATCCTGGTTTCCTCCAAAGAAATATGTCAGAATGACCATATTTTTTATGCCCAATAGCCGATGATATGAAAATCAATGCGCTCTAGAGGCATCGTTAAATACAACAAGCTTTACTTTATTTAGCCCTATTTCCATAAACATTCCTATTTTTCCCTATTTAAACAAACCTTTTGACCCGTTGTATATATTTTTCTTTCGCAACGCCATAATTTGTCTCTGCTCTGCACACTATTTGTTCTGGACGACTTGTTATGAAGCACATTGTGATATCTGTAGCACACTGACACATTTTTAAATTGTATCCAGTTGGGCCAGTAGTTATTTGTAGTCAGATCAGTACATATTGAGTTGGGGCAGAAACATTTCCAATTAACTCCCCATCGGTTTGGAGGCTTGTAGTTAATATTTGCTGACTCATAGATGTAAGTGTATATACACAGGTTATAGTTGTAGCATTTGTAGGTACGTATTTGCGAATTCATACTTAGGCTAAATACAAAAGAATTAAGTTGGTGATCGTCCTTTTGAAATAATTGAAATATAAATTAGGGTCGGGCGGGCGTTTTTTTAATTCATTTTAAAATTTTATTTTCAGTATTTCACTGGTCTCCTCGCCCTCCACTCTCGACCCTGCTCCCTTCTCTTCCGAATTCCCTTCCTATCACCCCTCAAATCCCTAACCCCAACTACCCTTTCGATTTCTAACTCCAAATGCCATCTCCATTTAACAGATTTAAAAAAAAAATCAGGGGCAGGCGATTTTTCAGGCACGGGTGGGGACGATCACCAATCTTTTTTTTTTGTTCTTTGGCCTGACTGGCAATATGATTACATGGGACATAATTTCTGCAAATATTGCATGTCAATGCATTCAGTAACATTACCGTATTAACCCGCTTATAAGGCATGTCTTATACATTGAATTAGGAAATTACCACACGCGGACATTTAAAAAAAAGTGGTGCACCTACTTACAGGGGTCCCATCCTGATATAACCTTAAATGTTGGTAGGACGTAAAACTCCATCAACCACCCAACTTACAGGGGTTATAAAGGTTTCAATTAGAGAAATCACTCCAAAAACCCAGAAATAACGTGAATATAAGCTAAATCACGAAACAAACACATTTCTAATGCTTTCTTTACAATATCTATCATGTCAGTACATTGCAGCCTTTCTATCACATCAGTCCATTCCAACCTTTGTATCACATCAGTACATTCCAACCTTTCTATGACATCAGTACATTCCAACCTTTCTATGACATCAGTACACTCCAACCTTTCTATGACATCAGTACATTCCAACCTTTCTATGACATCAGTACATTCCAACCTTTCTATGACATCAGTACATTCCAACCTTTCTATGACATCAGTACATTCCAACCTTTCTATACATCAGTACATTCCAACCTTTCTATGACATCAGTCATTCCAACCTTTCTATGACATCAGTACATTCCAACCTTTCTATGACATCAGTACATTCCAACCTTTCTATCACATCAGTACATTCCAACCTTTCTATGACATCAGTACATTCCAACCTTTCTATGACATCAGTACATTCCAACCTTTCTATGACATCAGTACATTCCAACCTTTCTATCACATCAGTACATTCCAACCTTTCTATCACATCAGTACATTCCAACCTTTCTATGACATCAGTACATTCCAACCTTTCTATGACATCAGTACATTCCAACCTTTCTATGACATCAGTACATTCCAACCTTTCTATGACATCAGTACATTCCAACCTTTCTATGACATCAGTACATTCCAACCTTTCTATGACATCAGTACATTCCAACCTTTCTATGACATCAGTACATTCCAACCTTTCTATCACATCAGTACATTCCAACCTTTCTATCACATCAGTACATTCCAACCTTTCTATCACATCAGTACATTCCAACCTTTCTATGACATCAGTACATTCCAACCTTTCTATGACATCAGTACATTCCAACCTTTCTATCACATCAGTACATTCCAACCTTTCTATCACATCAGTACATTCCAACCTTTCTATGACATCAGTACATTCCAACCTTTCTATGACATCAGTACATTCCAACCTTTCTATCACATCAGTACATTCCAACCTTTCTATGACATCAGTACATTCCAACCTTTCTATGACATCAGTACATTCCAACCTTTCTATGACATCAGTACATTCCAACCTTTCTATGACATCAGTACATTCCAACCTTTCTATGACATCAGTACATTCCAACCTTTCTATGACATGAGTACATTCCAACCATTCTATCCCATCAGTACATTCCAACCTTTCTATGACATCAGTACATTCCAACCTTTCTATGACATCAGTACATTCCAACCATTCTATCCCTTCAGTCCATTCCAACCTTTCTATGACATCAGTACATTCCAACCTTTCTATCACATCAGTACATCGCAACCTTTCCACAACATTGAACCTAGACCATACTGAACAAAACTGGCCTGTTCCTAGTAACAGAGGTTTTGTATTATAAGAAACCAGGTTTTGAGAATGTCACTTTTACTACATTTTTGTTAGGAAATGTCTATTTAAAAAAAATAAAAATAGGGGGGTATCTATTAAGTGGGGGTTTCCTACTAAGCTGGGTAATGCGGTAGACAACAAATCAAATAGAATGAGACTTGAACAAGTAGCACAGTATGATCATACCATACATTACAATTTGAACTTGTAACTTGTATTCAATAGCCCAATATTTTCACATGAAGAGGACTGCAGTGTGTTGCTTCTAAGAGTTTTGCTCTTAGGAGCCAAATTCATCCACCACAAGGTGTAAATAAAGTGGTGATCGGGATAGCTGTGAGGGCGTTGGGAGGCCATCTTAAAACAAAATATGTACCTATTTTTATTCCTGTGATAGTCCTTTTTTCCTGGGTTATTCTTATTTTTTCAGTGGTTTCTTCCCTGTTTTCCTACGTTTTGAGGTGACTGCTCATTTGAGGGCCTCTATGCGCTATTTTAGTACATTTGCTCTTATCCAAAATTGCTATTTTCTTCCCATTTTGTGGGGGAAATCCATATCATCTTTGTACAAAGAAATCCCGTTTTTCCTATTGCCTACCCATTGCTTCACTTGACGCCCTGCTATGCAGACACTGGTGCACTTACTTTAAATATAGGTCCTCTAAACTTCCTTTGTTCAGCGCTAACAAATTAATTTGGTTTTCACTTCCAATATCTACCAAGATTCCAAGATTAACCGTTTAAAATAATAGTAGCTTCAAATCAAAGTAAGCCAAACATGGTGGCTGAATCTATAAGAGCGCAGGCTTCCCATGTGGAAGGTCAGGAGTTTGAAAACCCGGCCAGGTCAAACCAATGACTTACAAAGTTGATACTTGTCGGGGTCTCTTACACAGGCAAAGAAGCGAGGGTTAATTGGGTCGCTAAAGACAGGTACTGCTGCAACATCTTCAGAGACTCCTATTGACTCCAAATTTACTTGCAAATATTAGACAATTTTTAGGGTTAGTTTTAAAAAAATGATTTAGGTGAATTGTGAATAGGTTTTCACAGATGTGTTTGTGAAGTTGACCGTGCCTGTCCTTTTGCAATATAGAAAATCATTTTATTTATTAAAAAATAAAAGTGTTGTATTTTTTTGTGAGTTAGATTTCGCTCTATATGCGATACACCCCACCCCACAAACATACACTGTGCATATACTATACAGTCCTACCTCGACCACCTGCATGAGTATCGTTGCGTTGAGACAATTTGAGAATGGCTAAACTTCTAAATAATTGGCTTTATTTATTTTATATTGACTAGAGTTTCATTAGTTAATCACAATAAATGCTATTCACTTTTCTCACTCTTTGCTCACCACAGATCTTTGCTCTTTTTTTATGTTTGTTTGAGACCACTTTCATCGCTGTTTAATTCTCCTTTTCAGATTCCATTATTCTGAAGGACGTCATGGGAAACGCATGTGCTCTATGTGATGGAGTCCTACTGTTGCTATGGTAACTGTGGCTGTAGCTAGCTCTCTATATAGCGACATATCAACGAAGCTTTCTAAGCTTGTAGTGTAAAGTTATTCACCGGATGGGATCGCTGAATGAGTTGAGCGTCCGCTTCCTGTTTTTGTAGATCGTGGGATTCAAACCTATGGGTTCAAATCCTGTCCATGTCAAACTAATTACTTTAAAATGTATTCTTGTCGCTACCTAGCCTGGCTCTCGGCATTACTAGGATAGGGCAAGGAGTAGTGGAATGAGGAAGGAAGGAGTAGTAGAATGAGAACGATATACAATGTCAAGATTTCCTTATTCACACAAAATATCAAAATAAATTGTCCATGTTGCTTTCGCAACATGGGTAATTCTGGCGTGGAGACAGGACTACTTGTGCCGCCACCTACCATATTGGTCCTGAACCTTACCACCTAGCGGCTGTATTATGAACTGCGAGCCTCAAATGCACCCTTAAATTAATCAAAATTATTAAATTAAATTAATCAAAATTATGAAAATAAATTAATCAAAATTATAAAATTAAGTTAATCAAAATTATAAAATTAAGTTAATCGAAATTATCAAATTAAATTAATCAAAATTATAAAATTAAGTTAATCAAAATTATAAAGTGCTAACAAAAACAATGTACATTGTCTTTGGTGCTAATTAGAGAGGGGGAGTGGTATGAGAATTCATATGCTCAGTATGAATAAGAAAATGTTGACAATTTGGTGGGGGGGTGGAAGCCCAAGTGAATGTACAAACAGAAATATTGAGGGAACAGTTCAGTCAGCGAGGAGAACCTAGTCTTAAATACCTTAAGTTGAGATTCCATTAATGCGTAATGTGAAGTGCATCATAATAATGGAGGATGCAGGATGACATAACTTTGGTATATGTGGCAATTTTAGTTATCAGAAAGGCACAGAGGGGATGGTTTGTGCCCCTCCCAGGGGAAAGTCAATTGTTTGTGAATCAGGTTGGCTACCAGCCTGCTCAACCCTATTATATGCCTTTTATGCATTGGTGGGCGGTAAATAATTTAAACTGGAGGAGCAGGTTATCGCACACCAGGTGTCGCTCGGGTGCTGAGCTGCTTGCCATGCACTTGGCAGGCGGTGGGTTTATAGTTCTTAAATATGCCGCTTGGTGGCGTATGGGGTCGGTGTGACCATTGTGTAGGGTCCACCGCTTTCGGTGGAGTTTCTATATAGGCGGCACTTTTGGGTCGCGTCCTTAGTTACCATCTACGTTAGTGTGTCAGTCCCGCCTTCCAATTTACCCATGTTACTTAACATGAACAATTCAGGTCAAATGGTGACATAAGTTTCGTAAATATGAATATTATTTAACAGAATGATGTCATGGGCACGCCTATACTCTATGTGATAGTGTCCTACTGTTGCTATAGCAACTGTAGATGTAGCTAGCTCTGAATACCGACATATCAACAAAGCTTTCTAAGCGTGTAGTGTAAAATTATTCACCGGACGGGATGGCTGAGTGAGTTGAGCGCCCGCTTCCCATTTTTGTAGATTGTGGGATTCAAACATGTGGGTTCAAACCCTGGCTGAGTCAAACTAATTACTTAAAAATTGATACTTGTGGCTACCGAGCCTGGCATTCAGCATTATTAGGATAAGGCAAGGAGTAGTGGAATGAGGAAGACAAATATTCTTTTATATGGTTCGGTGGTATTTTTAATTAAATTTGTGATTGGTCGGAGAAATGTGTCAAGTACTTGACAGCAAACTGAGCTTAGGTGTTGTTAGGATATAAAAACCCTAACAAACAACAACAAATCTGCCAGAGTGTCTATTGAAATTTGGTCCCGTGAGATCTAAACAAATTTAACCATTTCTTCCAAATTTCTACTATAAAAAGGCTTGTGTTGGATTCAGAATTGATGCAGCCGTGCTTGAGAACCATGTTTTATATTTGTTTGGCCTTAAGGATTAAGATCATCACACAGCTAGATTAATCATACGTGGGACAATAACTAGGATGTTACGAACTGAGATCATTCATGGTCAGTGCGATATGGCAGTTAATGAAGTAGACGGGAATTGAGTGTTTGAGTGAAATACCGTGTAAACCTGTCAACTGTAGGTTTTGTTCAAGCCGCATACTCCCGATGAAAGCATCAAATTCTTGGAACCAAAGCACTCACCTAGCTTTGATCCTACATCTCCTACTTAGAGACGAGTTCACTACATCTCCTACTTAGAGACGAGTGCACTACATCTCCTACTTAGATACGAGTTCACTACATCTCCTACTTAGAGACGAGTGCACTCATTAAGCATTTATTTGCTACATTGATGGAATACTAAGTGAATGTAATAGAACCTGTCACTTGGCAGAAGATGGGCCCCGCAGCCAGTTCTCCTGATGCGGGAGGCGGCAGGGGTGGATTGAGTAACTCTTTGCTTCCTTCTGCTGATGCGTGCCACTTGTGGCTCTCTCCCAGAAAATGACATACGGGTGCACTCATTAAGCATTTCCCCATCCTGAGATAACTTTAGATGTTGCCAGGATGTAAAACTTCAACAACCAACCAACCATTAAGCATTTATTTGCTACATTAATGGAATACTAAGTCAATGTCATTGAGCTTCTCACTTGTGGAACCTATCATGTCCATCATTTCGGTTTGCATGACCAAATTATTTTGAATGTTTTCACTTCAAATATTTCCTAAATTTAGATTAAAGTAACTTCAAAGTAGATTATAACGATCAATCTAATATATTTATCTAAAATAATATGGCCGAAACTCAAAGCCATCGAACTATGCAAGTTTATCATCATGGGGATGAGTCACTTGTAGTGTGACATACAAGTGGTTCTTTATTAACAAATTTACTCCTTGATCAAAGCAATTATTGTGGGTTATATAATAATATAGATCCCTCAAAAGTCGAATATAGGCAGTAAAAACGTGCTGGAATCCTTTTAGGGTAGAAGCGGACCTCAGATGGTTTAGCATATATTGAACCCACTATTGTATACTTCTTATCTATAAAATATTCAAAAGGTAATATATTTATCTAAAATAATATGGCCGAAAGTCAAAGCAAGTTTAACATCATGGGGATGAGTCGCTTGTAGTGTAACATAGAAGTGGTTATTTGTTAACAAATTGACTCCTTGATGAAAGCAATTATTCTGTATTATATAATATAAATTCATCAACATTCAAAGATGGCCAGTAAAAATGTGCTGGTGTCTTTTTAGAGTAGAAGTGGTTTGGCGTATATTGAACCCACTGTTGTATACTTATCTGTAAAATATTTTAAAAGATATATATTTATCTAAAATAATTTGGCCGAAATTCAAAGGCATCTATTTAAGTTTAACATCATGGGTACGAGTCACTTGTAGTGACTCCTTGATGGAAGCAATTATTCTGTATTATATAATATAAATTCCTCAAAAGTCCAGTGAAAATGTGCTGGAGGCCTTTCAGAGTAGAGTGGTTTACTGTATATTGAATCCACTATTGTATACTTCTTATCTGTAAAATATCCAAAACCAAACTTTCAAAACAGAAAAAAAAGCATCTGACTTGCTCCAGGAGGGCATCCAATGCCCTTCGCTTTGTGTTAATATCTACAATAGAACAATTTTAATCACATGTACCACCTAAAATCGAATGTACCTACCATGTTAGCTCCATCTCCATCACGGTCTACCTGGTAATGGCGTGCCATTAAAGGTTTCCCTTTAGCAGTGGGTGTAAAGAATATACATAGAACAGATGCCGCTGTGCTTACCCAAATTGAACTGAATGTATGGATTGCTGTGGTCTTTTCCTAGCTGTCCTGGTTATTGAGCGGCAGCATGCTCATGGATGTTTTTCCTTAGAGTGCGTATAAATGATGCACATGGAAGAAATGTCAGCATACCGACTCGAGTTAAATTGAATTTAGGGATTGCGGTGTGCGCTATGGTCTATTTCAACCCGTGTGTGTTGTCTGGCGACAGTAACTAATGAGGCTTGGTTCTTAGCAGTAGAAAAAACTATATCTGTTTAAGCAATGTATTTACTTCAACTGAATTGAACATTGGTTTTTTAATGGGGCTAATTGAACGTTAAGTAAGTGAACTTGGTGCCTATAGCAGCCAATGTGCGTTTCCATACAAACCATTGTGGAAATTCTAAAGGAGGTATATGAGGCTCTAAGACGGGTAGTATGGGGGTACTAGTAGCGTTATTTGGGTTTGTATGCAATGGTTAGTCTCCTAACGACAGTACTTCCTGGCTTTTTAATCTTAGCATTGAATTTACATACAAGGAAGCATTTGTATATAATCCCAATTTTTCCCTAATTCAAATTTTAACTATAATTCCACTTTTTTCCATTTTACCATCA
Source organism: Branchipolynoe longqiensis (assembly GCA_030323885.1). Lineage (NCBI taxonomy): Eukaryota > Metazoa > Annelida > Polychaeta > Phyllodocida > Polynoidae > Branchipolynoe > Branchipolynoe longqiensis. The sequence goes on from CM059201.1 coordinate 59,901,017, forward strand.
CAGAAGAGAAATTATGAAACTGCCTAGGTGTAGTAGTTCTGCATTTGAAAGGTGCTTTCGGTGTGAAGCCATCTTTTCGGTGTCTACCGGAAGACTGCAGTTTCTTGTGTAATAAGGTGTATGTCAGATGCACGATCAGGGCCAATAGAAACCATTTGAGCTGCTTCTCTTTCGGCCTTCAACTAGTAACATCAAGAAGCAAGCACACATCAGGTAGGTGACTGCGCTTACATTATCTCCCTACTATAATTTAATACTGTATCATTTGACTTGCTTTTATTTTGCTTATTATTGATTTGGTTGCTTTGTATTAGTTGTCTTAGACTTATCAGCGTATATCTAAGTTTAAAGGTAGCAAACTAGGTCAACATAGGACAATTAGTCAGCCTAGTTGCTGTTGTAGTTAGGTATACGGTACACTGTGAAAATGGTTACTTTTTGTGCAAGGATGTTAGAGCGATGCTACTATTCAAGTGTTATTGTTCAGCTTAGACCTGTTCTACTAGTCAAGTCTTATTGTTCTGCTTACCCCTGTACTGGTACTAGTCTTGTGTTAGCTTGGCTTACCCTTGTGCTAGTAGTCGGGTGTTAGTTTGGCTTACCCTTGTGCTAGTAGTCGGGTGTTAGTTTGGCTTGCCCAGGTGCTACTAGTCTTGTGCTAGCTCGTGGCTAATACACACTTTCCTGCTGAATGTATTGATGTCAGTCCCCACTGACAATCAAACACAGCGATGGGTGAATAACAAAGTAACAATTCTCGGCGTGAATATGGCCTATGCTGCCGACATGGAGTAAAGAAACCACCAATCAATTAATTTGGTGTAGTTAACTGATTAAGCTCGAAGAACACAACAATGTAATTCGCTGTCCTTAAAAGTTATTTGGATTAAATCTGTTTGTTAGTTCTGCTTATTTTGGAATGCTTGGTTGAAGTCGATTTTCTGGTTCTATCCTAGATTGGTTAGATGTAGCGTTTACGTGTGGTTGATGTTCGGTAAACTGGGAGGCAGTAGGAATCAGGACAGGGTGGTGAGGCTGCGGGACTTCTGTACTACTAGTCAGGTGTTGTTCGGCTTACCCTGTGCTACTAGTTGGGTGTTAGTTTTGGCTTACCCCTGTGCTAGTAGTCAGGTAATAGTTGAGTTTACCCCTGTGCTACTAGTCAGGTGTTAGTTGGGCTTACCCCTGTGCTAGTGGTCTTGCGTTAGTTGGGCTTACCCCTGTGCTAGTAGTCAGGTGTTAGTTGAGCTTACCCTTGTGCTCGTAGTCAGGTGTTAGTGGGGCTTACCCTTGTGCTACTAGTCAGGTGTTGTTCAGCTTATCCCTGTGCTACTAGTCAGGTGTTGTTCGGCTTACCCTTCTGCTACTAGTCGGGTGTTGTTCGGCTTTTCCATGTGCTACTAGTCAGGTGGTGTTTGGCTTCCCCATGTGCTATTTGTCAGGTGTTCGGTTTACCCTTGTGCTACCAGTCAGGTGTTGTTAGCTTATGCTTGTGCTACTAGTCGGGTGTTAGTTTCGGCTTACCCCTGTGCTAGTAGTAGTCAGGTGTTAGTTGAATTTACCCCTGTGCTAGTAGTCAGGTGTTAGTTGGGTGGTGCTGGGAGGACTACCACCAGGTCTATGTGGGGTGGGTGGGTGGGTGTGCGAGCAAGGGAGTGGGGTACTGCATCATTGCTTACGACCATGAATATCGAGCAGGATGAACAAATGAGAAGGGCTCGATTCCCATTCAGCAGGTCATGGGTTCAAACCCCGGCCGAGTCAAATCACTGACTTAAAAATGAATACTTGTCGCTACCTTGCCTGTCACTCGGCATTAATAGGATATGACAAGGAACAGTTGAATGAGGAACACCAATTGTTGGCGAATATAATATAGAAGAAAATATGGCATAAAATTATTTATTTAGTGTAGTTAAGTGGATAAGCTCGAGGAACACAACAATGTAATTAGTTGTCATTAAAGGCTATTTTATTTAAATTTATTTGTTGTTTTGGGTTATTTTGAAACACTTGGTTAGACAGTGTGGAATTCACGTCTGATTGAAGTCTATTTTCTGGTTCTATCCTGGATAGGTTGGTTAGACGGTGTGGAATTCATGTCTGATTGAGGTCTATTTTCTGGTACTATCATAGATAGGTTGGTTAGATGTAACGTTTACGTGTGGTTGATGTTTGGTAGACTGGGACGCAGTAGGAATCAGGACAGGGTGGTGAGGCTGTCGGACTTCTGTACTACTAGTCAGGTGTTGTTCAGCTTATAACTGTGTAATAGTCAGGTGTTGTTCAGCTTATCCCTGTGTTCTAGGCAGGTGTTGTTCGGCTTACCCTTATGCTACTAGTCAGGTGTTGTTCGGCTTACCCTTGTGCTACTAGTCAGGTGTTGTTCGGCTTACCCTTGTGCTAGGTGTTGTTCAGCTTATCCTTGTGCTACTAGACAGGTGTTGTTTAGCTTACCCATGTGCAACTAGACAGTTGTTGTTCAGCTTATCCTTGTGCTACTAGTCAGGTGTTGGTCGGCTTACCCATGTGCTACTAGTCAGGTGTTGTTCAGCTTACCCTTGTGCTACTAGTCAGGTGTTGTTCAGCTTATCCTTGTGCTACTAGACAGGTGTTGTTTAGCTTACCCTTGTGCTACTAGTCAGGTGTTGTTTGGCTTACCTTGTGCCACTACTCAGGTGTTGTCCAGCTTATCCCTGTGTACTAGTCAGGTGTTGTTTGGCTTACCCATGTGCTACTAGTCAGGTGTTGTTCAGCTTATCCCTGTGTACTAGTCAGGTGTTGTTCAGCTTACCCCTGAGTATTAGAAAGGTGTTGTTCTGCTTACCCTTGTGCTACTAGTCAGGGTCAGGTGTTGTTCGGCTTACCCTTGTGCCACTACTCAGGTGTTGTTCGGCCTACCCTTGTGCTACTAGTCAGGTGTTGTTCGGCCTACCTTTGTGCTACTAGTCAGGTGTTGTTCGGCCTAGCCTTGTGCTACTAGTCAGGGGTTGTTCGGCCTACCCTTGTACTACTAGTCAGGTGTTGTTCGGCTTACCCTTGTGCTACTAGTCAGGTGTTGTTCGGCTTAACCTTGTGCCACTACTCAGGTGTTGTTCGGCCTACCCTTGTGCTACTAGTCAGGTGTTGTTCAGGTTTCCCATGTGCTATTAGTCGGGTGATAGTTTCGGCTTACCCCTGTGCTAGTAGTCTTGTGTTAGTTGAGTTTACTCCTGTGCTAGTAGTCAGTTGTTAGTTGGGCTTACCCCTGTGCTAGTAGTCAGGTGTTAGTTGGGCTTACCCCAGTGCTAGTGGTCAGGTGTTAGTTTGGCATGCCCCTGTGCTACGAGTCAGTACAACTACTTCCAATAGTGAACTCTGTAGTTCAAATAGGTAGTGATGCTGGGAGAACTACCACCAGGTCTGTGTGAGTGTGTGTGTGTGTGTGTGTGGGGGGGGGGGGGGGGGGTTGAGTAGGTGTATGAGCAAGGGAGTGGGGGAATGCATCATTGGTCAAGGCCATGAATATCGAGCGGGATGAACAAATGAGTTGAGCGCTCGATTCCCATTCAGCAGGTTGTGGGTTCAAACCCTGGGCGAGTCAAATCACTGACGTAAAAATTTATATTTGAAATTTGGAACCCTTGGTTAAAAAGTGTAGTATTCAAGTCTATTTTCTGGTTCTACCCTAAATAGGCTGGTTAGACGGTGTAGTATTTACTTCTGATTGAAGTCAATTTTCTAGTTCTATCCTAGATAGGTTGGTTAGATGTAGCGTTTACGTGTAGTTGATGTCCGGTAGACTGGGAGGCAGTAGGAATTAGGACAGGGCGGTGAGACTGCAAGACTTCTGTACCCTATGCCAAACCTGGTGGAAGCATTGAGCGATCTTTAATCTGGATGCTTTACTAGAAAACTAGGTGATGGCAAAAACTTGGCAGCGTTAGTTATATGTGTATGTGGATCTATATTCAATAGGTTGGTAGATTGATTTTTAAAACAATGTATTAAATAGTTGGATCAAGTTAGGGTTGGATGAGACTGTCTTAGGAAAATTACGAAGCAACTGAATCATTATTATAAGGCAAAATAGATTCATTCTCAAATGATACATGTATTAATTGGTATGAAGATGGTAAGTTCGGGCACCTGCTTTGATGTTGCTGCTTCGGGATTTGCTAAAGGCAGCAAGTCAAGCAGGTTAAATAGTTACTAAGCCTGTCACTCAAAAAAATCCTTCATGGTTATGCAAGATTCTGCAGATGCCGAAAACATCAAAATTTACATCCTTAGCTACTCCTCAAAAGTAGACTACACATACTGAACTAGGTTTTCATAATTTCTCTTGCCATGTGACATTAAAATGACAGTAAAATTACATTAATGTAATGCCCAATGAAAGCCATGGAAGTACTAGTCTTGGGGGAATAAATCATTTTGCATAAACACGAATGACACTATTGGTATCCTTATTACTAGCTTTCTTAGAGACTGGTATTATCACCTTTTGAATTTTCCACGGTTTTTAAGGAAATGTGTATTGCCTGTTATGCACCGATTTCATTTGGTGATTGTTCTATTGATTACCATTAAAATTCCTATGTTCACTCTAGTTTGAGTGGATATACTGATTAAATGGATATTGTTTGGTCTGTTGTGAAGGACAAACCCTTGTTAGTTACTGTTGGTATGCAACCAACATAGGTTGGAATCGGCTATAGTTCACATTGTAATTCTTAGATTTGATTTGACTTGGGTATATTAACTGACTTTTCTTTTATGCGCATTACTTGAGGTGACTCTTAGGAAAAATACCTACGAGTATGTTACTGTTTAGTAACCAGGATAGCTAGGCAAATACCACAACAGTCTATATGTTGTTTAATTTGGGTAGGTATGGTGATTTTGTTCTCTGTATACTCTTTACACACACTGCTAAAGGAAAGCCTTTAATGGTACACCATTACTTGGTGGACTGTGATGTTATAGAGATCATGCTAGATACATTCGATTAACGGTGGTACGTGTGATTAAAATTGTTCTATTGTGGATATTAACACAAAAGCGAAGGACATAAAATGCCCTCCTGGAACAAGTCAGATGCATTTTTTTTAAAATGTATTTTTTTATTGAACTCCAAATAAATGTACATGTTATTTTATTCATAAAAAATAAAAGAAAATACACTTTAACTACTTACTTCTTTTTATTCTTTATTCCCCTGGAAAATTGATCAAAAACCCTAAATATTCCTTGAATAGTGCCAAAGTGCAGGATATCAAAAAAGTATTGAATACTGTCAAAATCAGAATAGCATGCAAACTATTGTGAACTTACTGACCTTTTTGGGTGTGAATTCTATTGACAACAGTTTGTTGAATGAGCAAGTATGTGCTATATTAACTAGCCTAGGACATTAAAAAGGTATAACGTTGAACTTTTGAAAATCTGTGAATTACTGTTAAATTGGAAAAGCACAAATTAAATTAATAACTGCTGACAAATTTAAGTAACTAGCCGATCTACAAGGATCTAGGTACTCGGTAATTCCAAATTAAATTAATTGGTGCCCCCCCCCCCTACATTACTATTGCATTTCCACAAAAAGGTATCACCTGCCTATATTAAAAATTGTTTAATGTTCTGCTACAAAATAATTCTAAAGAAAAATGCCTATATATTATTCAAATGTTCAACAAACTATTGTCAATATAATTTGCCCAAATATTTTTATAGTTAAAATTGCAGTCCGATGTCTAAAAGGTAGTCATTAAAGCAAAAATATATATAATTATATTAGGTTGATCCTTACAATGCACCTTACTTTAGTTTGAAGTACTTAAAACAATTAATAAAACAGTGAACTTTGAAGATATTTGAAGCGCAAAGATGCAAACAATTAATTTTAGGCTTCAGCAGCAACAGATTCTATTAAATTGACATGTACAGCAAAATATGTTTACTGGTAATTAGTTCACCAGTTTCCAACTTAGATATGTAGAACAAATCTACATAAATGTTCTGGTTTAGGAAATGCTACACTTTCATCGGACTATGCAGCTTTAAACTAAACAAGATTAAAAGATCAGTTCATCAAGTTCACAATGGTACACGTTATTCTGATGTCTGACAGCATTCAACACGTATCGACATCCTGCACTTTGGCAAAATTCAAGGGATATTTAGGGTCTTTGCTGTTATACCCACGGTTCCTGCAGCTCTTCAACATCATGGTTTTTCTTAAACCTATATTTTTCATGTTCGAATTTTCAGTCATTGATAATCTTTGAAAAATCACGAAATCTTTGCATTTCTCCAAGTTCAATTGTAGAATTAATATACATGGTTTCACAACAATTAAAAGTGATTTTTTCTTTTGCTACCGACTAGTTTCTCTGATGTACGTGTGGATTATAACATGCTAACTACCTCTAGCCGCCATGGTCCAGTTGCATGTACTGCAATCCAATCGATTGGTGCTGCATGCAGTTTAGCGCAAACACATGAGATGCAGATTTTCTATTAACTGCGTCAGTCATGGAAATATGGTTACTTATAGAATCTTGCAATAATGATTGTGGAAAAACCATGGAATTTAATGTCAGATAGGTGCAGGAACCCTGATAAATTAAAAAAAAATTGTTTTGTTTAATCGACCAAATTAAAGATCTTTTCATGTGACTGCCACTGACTACGGAAACAAAAAAAGGACAATAGACGAGTTCGTAATTCCAGCCACGTCATCGAATGCTAGGTTTCTTTGAGACAGTTCTTTCTTGCCATAACATTTTCAGGATTTATAAATGTCTAGATTTAGAACTCTAGATCCCAATATTTCTAGAATTGTTACTTTTGATTAAGAAGCCAAAATGCCATGACCACCATTGGTCGATACTTCCTGAAATCTTTAAACTCGGACTATTATTACATTTCTTTATACTAAAAGCTAGATTAGACATTTACCACAGAGCATGTGCCCTTAGCTGAAACTGAGTGCTACTGGTGATGTGAACGTCAGCCCAAGTGAGTAAAGTCACTGATTGTTTTGTGGGGAATTGGATGTTTCTTAGCTCAAAATACTTAATTATGGATAATTTTGACTTCAGTATATTCATTACATCATCATGTTGCATGGGTTGATCCATGCTTATGTCAAACAAAAGAAATACACAAGTTTTGCACTGAGTGAATAGGTAAACGTAATCACCATGTGCATTTGTTTTTGCTTTGGACAGTGTTTTCAGTGCACGCGCAGTTGGAATTATAAACTCGTCTATTACAATGGATTAATGGTTTACTCTTTAAAAAAACAGACTATATTAAAATAAATTTGCTTGGCAGCACTAGAAAGTGGTGGTGAACTGAGGAAGGGACGTGGTGCTGTGAATGGGTTGCCATCAATGGATTGGCAGCCTCAACCATAACCAGCCAGCCATCGATACAATTGTCCACTGCAACCCAGGCGGGATTTCTGTAGGAGCACGCTTCGAGCAGGTCCCAAGTCTCGTCTCTCGAGTCCCCGGCTGGCCAGTCTGGCTAACACACCAGGAGAGCTGCCAGGAGGGCCCGGTGTATGGAATGGTGAACCTAGAAAACAGAAAACAAACCAGGTTAAAGTCTAGGCAATGTGCCTGTGTTGTAAGGTTATTAAGTACAGGTACCAAACCGTCCAGAAATCTGAACCTTCCAGAAATCTAGCTATTTTTTAAACTGGTTAAAGTTGCATAGTCCAATAGTTTAGAGTTTCTGACATTTTCTGAGACAAATACATTAGGTTGATCGTTATTATGAACCTTACTTTAGCTTAAAGTAACATATTGTAAATGGCTAACTTTTAAGATATTTGAAATGCAAACATAACACCATAGCATTATGCAGAAACAGGTTCTATTCAAGTGCCTCAGTATTCCCGTTTGTGTGGTGACAAATGTTTATTAAGTGCACCAGGATCAAAGTTAGATGGGTAGAATCAAATTTACATAATTGTTGTGGTTTTGAAAATTTGATATTTTCATCGAACTACTATGCAGCTATCAATACAATTTATTTCTTCATATTTTAAGTATACATTTAGGATGTCACTAGAAAACGAAAACTTGCCGGATATTTGGTCTGGTACCTGCATAGGGTAACTGTATTACTCATTATGCATTAATTGGGTAATTGCATTATTACACCTTAACTGGGTAAATATTATTCCACATTAATTATGTAAATGTTATACTTAATTGCATTGATTAGGTTTTCTGGGTTTTATCGGGGGGGAAAGACATTATTTGAGTGAGCAGGGGAAATTTTAATACCAGACAATTGGTCTTCCTCATACGACTGCTCTTTGCCCTATTCTAGTAATGCCGAGCACCAGGCTTGGTAGTGACTCAACCAGGTTTTGGATCCCTCGACCCACCAAATCGGTGCTATTATGTAGCAGGAATCAGCTACAGCAACATCATCCACTTTGGAGCGTTTGAAATAATGTTTTCAGCTTGCCGGTTGCCAAATTTGTCTCACTTCTTCAGCTTCTTGATTTGCGTGCCGTGAATTAATTTACTATTTTTTTTACGTCGTCACATGTATCTCAACTTGTTTGGTCTCAATATGAGGATCCAACTCTCTTCTGTTCTGCCATTGTTAGATAATTTTAGTAACTGTTTAACACGCCAATTAGTGCCACAGAAAAGAAATGGGGGTTCAGGGCCAACTCCTGCCAGGTTTCATGCAGCCTGGCTGAGTCACTGATGGCAGCCTGTTTGGAGTAGCTGCTGATAGTAACACTGATACAGATAGTGGTGCGGGATTACAGTAGAAATCGTGGAAATCCGCAAAATCACAGATCTTTCATCGCTGTTTTAGGAAAGAGTAAAAATACTTTGATACAGATGTGGGGGTCTAAGCATAAACTATGTTCCCAGTAGACCTGTGGACATATCCTGTCACTAAAGGGTAATTAACTACACTTGGAGGCAGTTCGAGAAGGCAATGGGTTAAAGAAAATGGTAACGAATATCTATTACCTTGTATGGAGAGCATTCAACGTATCATAGATCTCTTCGACCTTGTCATTGTCCATGTCGTCCACATTACTACTTTTTATTGGATGTCTGAAATAGAGAATCAAGACAGAATTCAAACCTAGCACCAACAAAATATACCCTACAGGGCGTCAAGTGAGACTGGGTTTTAAAAAAAAGAAGGAAAATAGGGATTTCCTCCACAAAATAGGAATTTTGTCTAGGAGCAAATGTATCAAAATAGTATATAGAGGCCGTCAAATCAGCAGTCACCTCAAAAAGCAGGAAAACGGGAAACAAATGATTGAAGTTGAAATTTGAATGTATGGTACGATCATACCATGCTACTTGTTCAAGTCTCATTCTATTTGATTTGTAGTCTACCGCATTACCCAACGTTGTAGGCAACCCCCAGCTTAGTAGGCTACCCCCAGCTTAGTTGTTGTTTTTTGTTGTTGTTTTACATCCTAGCAACATCTAACGTCATATCAGGACGGGTACCGACTTGTGACAGTGCACACTCATGTCAACTTTATAGTGCTGTCCCACTGGGAAACCAGGCCGCCGGCACCATGACTCAATCACATTATCCTGACACTGAGCACACCAGTCCTTGCCATGTCCTAACAATGCAGAGCGCCTGACTAGGAAGCGACAAGTATCAATTTTTAAGTCATTGTGTAAAATATTCCGATAATGATGCATTGGTGGGGGAATGCAAATGTTCTATTTGTGAAACAGGTATACATGGCCATGGGCATAGATGTGTTTATGTAGTTGCTGGTGGTGCTTGATTGATAGGTAAATTGACATTGTGGTGCTAGTAAGATAGTGTGTAAGGGGCACTCAGAGCCCTACCCACTAACCCCTCCCCCCCTCTGCTAGTCAGGATTGTAAGATACGAGTCGACACCTTGAGTTCTAGTTCATGACTGACGTTTATTTACCATCGGTTGTCCCTGGTTACATTCCAGTCTTAGCTGGTTCTCCGTATGTCCCGGTTGACCAACATACATGACATCTCCCTTTCATTAGTTTTATTCAATAAATACTTAATACAATCACAATAAATACAACAACTACATATCCCATTACATCACTCCTAAGAATACTAAACGCCTGCAATAACTACCTGATTTTTTACACCAGTATATATGAATACATTACAATCTATAACTTATGATAAATACAATAAATATAAGAAATACCACAACTACACCACTGTTATAAATACTTAAAATTCTATTAAAATTGATATCTGTATAGAACTACAATACTATACAAACATTATTAAATACTTTTATTCAATATCTTATATCTATTTTATGTAAATAATTTCTATTGCAATACAACAACGTGGCTAAACTTTATTTCACTGCCGAATAACTTATATTGTAATGTACGAATATACGAATACAATTTGTATGCTCTAGTCCATACACATTTTCATAAAAGAAATGTTATATATGACGAAATCTGAACTTATACAACATCTACACCTACTTGGTGTAATTAACATTGTTGTCATTCCTTTATGTGTACCCGAATCAGTACAAGCTAATTTTTATGTTACTATACAAATGTCATAACCAACGTAATTATGTCAAGGTATTAATCGCTAGTCGTTGTATTGGGCGAATGACTCGGCCATAACGTGTAGTATACCTGTCATTTTGTGTCGGTATTTCATGTTCAACTGGGCTTGTACTAATTTTATTTGATATGAAAATGTTTTTGTTTTCGATTTCGTCTTATTATGTGGTTTTGTGTATTTAGTATAGTGTAATCTCTAGGACCAGGCGCATTTGCCTCTATTATCTTTCCTGATGCCCATCTTCCTGTGTGATGTAAATACTGTATATCATCTCCAGTTTGTAATTTTGGGTGTTCACGTCTTGCATGTTCATCAAAGTATTTCTTCCGGTTCTGTTGTATTTAGTCTAGTTGAGTGTGTTTTCATTTTTTGCAATCTGGCTTCAAGTGCGTGTCTAAAATCGGCATCTGTGTTCTTAGCTTATGTGACATAAGTAATTGTGCCGGGGATGCATCAAGGCCATGTATTGTGGTGTTTCGATAATTTAACAATGCAATATTTGGATCCTTATTGTCCAATAATGATTTCCTAATCATCAACTTTACAGTTTGTATGTATCTTTCTACTTGGCCATTACTTTGTGGGAACATTGGGTTAGAAAATGTTGGTGTGAAGCCATATTCATGTGCAAACTGTAAATACTCCGCACTTCTAAACTGCAGTCCATTGTCTGATACTACAATGTTAGGAATACCATACCTGCAAAACATTTGTTTCAAATTTTTTATTATTGACTCACTGGTAGTCGTTGTTAATTCGACTATTTCCGGAAATTTGGTATAATAGTCAATTATTAACAGGAAATTAGCCTTTTCAACAGAAAACAAGTCAACCCCTACCTTGTAATATGGAATACATGTTATTTTATGGTTTATCAGTGGTTCGGATTGCTGTTTGTTTCGCGAATCCTGGCAAATTTGACAATGTGATATTTTGTCCTCTATCTGACTACTCATACCAGGCCAAAAAATGTTGTCCCTTGCCAATTGCTTGCATTTTAAACTATATACTATACCTAAATGCGACTCATGTATTCTATCTAGCATTTCTTTCTGCATTGTACTTGGAATTATAATGCGATTATCTTTTAATAACACATTGTCTTGTATAGTTATGTCATTTCTATATGTAAAAAATGGTTTTACTTCCTGACTGAGGCTACTGCTACTTTTGGGCCAACCATTTTTTGCCAACAATACAACCTGCTGCAATGTTTCATCCTTGCCCAATTCTTGTCTTACTCTGGTCACACTGTTAATTTCTACATCGACCGCAGCAACTGTTATGTCAGTGTCAAACAAGTTGTCCGGTGCTGTTATTTTGGTGTGAGCTCTGGACAGCGCGTCTGCAAAATACATGAGCGTGCCTTTAATATGTGTTACTGTTAGGTTATAATTTTGTAACCTCTTTCTCATGCATTGCATCCTTGCTGATAGTGTATGTATAGGTTTATTCATTATAGCTACTAATGGTTTGTGGTCAGTTTGTATTGTTACCTCTTTCCCGTATATGTATTCATGGAATTTTCTGCACCCAAAACAAATGGCCAATAACTCTTTTTCAATTACAGCATAATTTGTTTGTGTCTTATCCAATGCTTTGGATGCCATGGCAACAGGTCTATTTTCTTGAAACAAAGTTGCCCATAGGCCAGATCTACTTGTAGTACAATTTCTTGTTTTACATCAAAATATTTTAGAACAGGTGCTTTTGTTAATAACTCATTAAGTTTGTTAAATGCATAAATCTGGTCATCCTGCCAATGCCATGCTATATCTTTGTTGAGCACTACTCTTAACGATTTAGTTAACTCTGCCATGTTAGGAATGAATTTACTTACATACCCAACCATCCCTAAAAATCTTTGGACTGCTTTTTTATCACTAGGTGTTGGCATATCAATTATTGCTTGTATACGTTCTTTGCTAGGCAACAATCCCTCAGATGTTATTAAATGACCAACATAATTTACCTGTTCTTGACAAATTTTAGATTTTTTTGGGTTTAATTTTAAATTGAATTCCCTGGCTCTGTCCAATACTGACTTTAGTCTGTTGTTGTGTTCTTGTATATCTTTACCGTATACCAGGATGTCATCAGTGATGACATTCACACAGTCCAAATCACCTAATATTGTATTCATTTCCTCGATAAAAATATCACCGGCTGTTTTTATGCCAAATGGTAATCGAGTATAATGATATCGACCCCATGGTGTATTAAATTTGCACAACTTTGAACTCTCATCATCTAACTCAATCTGCCAATACCCACTGTTGGCGTCAATAACCGAAAAATATTTGGCCCCACTAGTATTGGCTACTACCTCCTCTATAGTACGGGTTGGATATGGGCCTCTTAATATTGCTTTATTTAATTTAGTAGGGTCTAAACATATCCTTATCTTTCCTGGTTTCCTTACTATAGTGATGGAGCTCACCCATGGAGGTGGTTCCGTTTGTTTGACTATTACCTCTAGACTTAACATTCTATCCAGTTCTTTACGTACATCATTTATTATAGGATGTGGTATGCGTCTAGGAGTGTCAATTACTGGGGATACATTTTTTATCAATATGAATACGTGCATCTACTTTTATTTTACCAAGACCTGTGAATACATCATTATACATATTTACCAATTCTTTATCACTTGTTCCAGGATCCAGACTGTTGGATATAGAGTCCACCCATGCAATCAGGTTGAGTGCAACACAAGCATTCTTTCCAAGGAGGGGGCTGCCTTCCTCTGTCACCTGGAACTTAAGCTGACGTCCACGAATGTTGATCAATGCCTCCATTTGTGGCTGTACACGCTGTCCTGTATATGTGATGAGGTGGCAACGAGGTGGAGACATGTTCATATCACCTATCCGATCGTATAAAATCCGTGGGATTATATTCGCCTCAGAACCTGTGTCAAGCTTAAACTTAACGACATTGTCCTTCACCACAACATCTGTATACCAAAGTCCCTCTGTACCTCCACTGTCGTCATTGAGTGCACCGACGAACAAATCGTGCGCAGTGTCCTTCCCTTCGTATGCATGAATTCATCCATCTTGCTCGTCTTGACGTTCAATGTTTATCTCGTTGACTGGTGCATTCCTGTGTACATTGCTGCTCCTACACATCTTGATAAAATGCCCCACCTTCCTGCATCCTGAGCATTGTTTATCCTTCGCAGGACATCGGCCTTGGTAATGTTGATATCCGCAATTAGAACATTTGGTAGTTGGCATATTTGAACGGTAGTGTTGCTGTTGCGACGTTCATTTCCAAGGCGTTACGCGGTGCTGTGACAGCGCGATGCTGTCTATCCTCGATACTGCATCGACATTCTCATCATATTTAGTGTTTGTGGTATCACTCAATAATGCTCCCTTGTGTTCACTCAGTCGACACATATTAATACAGAGTTCTAACGACAAATTATGCGTCTGTAACAAACGGTCTCTTAAATTGCTGCTCTCCACACCGCATACAATTCTGTCACACAACGAGTCCACAATTGACCCATATTGACTGTGAAATACAGTTACGAAGCTCCCGAATGTAGGTGTCCATGCTCTCGTGTGTTTGATATAGGGAATTAAATTGGTATCTTACCACAGTAATGTTCGTCTTTCCTCGCAATAAACTTTAAACGCCTCTATTAACACTGTAATTTTGTCTCGGTCAGCCACATCTATGCTGAGTGTCCTGTGGATTTTCTGTGCCTCCGTTCCTGCGATATGGAGAAATACACAACATTGTACTTTTTCTGATTTCGCAGCCACTCCTGCTGCTATGGCGTAAATCCGATATGAATCAATCCATTGGGTCCAGTTCAGAGTCAGGTTACCTTCCAAGACTAGTGGCAATGGGGGTTTCAATCCGGATAATGCCATATTACTTGTCAGGTAAGCCACATCTGACACCATGTAAGATACGAGTCGACACCTTGAGTTCGAGTTCATGACTGACATTTATTTACCATCGGTTGTCCCTGGTTACATTCCAGTCTTAGCTGGTTCTCCGTATGTCCCGGTTGACCTACATACATGACAAGGATCACCACACTCAGGTCAAGGTAGGTGGTGGCCATGGGAGCCACACAGCTTGGTGGTGGTGAGCAGATCACTGTAACCATGGGGACTGGGAATGCTTGTTTCTCATTGGTGGAGCTAGAAATGCTTGTTTCTCATTGGGAGAATGGGGTGGGGGTGATACACTATACTGGATCCATGTACCATATAAATAATAAACCTGAGGGCTAGACTCTCACTCTTCTTTCACTCTTTATACTCTTCCTTTCTCTTTGCCTGTATTGATTTCACTATAGCCTGCCTACACAACCACAGATTCGCGCCGTGGACTTTACAATTGGTTTGACCCGACCAGAGTTCGAAACCACGACCCCACGCTCTACCACCACGGGAGACGGACGCTCTAATTCATTCGGCCATCCCGTCTGGTCCCCAGCTTAGTTGGTGGCCCCCTAGTTTTCTTTAACCTGACAAAAATGTTGCAAAAGTGACATTCTCAAAACCTGGTTTCTAATAATCCAGAACAAATAGTTTCCAGAGCAGAGACAAATTATGGCGTTTCGAAAAACGCTAAGGGTCAAAAGATTAGTTAAATAAAGGAAAAAAATAGGAATCTATTGCAAAAAAGAAAAAACCCACGGAAATGTACAGTGAGCGATAAAAGTAGCAACAGAACAACATTCTGGAAGCACTCTGCTGAATGGTAGAAGGGAATAATGGGCCTAGGTTTGCGCTCGAAAAATTCTGAATGAAAGAAGACTTCTGGTATTTTCCCCATGATTAGCCTGCATTGCTAAGCCTATGAGAGGAATGCACACGTTTTCACAGAATTGCGCCCATCAACCCAATTCACAAGACTATGGTGGGAGGCCACCAAGACCATGGCCACTTCTACCACAGCTTTCGCTACCCGTCGCTTACCATTTTGTGATGATATAATGGTAAAAATATGGACAACATTCATGAAAGACAAATATATTTGTGAAACCAGGCAGGATGGGCAAAACAGTTGAGCGTACGCTACCAGTGCGACAGATTGCGGAATTTGATTGGTTTCTTTACATTTCTTGTTTGTTTTTTACTTCAACCATCGCTTTTACAGAGTGTAAAATCATACAATCAATTATCTGTCAATAGAGACTGAACTTAAAAAGCTCAGTTATATAATTTGTAGCTAAGGGAAATACAATTCTAGATGAAGATTACAAAGGTTGTTAATTGATATACATATATTTTTGTTAAAGGGTTTAATAGACTATATGAGGTGGTACAGGCCAGCTGCCTTCAAAAAGGCTAAAATGCTTTGTTTCATTTTTAGTGAAAGTTTTTGTTTTTTGTTTGTTTATTGTTGTTTGACGTCCTAGCAACATCTAAGCTCATATCAGGACGGGTACCGGCTTGTGACAGTGCGCACTCATGGCGACTTTATAGTGCTGTCCCACTGGAAGACCAGGCCATCAGCACCATGACCTGATATCCCACTCAGTCACATTATCCTGACACTGAGCCACCCAGTCCTTGCCATATCCTAATAATGCCTAGCGACTGGCTAGAAAGCGACAAGTATCAATTTTTAAGTCATTGGTTTGACTCGACCAGGGTTCGAAGCCACGGTCTACCAACACAGGAGATTGATGCTCTAACTCATTGGGCCATCCCGTCTGGTTATATTTTTAGTGAAAAGGTCATGCATGTTGCCTGCAATGAAAAATGGTTGGCGCGGGGCCAAACAATCGGCACAACTTAATCAAATATGTTTGAGTGTCAGTGGGGTCTGACGCCCAATACATTCAGAGGGAGGATCCCCCATGAGCAGAAAAGCATGTGCAAGCCACGAGTAGCGGAATTTGAACTTAGTCTTGTGGGGTTCAAATCCATGCCGCGTTGAACCAAGGACACAAAAGAATATAATTATCGCTGCCTAGTTTGTCACTCGGCATTGCTCAGATAGGGAAAGGAGCAGTAGAATGAGGAAGGCCGCGATTGAAATTTCCTTTGCTTAACCAACAACGGTAATACCCCTTAGTGAAAATATAAGGATCCTTACAATAAGATAGATCTAGCTCAGTATCTCATTGCAGATAGCGATAACGTTATGACAATATCTATTAATTTCAAAATTACCTGTGCTCCATTTCTGGCGTTTCTTCACCATTGAATTCCAGCAGTTGGTTCATGAAATAAATAAAATCCTCATTTATTCACAGTATCACTAAAATTGTTATGACAGGGACCATAAAACATTAAAAGCCACACAGTTCAGCCAAATGTGCTTGAGTGGCAAATAGAAGGGGAGGAAAAAGAGGAGGAGGAAGAGGAGGAATGAGGATGAAGAGGATGTAGAGAATGAAGAGGAGGAAGAGGAGGATTCAATCTAAGCCTATGCCATAGCCTATTAAGTATTGTTGTTAATTGTGTTTTTCACGATAAAATTTGCCAGTGGCAGTGGTCAGTCACTGTGATATTAATCATGATGATAATTAACTAATTATATAAAGGTCTTCAGGCTGACCAGACCAAAGTCAAATAGCCCTACCTGGCTACGGTAAAGTTTGTCAGTTTACGGTAAGCTAGTCACACACCGTCAAACGGTGTGGCACTGGCCACTGAGAAATATATGATAGATTCAGATACGATTTTCTGTGATAATAGTGACTCGATACAGGAAAGACATTAAAATGAAAATAACATTAAATAAACATTCTCGTGCCGGTGTTGCAGTTTGAGCGCCCTGCCAATTTCAGCTGACTGTCAGTTTCATGAGCATGCGTCAAAATCTAACAGCATCGTCACTAACCATATGAATTTAATATAAAGTTTTTGGTAAAGATATTTTCTATATGTGTACCAAGCGATTTGTTTCTAGGTGGTGTGCTTTTAGAGATATTTCACTTTTCCTGTATTTTCTGTATGAAGATTGCTCACGACCATTGACAATGCCTTGAGTTTGACGGTACGCGCAGTGCAAAACATTAGTTTTATTCAAAATAAATAGAAATCAAGAACCCTAACCTTATAAATTTAATATAATCTTTTTGGTAAAGATGTTTTCTATATGTGTACTAAGCGATTTGTTAATAGGTGGTGTGGTTTTAGAGATATTTCACTTCTTCTGTATTTTCTGTATGAAGATTGCTCGACCATTGACAATGCCTTGAGTTTGAGTGTATGCAGTCAGCTGAAACTAGCAGGGCGCTCAAACTGCGACACCGGCACCACAACTTGGCACAAGGCATGACCCAAAGGCCAAACAGGCCAATATGATATCTCACTGCCACTGGTACATTATCCTGATACTGACTAACTGGTCTTTGCCCTATACTACTACTAGTATGCCGAATGCCAGGATAAGTAACGACAAGCATCAACTTTGTAAGTAATTGGTTTAATTCGGCCGGGATTAGAACATCCACCCAGGAAGCCTACAATTAGCAATGTGGACACAATTTTCAAACCAAACCTATCTGAAAATGAATGGGATTGTTGGAAAGAGCTTTGAAAACCATGCAAGAAAATCCAACAATCATGTCAATTGGTTGATTATTAAGCGTGCTAGAGCTATTTCAATTTTGGTAATGAGGGGTAATTTCCTGCCATTATTTTAATGCTTTAGCATTACAAGTGTGTGAACCAAAATCTAGATATTTAGTCAATTTTTGTTCTAACTTGCTTAATAATCGATACATCTCACTGAAATTTTCGGTGTAAGTAGATCCCTAGCTGCTCTGTTGATTTCACCCATTAAAATAAAAGTGACTTGGAGGATATACGCCAATAAAACTAAATGAATACATTAGTGATTTAGAAGGAAGTTAGAGAAATTTCTCATTGCTTAATGAGTATATCCATGGGTCCATTGTAATTACTTTCATCCTTACCTTTGTATTGGTAGATTCATAAGAATCTCATTAATACGTCAACTTACAAGAGTACAATCGATCCGCCAAAGCCCAAAGTGAGCGATAATAGCCGAAAATAGAGCGTTTGACAGGCCAAGCTTCCCTTCTCAACGTAAATACATATAAACTAACTATTTTCCTGGCGATACCAGCTGCTCTAAAACATGCCAGTTAACAAACATGGTAAATGTTCAACACAAGGGAGAATTAAAGTGACAAAACAACATTAGAAAGGAATGTAACTACCATAATCCTGAGTCTGAAATAAAGAATTGAATTGAATTGAATTGATAAGTCACTAGGCCTGATTTCTGCACTGGTTCCGGCAACCTTTTAGTTCCACAACTCGCCACCAGGGGCTGGAATGATTCTGTAAAGATCCACCAGGGGGCTCCAGTTTAGGACTCTCGCCATAATCTGGTCCTAGACACTGCTCAATATTATTTATCCACTTTACAATAAAACTGACTGATCTACGATCTATATCATGTTCTACAAACTACATTATTTACTTATAAGGAGTGCGACATTAGGATAAAATAATATCCCTTTTATCTAGGAGCCTGAGTAACGGCAACAAAATAATATAACTGAATAAAAAAAAAACTTGTGCTTGTATTTGGCATTGATCTCTATGTTATGTGAGGATTTCAAAACTATCTTTGATAGATAAATAAAAATCGCAATCAACCATTCAATTAATAAAAGAGAACATTGGTTAAAATCTACTAAAACTAGAGCCGTGTAACATATGATATGCAGTAGAGTAATTCAATTAGACAGCCTAGTCCTATGAAGGGATTACAATTTCTAAATCAAACCAATTATCTAGAAATTGATTTTACATAATATATCAAACTTAGATAGATATATTATCTACATACAATGTCATCTTTTTTTTAAACGTAAGCAGCCAAATCGAAGCCGACCACCCGATTTTGCATAAAATGATCATGGCATAATATTGACAATTCACCCTTAGGCCAAATAAAAGAAAATTGGTGATTGTCCCCGCTGGTGCCTGAAAATGGCCTGCCCCTGATTTTGTTTAACTGCTAAAAATGTGTCTGCCTAGCAGCAATTCAATTGCTATATAAATCTTTACGTCATTGGTTTGAATCTGCCAGGGTTCGAAGCCAGGAGTTCGAATCCGACGACCTACAAGAACCGTAGTCGGGTGCTCAAATCATTCGGCCATCGTATCTGGATACCTATTATGTCTACCTAAAGAAAAAAATATAAAGAAAAACTGCCCCTCAACCCGGATTTCGATTTCAAAAGGACGATCACCAATTTGTTTATTATTTGGCCTTACCTAGAATAGTGGTGAATCTTTCAATTTTTATCTAGCCATAGGGTAGCTTCTTATAAAATAGTTATATATGTATATCAACAGAGGACAATTTTGTTTAAATTTTACATGTTATGGCCCTGTCACACTATGACGAAACGCGCCAGCATAGGGACAATGTGAAAATAAATTTTACACGTAGAAATTCTCGGCGTAATATGCAAAGACGTGGCCAACTTGGACGTCAATGCCACATAGTTGACATGAGCATAACGTTGGTATAGCGTAGTGATAACATGGTTCAACGAGTGAGGACAAAGGAATTATTAATTGTGTCAACGTGAGGCTAGCGAAACTCCAGCGCGTGTGACGCCAGCCTAGCATGACAATACAGACATTAGCGGTGGCTTAGCATCAAGCTGGCGTGATCACGCCCACCCTAACATTGCCATGTCCGACTCGACCGTTTTTTTCCCGACGTGAGTCGACGTCACCCCACCGAGAGACTAGCGTCGCACTGACATGAGTCCAGCGTGATGGCAGCTCATGCTTGACGCGCTCGGCGTGAGCGAAATGTGGGCCGACATGAGGAAAAGCACCCGACCCACCTGCACCTTGGGTATAAATAAGGGTGCTGTGTTGCTCTCTCCTCACAACTTCTCCAGCATGCCACCGTAAAACACCTCCAGCTGCAGTTCCAGTTCTGCTTCAAACCCCCGCTATGGGAGGGGAAGAGGAAAGGGGAGAAAGACAATGACTGGTACACCACCAACATCACCAGCAGCAACACCATCTCCTATGGTCTCATCTCGTGCTGGCCTGGACACAGAGGAGACTATGGACACGCAGTCCCTGCCTCCATCTTCTCCGCATTCCCATGCATCGTCTGCAGCCTCCACCTCCTCCGCCTCACATCGTCTGCAAGGAAAAGGCAAGAGGAGGGTGCAGAAGTTCGACTGCACTCTGCCTGCAGACGAGGAGGAGGTGCTGCTTGACTTACTGCATGACACCCCGTCAAGTTGACCGACTACCGGAGGACCGACAAAAAAAACAACCTGTGGTAGGACCAGGCCCAGAAGATGGGGAGAACCGCTGCACATCTCCAGGGCTGGTTCAAATCCATGCGGGACAGCAACACCAGGCTGCATAAAAAGAAGAGTGGTGACGGGGCGCCCGAGCGGACTGAGAGGGAGCAGTGGATCCAGGACAAGTTCGGCTTCCTCAGCACAGTCGTGCGGCACCGGCCGGAGCCCTGCAGAAGTGTAAGTACTATATTTTGTCATTTGCATTCATGTGGATATTAATTTCTAATTTTTTTATTTAATTATTTATTTATTTCTTCTAGATCTCATTTTGGACAAATCATTTTAAATAGTTAATGGCAATATTTTATGTTGCTATATTATTTTGTCTTGCAGGTGTTGGCCGCCGTTGACACAGTGCGAGGCGATCTGTGGGCTGCAGAGACTTCCTGCCCTGAGCTGCAGATTGGGATGGAGCCCGAACAACGACCCCTAGCCGAGGCTCGAGGCAAGGGGAACCATTCCACGATGGAGGAGGACCTGCTGGATGTGCTGAAGCAACGCTTTGATGCCTCGGGCAATGTGTTGGACTGCCTAACCAGGCACATGACCCGGAGGATTGCCTTCTCAAACTCCGTGCGGGACTGTGTATCCATGATGACGAAGGGGCAGTTCCACCATGCGCGGACTGTGATGAACATCATCCTGTCACAGGTGATGGACTCGGAGGTGGCAGACGACGGCACCGTAATCTCGGGGCCGGCGCTGTCCCAGCTCTGTCCCCCGCCCGCCCCCATGACTCAGACCGTGTGGCCCCCCTCTGTGACGTCCTGCTATGCCTCAAATGCATCCTCTTGCCAGTCGCAGAGCGAGGGGTACCAGTCGCACCTGCACCAATGGCGACATCAACCACCAGCCGGAACACCCTGGGCATCCCAAAGCCTAGACTACATGCAGCAATACATGCCGCAGCCGCTGCTGCCTGCACCGCTGCAGCCTGCGCCATTGCTGCCGATGCTGCAGGCCCCGACACTGGCAGCGTTGAGGTTCCCCGGACAGACAATGGGTCCACCCACACCACAGCCTAGTCGGTCACCATGACAGCAGCCTGCAGCACACGCAAGTGGCAGTGTGTTAACATCAGCGTGGGTCCTCAACCAGTGGGTCCTCAAGCAGAGTGGCAGTAGGCCAGTAGGAATGACACCGACAGCCACGGACTATTCCTGAATCTGTTCGGCCTGTCGGGCATATCCAATGTGTCAAACGTGAACATTGAGGCACAGGAGCTCTTTGCGCCAGGGGAGTTTGACACCCCCCCCCCCCCCCAAAAGGGCCAGGGCCAGCCCCGCGATGTGATAAGTGAACAGAACTGACAGTATTTATTGTGAAGTGGCAGCGCGTTAACGTTAGTGTGGCTCCTCAACCAGAGTGCCATGGATGGATTCCTGAATCTGTCCAGCCTGTCGGGCATATCCAACGTTTCGAACCTGAACATTGAAGTGAACAGAACTGACAGTATGTATTGTGTGCCTGCCTGTACATATGTATATATTTGGTATTCTTTTCTCTGTTTTCATGTGTATGTCTTATTTTTTACAGTGTCACTGACTGTATTTATTGTGTGCCTGCTTGTACATATGTATATATTTGGTATATGTGAGGGATCTGTAAAAATTGTTTTAAATAAAAAACTATTTGTATTGTAAACGAGATTTTGGTCTCTGAGTGTATTTCTTAGTAAACATTATCATATCGTTATTATAATAAGTAATACACAAGTCCCCCCAAATAAAATTGAAATAAATAAGGCCCTTGCCCATATGGCACTATATATGAAAACAATTTCCTCTCCTACCCCCACTTAAAATAATTGACATGTAAATTTTGTCAGTATTAATTACAGTAATATTCCCAGTAAAGTCTTCCCCACCCAAATAAATAACTGACATGTCAATTTGTCAGTGTTAAATGGCCCCATTAAAAATAAAGTAATAATATCCCCCCAACCAAATTTATAACTGACATGTAAATTTGTCAGTGTTAAATGGCCCCCTTAAAAATAAAGTAATAATATCCCCCCCACCAAATTTATTGTCAAATTCCCCCCCCCCCCCCGTTAAAGACAGTTATATTCCCCTTTTTTCCCACCCACAATTATAACTGCTACGTAAATTAAGGTTTGATATCAATAACAGATTGATATCTTTTATTTAACTGAGCTATAATATCTGAACATCTCACATTTCTGCATATCACACAGTACATTTCAGAAATTACATTTGTACATATCACATTTATTACATATCACACAGTACATTTGTACATATCACATTTTTGCATATCACACAGTACATTTCAGAAATGACATTTGTACATATCACATTTATTACATATCACACAGTACATTTGTACATATCACATTTTGGCATATCACACAGTACATTTGTACATATCACATTTTGGCATATCACACAGTACATTTATACATATCACATTTTGGCATATCACACAGTACATTTATACATATCACATTTATTACATATCACACAGTACATTTGTACATATCACATTTTGGCATATCACACAGTACACTTCAGAAATGATGACACCACAGTACAGAAATATCCCAGTGCACACACTTCATATATTCATATCATATTCTCCTGCCATTCCACTGATCCCACTGGTGAGTTGACCCAATCTTTGAGGATATTCCGATGTTCCTTTCCTGCCCTGGAGTCAGTGTTCTGGCCAAGTAATTGTCCTCCTATGTCTGGCAGGTTTCTGCGCTCTCTCCAGGCTCCGGAGATGAAATTGTGGTTGACGTTCTGTGGACGGTCTAGCTGCCGATTCTGGAGCATGGGATAATGGATCCTCATCATGTTGTGTAGGACCATGCACACTGTGATGATGAGCTTCATGGTAGAGGGGTCAGGGTGCTACATCGTGCTGAGCAGAACCTGAATTTGGTTTGCCAGGATGCTGAACGCATTCTCCATGACTCTCCTAGCTCGGGAAATCCTGTAGTTGAAGATGTGTTCCTCATGCGCCATACCCCTCCTGCTGTACGGCTTCATCATCGTCAGGCATAGGCCGAAGGCATCATCACCGATCAGGAAGTATGGAACAGTCCTGTGGCCGGCCACAATAGGCTCGTGTTCCGGGAAAGCTATGGTACCATCTTCAGTGCTGGCTTTCAGCTCAGAATCATTGAACACCTGCGCATCTGATGCGGAGCCTTTACCACCAACATCGGCCCAGATGAACTTGTAGTGTGCGTCAACGAGTGCCATGAGAACTAAGGTGTAGAATCCCTTATCGTTGAAATACAGGGATCCACTCTTTATAGCACAGTAACAACACATATCTCATAGTGTACTTTGAGAATGGCCAGTTGGTAGTCCTGCATGACCCACTCAGGCACATGTGTCGGCTGCGAAGAGCTGAGCTGTTCTGCTGACAGGGGGACACCGTAGGTCTTTATATACTCGAAGGCAACACGTTCACACCATGGTCACAACACGTTCGACAACGTTCGAAGGATGTCACAGACGGTACACGCACGCTAGACATTCGTCAACGACGTCAACTACGTCAGGACACGTTTGCGAAACGTTTGAGCTACGTTAGGCATGCGTCACAGACACGTTTGACCTACATTGCAATACTTTAACCCCACGTTGTCTTAGCGCTGGCCCCATGTTCCTCCCGCCTGTGCGTCACTCTGACATAAGGCAACGTTGATCTAACGTAGCCGACGCAGCTCTATCGCATGTCTAACGTCGGCGTAACATGAGTGTAACCTCATTCCAATGCAACTGCATCACGTCGAAAGTTTTGGACATGTCCAAAACCTTGACGCTCGCTGCCGTAACTTGACGTAACCTGACGTCTCTCGACATAACTCAACGTCTGCCTAACGTACGCATGACGTAACCCACCGTACCTCAACATAATGACCAAAATTCACCTACGTCGGCTTAGGTTAGCTCGTTACGTCGTAGTGTGACAGGCCTATTATGTGAATTCTCTACGTGTTCACCTTTCCTTCCCATGTGTAGAGAAATTGGTAGTATGCTTTTGTGATTATTTGAAATGACTTGGATTTATGCATAGAACTAGACTCTTCTATTTCTATGATTTATCCATGTGCCGGGTTTCTAGGACGAGGCTACTTATTAATCCCAGTCATGGTGCATTATGGTGTGAAAGCTAAGGCTCGAATCTCTGGCTGTGTAGGCAGGCTATGGTGAAATCAATACAGACAAAGAGAAAGGAAGAGTATAAAGTGTAAAGAAGAAGAGAGAGTCAAGCCCTCTGGTTTATTATTTATATGGTTACATGGGTTCATTGTAGAGTATCACCCCACCCCTTTCCCCCAATGGAAAACAAGCATTCTTGGCCCTACGAATAGGGATCCAGCATTCCTGGTCCCCATGGATACCAGTGGTATGCCCACCACCACCAAGCTGTATGACCCCATGGACACCACCAACCTTGACCGTTGAGTGTGGTGATCCCTATCCCAGCAGAGGGGGTAGGCCCTGAGTGCACTCAAACCCAGACTTGCCAGCACCACTATGTCTATTTACATCCCACTCAGGATCCACCAACCCATACATATATATATACATACATGCACCTGGTCACGTACACTGAGTAATAGAACATTTGCATTCCCCCCTATGCCGTATATCAGAATATTTTACAATGGGATGTGTTGTTATATGAGAATCGTCTGAGTGAAAATAGGTCACATTTTTCTATTATGAACCAGAGAGGCGCCAGGTTGAAAACCAGGATCACTGTTTTCTTTTGTTTTTATCTGGTAAGTAGGGAACGATAACTGTCAGACATACAAGTTAATTTTCTATTAAATAACCATATTTGTTGTATATAACCTATTATCACTGATAACCTAATATCACTGATAACCTAATATGACTGATATGTGTGGTGTTTGGTTTTGGTTCTTCAATCATGAATCAAAGTTGTACTAATGTTACTAGTAGGCTTATCAGGCGTTTTTGTTGGTAGACCTTCTAAATGCTAGCAGAGAGCGTGTATATAAACAGATGAGAGGGACAACTCCCGCGAAAAACGGTAACACAGGCTACAGTGGCGTTCCTGGCGGTTAGTGTTGAGCAAGCCTTGAGTTTGCCGGTACGCTCAGTGCAAAACATTTGTTTTTATTCAAAATTAATAGAAATCCAGAACCCTAACCATATCAATTTAATATAATCTTGTTGGTAAACATGTTTTCTATGTGTATTCCAATCAGTTTGTTTCTAGGGGTGTAGTTTTAGAGATATTTCACTTTTTCTGTAGGAAGATTGCACACGACCATTGACATTGCCTTGAGTTTGCCGTACGCGTAGTGAAAAACGTCAGTTTTATTCCAAATTAATAGAAATCCAGAACCATAACCATATCAATTTAATATAATCTTGTTGGTAAACATGTTTCCTATGTGTATTCCAATCAGTTTGTTGCTAGGTGTTGTAGTTTTAGAGATATTTAACGTTTTCTGTAGGAAGATTGCACACGACCATTGACAATGCCTTGAGTTTGACAGCTGTGTCATATGCTGTTCAACAACCACCACTTGGAGCGCCACAATCGGCAGGTGTTACACGGTCTAGTATGGGAGTTGTCCCTCTCATCTGCTTATATACACGCTCTCTGATGCTAGGATGAATACAATTTAGCGACTATTTGGTCAGCAAGGCTTCTCATCATTATGGCTATATTATAAGTTACATCGACAGCAACTACATACAGGAAAACTACTCTTTGTTATAAAATGAATTCCCCAGATGTGCTTTTAATTTGTTTTGTAAAGAGAATAAACGTGACACTATTGCACGTCATCAGATTGTCTTTGACCGCGTGCAAAAATTACACATTTTGACGCAGTCGATTCTCATACAATAATATTTTGACACAGTTGATTCTCATAGAACAACAGAGTCAAATCAAAACAAGTCCACACGAAACACATCTTCCCTCTTAAAGCTCATTTCAAGTGTTTTCAAGCAGAGTGGGCAGCTATGGAATTAAATAAAAGTACGAGGTGAATCTTTTATCTATGCACATCCGGAATAAGCGAGTTCAGCATCTCGGGCGCGCGGTGGTTGATGGGAAGTCATCGGGATAAACAAACCCACGTGTATCATTATTGCATGACTACGCGCAGTGCAAAACGTTAGTTTCATTCAAAATTAATAAAAATCCAGAACCCTAACCGTATCAATTTAATATAATCTTGTTGGTAAACATGTTTTCTATATGTGTACCAAGCGATTTGTTTCTAGGTGGTGTGGTTTTAGAGATATTTCACTTTTTCTGTAAGAAGATGTTCACGGCCATTGACTGTGATTGAGTTTGCCGGTGTTGCGGATTCTGAGGGACACCAGTTTGCGAGGGACACATGCGTCAAAATCGAACAGCATCATCTCTAACCTTATAAATTTAATATAATGTTTTTGGTAAAGATGTTTACCAAACGATTTGTTTCTAGATGGTGTAATTTGAGAGATATTTGACTTCTTGTGTATTTTCTGTGTGAAGATTGCTCACGGCCATTGACAATGCCTTGAGTTTGACGGTACGCGCAGTGCAAAACGTTAGTTTTATTCAAAATTAATAGAATTCAAGAACCCTAACCATATAAATTTACATAGTCTTTATGGTAAAGATGTTTTCTATATGTGTACCAAGCGATTTGTTTCTAGATGGTGTAATTTGGGAGATATTTGACTTCTTCTGTATGAAGATTTGCTCACGGCCGTTAACAATGCATTTGAATGGAAGTGTCCCTGGCAAACTGGTGTCCCTCGGAATCCGCATCACCTGTTCGCACAGTACAAAACGTTTATTTTATTCAAAATTAATAGAAATCCAGAACCCTAACCATATAAATTTTATATAATCTAGTTATGGAATATGTTTTCTATATGTATTCCAAGCGGTTTGTTTCTAGGTGGTGTGGTTTTAGAGATATTTCACTTTTTCTGTAAGAAAATTGCTCACTGCCATTGAGTTTGCTGGTACGCGCAGTGCGAAACGTTAGTTTTATTCAAAATTAATAGAAATCCAGAACCCTAACATTATCAATTTAATATAATCTTCTTGGTAAACATGTTTTCTATATGTGTACCAAGCGATTTGTTTCTAGGTGGTGTAGTTTTAGAGATATTTCACTTTTTCTGTAAGAAGATTGCTCACGGCCATACATGCAGTGCAAAACGTGGCTTTGTTTATACCTACAGCGCCGACCGGAAGTCGGACCCGCACATGCGTACGGACAATGCTGAACTCGCTTATTACAAGCTCTCTTATTGTACTTTGTAGTTGTATTTCTTTGTGGGAAACCAATTGCTAGGGGACCAGACAGTTACAGTGGTGGTGGCGCCCTCCTGTGTCAGACGGTGACAACATGCCACCATTGGCTGCAGGCCTCGCCTGGTGCCCAGGCCTTCACTCAGACACCACCAAGCGGCCACAGCGGGAACTTGCCTCAGACAGCTGAGCAGCGCCATGTGCAAAGTGGCCACCGCCTCCCGCACTTTGTTTTGTTGTTGTTTTTTTTGGGTCCATTAGTTGTTTAAGCAGGGGAAATTTCAGTCATAGACGACTGATCTTCCTCATTCCACTGCTGGTCGATAGAAAGCCCGAGCCTACACTTTTACGGCCCAAGGGATTTTTAACCTCCCACACCACATAGACATGGTATGAGAGCAACCGGCCTTTGATGACGTTGTAAGTTATGTATTGTATAACGAGTTATGCTCATATTATTTAGGCTGCAGGGCTTTTATATCCCCTGCCTGTTATGGCTGGTGGGCGCTGTGCCACCTGAACTCACCCGGCTGGGGTGGCCCGTGCCACACGACAGCAGTCAATCAGGTTTCGGGGGCCCGGGTGAGGCGCTATCAGGTATCCATTCGGCCGGAAATTTGACTTGGAGCAGACATGCAAGCTCCCCTCACGCATTAGTAACGCGGGTGATACGCGGGTCGCCGCAGAACACAGTCATGGGACTGGATAATTGCCAGGCGTGTGGGGACGAGCATGAACCGCCTCGCGGAAGTAAATGCAAGGTGGTTAAGGCTAAGGCTGGCCGTAGGACGGTGAAGACGGAGCCAGCAGTGGAACATCAGATAGGCGCAGAGAGTACGGACGAGGGTACGGCGGACAGTATGCTGAAACTGTCGTTGTCGGACATGGGTGAGGTAAGCCAACCTGCCGTTAAAAGAGCGCCGATCAAAGTGGAGCTGGATGCGGAGGAAATAGAGTTGAGAAGGATGCTGGAAGCACTGAGATGCTGAGATGGATCGCGGAGAAAACTGTTCCGAAGACCTCGGCAACTCCCAAGCATTTGATGCCTCCATGGTTAGATGACGGCTGTAGGAGGGCTATTAAGGAATGAAAGAAAGCTCAGCGTAAATTCCACAGGAGACCGACTGCTGAAAATCTGGCGCTCTTTAGAATTCTACGCGCTTGCGCTCGCAGAACAATCAAAGAAGTGCGGAGGCAGTGTTGGAGACAATTTGTTTCTAGCATCACCATGCACACGTTGGGCAAAGTATGGACAATGATCAGGAGAATCAAACGAAGGGGAGGTGATTCTTCTGTAGTCCAGCACTTGAAACACAACGGCACCATTCTCACATCACTCGACGAAATAGTAAGAATTGCCCACCTTGCGGAAATCGTCTTTGGCAAACTGCCTCCCGGCTTTCGGTGTCAAGGAACGCCAAGAGCAAAAGCTCTTGGACTTTTCTTCCGATGGCGAGGAGCACTACAACTCCCCATTCAGTATGGGTGAGTTGAGGTGTTCTTTGGAAAGCTGAAGGCCACATTGGAAAAGGAAATCGCGGCAGAGGAACGAGCAACGCGGACGACAGCAAAGGCATCGAAGGGGAAAAAGACAAAAAAGAAGGAAACTAAACCAAGAAAAAAGAAGGACATGACAAGTAGTGACTCGGATGATAGCCCGCCTGACTCGTCACCGTCATCCTCGTCATCCACAGACTCATTAGAATTGGATGACGACAGGGAAAGCAGCCGGGATCGTAGGAGACGTAGGAAGAAAAAGAAAAGTAAGTTCTCCCTTGCTCGTTACACAAAAGGGAAAAAGAACGTGAGACGACTAACCTTTAACGAGTTGCTGTACGCCGGTTTGTTGTGGGGCATCAAGGTATAGAAACACGGATGCTCTGCCGCTGTGAGCACCCCATGTGACTACAAAACTCTTCCCCTTCATATCACCTGTGATGCAATGAGCCTAAATCAATTTAACCAAGTCTGGAAAGAGCAAGGAAAACCAGTCACTCAGATGAACAGTGAATAAGTTGTGCTTTATTAGCAGCAACTCCTGTCCATCCCCCTTACATGTGACCTTCCTCCTCATAGCCTGCCCACACTATGTCTCATTATCACTTTAGCCTGTATACTGAAAGCAGTGCCTACAGCCCATGGGACAGGAGTCCTATGGCTGTGTATACACTCAATTTGAATAGGTGAATTTAGATAGCATCAGACAGAGTGTCTGGGGTTCCTGCTCAAAAGTAGGTGTGTCTCACTCAAGGGCTACGAGTAGAGTCCTTTCTCTCCAGCTTACCTGGAGCAGATTTTTGAATAATTACTTATCTGAGACTAGTGTGTGGTCAGGATAGGCCAAGGGATTCAGGTGACCGGACATTCCCCAGCCAGCCCCCACAGTCTGGGTGGGTGGCCACCCCCAGTAGGGGCTGTCACTCAAACCAGCTGCAGGTGGTGCACTCTATACAAATGCAAATTAGGCAGGTGGGTCGGTCCAGTGGTCATGGGTGGACAAGATGTTGTATACAGTTACAGATATGTATATAGATATATATATTAAAATTGTACTTTTCCTCCAATTGTATTCTTTATGAACACATAGAGCAACATTTCAATAATCATGTACTGTCTCTTCTATAGGAAATCTCTTCATTAACTCCAAGCAGCATGTATAACATATTTCACATCAGTCAGTATCATGTACAATGGGAGTGGAATTCTATTGCTGTTAGTTTACATAACCTGGTTCCCACTCCGTTGTCAAAGAATAATAATGCTCTCTGCCAATATATAATTCTTAACCGAAAATCCGTATATTTTTACAAAGGGATCAACCAAGGCGAATATGGATGTTGAGGAACTCAAGGGTTACATGGGACACCTAGCATACATGATGATGCACTCTACCACTAACAATTACACTGACGAAGCCTACAGGGGCTACGATACGGCAGTGTGTGAGAAGGCGAAAGAGAAGGGAGTTAGAGCTTTCAAAATGTGAGACAACGGTTTGTCACTTTTGCACTTCAATATGGATAACTCACGCTCGCATAAAACAGTAACCAACAAAAGGCGGTGCAAAACCTCATACCGACACCGTATGGAATGGCGTGAATAAGGTGAAAGGGGTGTGCTTTGGCCATAATTATAATAAAGACGGCTGCGTGCGGGAAAAATGCGAGTGGGACCATCATTGTTTGTCGTGCAAAAGCAAAAATCACGTAGTGGACGCTTGTCCAAACAAAAAGTATTGACTTGAATCTTTGGACAGCTGCGGGCGACGGTTGGCGAGTGTGGACAGGGATCTCATAGGGGTGAGTGGTCCACGTCAAGTTGCTACCAATACAAACAAGGCCCGCATCTCGCCCAAGGTGTGTGATGATAGCGGTTGGGGTGTTGGCCGCGGCGCCGGGCCAACGGCTACATCTGAGGCGGAGATTAGTGCGGAGGAAAGCCTCCGCACCCACATCGAGCGTTTAATGTCATCGCCTGACAGTTGGGGGAATCGCCCCCACACCCCACGCTGGGGGGGGGGGGCACTGTGATGACGGTGAAACCGGCGAGTTTGAAATTGGCAGGGACCTCATGATGGAGGCTGCCCAACGCAGAGCAAGCAACAATGCGGGGGCCATTGAAACACGGCCCAGTGACGGTGGCCAGGGTGGTCGCACCTCGGGGCGCTTTGGCGTCAATCACCCACAACTAAAGGAACGTAACGAGGACTGGTTGCGGGTGGTGGGCGTGACCTTACTAAGGACGGGGCGGGGTTGAGATGTACTTTGTTGGCCATCGACCGTGATGGTGCGCACACTTGGTGCGAATGTGTCATAGACGTTTTTGAAGATTGCATAAACGGTTGTTGTAATTATACCTATTTGATCGGTGGTGTTCGTGTTAAAATAAAACCATATCGTGTATATGCTGAATGCTTCTGCCGCGGGGATGTGGATCCGGACTGGAACTATATTCTCTGGGGGGTTTGTTTTGGATTCAGAGTCATTGATAGTGAATGTGACAGCACTTATCGTAAGGAAAACTATGGTTCTATAGCTAAAGGTGAGATAGGTGTGGCCATGTCGGGCAGGTTACAACGTGACATAAAGGCTCTGAACTGGTGAGGTGCGGAAGGCCCCAAGGGCCAGGCGCAGTTCCTGGTGGTGGATCGTGTCTAGCAGCCCAATATATGATTTCCTTGCGGAACCGTATACTATGCTGCCGTAATCCACTCATGAACAAACCAAGGTCCTGTACACGGAGAGCAGAACATCTCTGTCCGCTCCCCACTCTGAGCTGGACAGCAGGGAGATGTTTCAAAAATTTATAATGAATTCCATCAGGTCCAACTGCTGTATCATGCGAGCTTTCCAAAGAACACCTCAACTCACCCATACTGAATGGGGAGTTGTAGTGCTCCTCGCCATCGGAAGAAAAGTCCAAGAGCTTTTGCTCTTGGCGTTCCTTGACCACCCAAAAGCCCGGGAGGCAGTTTGCCAAAGACGAGTTTCCAGCAAAGGTGCGAGCCAATTCTTCACTTATTTCGTCGAGTGATGTGAGAATGGTGCCGTTGTGTTTCAAGTGCTGGACTACAGAAGAATCACCTCCCCTTTGTTTGATTCTCCTGATCATTGTCCATACTTTGCCCAACGGCGTGTGCATGGTGATGCTAGAAACAAATTGTCTCCAACACCGCCTACGCGCTTCTTTGATTGTTCTGCGAGCGCGAGCGCGCAGAATTCTAAAGAGCGCCAGATTTTCAGCAGTCGGTCTCCTGTGGAATTTACGCTGAGCTTTCTTTCGTTCCTTAATAGCCCTCCTACAGCCGTCATCTAACCATGGAGGCGTCAAATGCTTGGGAGTTGCCGAGGTCTTCGGAACAGTTTTCTCCGCGATCCATCTCAGCATCTCAGTGAAGGCATCGATGTCACTGATGTCTGGAGTGAACTCCTTGCGACATAGGGTCTGGAAGGTGGGCCAGTCGGCTTTACAAAGCCGCCAGCTCCTCTCTCGCTCTACGGGAGATGCCTCTCCTCAATTAAGAATAATTGGGAAGTGGTCGCTCCCGCAGAGGTCATCCCAGACCCTCCACGAAAAGTCCAGCGCCAGTTCTGGTTCTACAATGCTGAGATCGATGGCGGAATATGTTCCGTAGCCGGGATGCAAATATGTGTGTGAACCATCGTTCAATACACACAGAGCATGAGCGGCCACAAGGTCCTCAATTCTCTTGCCTTTAGCGTTCCTATTGTCCCCCCCACCCCCATAATGGGTTGTGGCCGTTAAAGTCACCCATAAGTAAATATGGGGACGGTAACTGGTCCACAAGGGCGTCCAGTTCTTGTAAAGTGAGAACGGAGCTCGGAGGAATGTAAATGGAACAGAGAGTTACAGTCTTATGCAGTGTCAGACGAACAGCTACAGCCTGTAGTGTCGTGTCTAATGCCACTGGCGTACATACCACATCACGTCTGACCAAGATGGAGGAGCCGCCAGCGGCTCGGTCTCCATCTGGTGCATGCTTGTTATGAATGGTGTAGCCTTTAAGACTACAACTCTCAGAAGCTTTTATATAAGTTTCTTGTAGGCAAACAGCGAGTGGATTGAGCTTGCAACAAAGAAGAGACAACTCTTCGATGTTGCTCCTAAAACCTTGGCAGTTCCATTGAATAAGAGATGCACCTGTCACTGTCATTTTGGAGCAGTGACAGGTGTTCTCCCCCTCGCCTTTGGTTTGAGGGAGAGACTTCGACTGCGGGTTTCCACAGTCTCAGGCATCTCAATATCAGCCAGCGCCCGATATCTATTTGATGTTAAGTTTTTGGAGATCGATGACCCCCTGGACGTTTTGTCTGTAGGGGTCAAAGATCCCTTCGGAAAACGGTCCGACAAATTGTTCTTCTTCTTTTTGGGCATCGCCAGCTCGGCCAGCATCTGCACCGCAATACTAGTATTACTATTATTACTTTTGATCGAAACCGGTGTCGGATTTGGGACTGGGGTGAAGGCAGTGGGCTTCCCTCCAGTCAACCACGTCAGTTCAGTCTGGCATTCAATTGTCCTGTTGGAGGCATTGGCTGGCGCAGCATAGCTCTTGGTGATTGGTGAGGGAGTATTCACCTCAGCCAGCCTTCGAGCTTCTGGGTAGCTTAGCCGCTTCTCAGTCTTGATCTGCTGAATTAGCTTTTCTTTTTTCCAGACAGGACAGTCTTTAGATATGGCCATATGGTCACCCAGGCAATTGGAACATTTTGCCTGGTTTTGACAACTGGTGTTGTCCTGACTTTTTTGACCACACTTAAAACAGATGATTTCATTTTTGCATCTATCCTTGCCATGACCAAACTTCTGGCATTCGCAGCATCGAAGTGGGTTCTGGATGAAGACATCCACATTCACACTAAGGTATCCAATTTTCAAATTCTTGGGCGGAAAAGGCTTGCCAAACATGAGGATATATGTCCCTGTTTTTATGGACTTGTTATCCCTCTTTATAACTATTCTTCGTACGTTTAACACTCCTTGAGACTTGAGCTCATGTGCTAGACTTGAGCTCATGTGCTAGGTGTCTGTTTAGATCCACTCCCAGATATCGGTAGTTGTCTACTTGTTCTAGTTCGGTTTTTCCCAGAAGACACTTTATTTTCTCGTTACTTGTTAGCCTGGTACCAAATAGTACTGTTTTTGACTTGCTGTTGTTTATGGTTATCCTATTTAGTTGGCACCACTCGATTAGTTTTGTTAGTGTTAGATTCAGTTTCGTTTCTATTTCTTCGGTTGTTTTGCCTGCAGCATATACCACAGCGTCATCTGCATATAGTTGGATGTTTTCAATTTCTAGCCAGTTGTTTAGATCGTTAATATATATGAGGAAGAGAAGTGGCCCCAGGACTGACCCTTGGGGTACTCCGCAAGTTATCTTTTCCTCATTGGATATGGATCCATTTACTGTGGTGCATTGCTTTCTGTTTTCTAGATAGCTCGCTAGCCATTTTCCTGATACTCCCGTTATTCCCATTTGGGTTAGTTTGCTCCTTAGGATAGGGTGGTCCACCGTGTCAAACGCTTTGCTGAAGTCTATGAACGCTGCACCCACTAGGTTCTTTTTATTGATACTGTTTGCAATATCAGTTATTAAGTTAGCAATTGTTTTTATTGTCGAGTAGTATTTTCTGAAACTGCCCCGTTTACTGTTTAATATTTTGTGTTTGTTCAGCTGGTCCATAATATGTCTATGCATTATTTTTTCCATTAGTTTACCAGGCAGTGGGAGTATGGAGATCGGTCTATAGTTTCCAAATACCTGTTTATCCCCTCCTTTGTGGAGCGGTGTTACTTTGGCTAGTTTCCAGCAGTCTACATAAGTACCTTCTGTGAACGATTTGTTGTATAGCTCACATATAACATCTGGGATGCATCCGAATGCATCTTTCAATACTATACTTGAGGTATTTTCAATGCCCGAAGGCTTGTTGCAATCAATTGATTTTATGAGCTCACTTATCTCTTTTATTGTGGTTGTGCAATCTCCAATGTCTGTGTTTAATTGTTGCGCTTTTGTGGTCCAGTTTGTGTTGAACTGTTTGGATAGTTTTTTGCCTATGGTAGAAAAATGTTTGTTCATTATATTAGCAGTATCGTTGTTGCTGATTTCGATCCCCCCATTGTTGTAGAGGGTAATCCATTCTTTATTTTTATTATTTGGTATTAGTATTTTCACATTGTTCCAGAATTTGTGTGAGTTTTTTCCCCATTGCTGGTCTTGTTTGGCAATGTACCGTCTTTTGACTTTTCTCACTGATTTCTGGCTACGATTTCTTTCTTTGTGGTAGTTGTCTATGTCTAGTAGTCGCTCGCTTGCTTTGGCTAATTTGCCTGTTTTATATTTGTCCATAATTAGGTTGATTAATTCTGGGGTTACCCATGGGTCTTGGTTGTTTTTGATTTTAAGTTTTTTTATTGGGCAGGTAGTGTCCAGATGCTTTCTAACTTCCCCAATGATATAGTTCCATTGGTCATTTACACCTATCTTAGTTGGAAATGGCAATTTAATTTTCTCTTTCAGATCAGTTTCTAGTGCCTCTTTTGTGTAGTTTTTGTATGATCTACCCATACGGGGAGTAGTTTTGTTTTTTGTTTTTATTTTCTTTCTAGTAACATATATCAATTCATGATCGCTAATGCCCCAGTTTCTTGTTCCTGAGGTGTGGGTATGATTTGAGTCTGTTATTATTAGGTCTATTAGCGAGCTGTTTTCTCCAAGCCTTGTTAGCTCACTCATTTTTTGCTTTAACCCTCTGCCTTTGATTAAGTTCTCTAGTGAGTGTTTGTTTTTGTTGTTTGTTTTGTAGTTTATGTTGAAATCCCCTAGTAAGAATATCTCCGCCTTTATCAGTTTTGATACACTTTCTAGGGATGTCTCCAGTTGTGCGATGAAGTCTTCGATGTTTCCATTTGGTGGTCTATATAGACTCCCTACAGCTATATTAGCTTGTTTCTCATTTTTTATGAGTGTCCATAATAGTTCAATATTTGTGTCTGATCTGTTTGCTTCTTGTAATGGCTTATGTTCGGAGTTTAGGTTTTTGTTGTTGTGTATATTGCAACTCCTCCACCCCTCTTTTGTATTTGTGCATTGGTCAGTGTTTTTCTATCCTCTCTCACAAGCCTGTACCCACCAATTTCTAGTAGTTGGTCACTATGAAGTTCATGAAACCATGTTTCTGATAGTGTTAACACATCAAATTTACAGATATCTAAGTGTAGTTTAATGCTGTCAATTCTGTTGTAGGCACTTTGGAAGTTTAGATGGGCAAAATGTATGCCTCTGCCTAGTCTACAATCAATCTCTTCCACCATATTTGTGCGGCAGTCAGGTCGAAATAGCTGTTTGCGCTGGAGGTGATTTTTAATGTGGAATTGGGATTTGTATTTAAAACTACTCAGCCTGCATTATGTGGTCACCTACCTTAATTTGCTGTCGGTGCTTGCGCCGCCAGTGCATGCGGTCACATTACTGTTCCT
>CM059201.1:59938683-60091128 GCA_030323885.1 Branchipolynoe longqiensis
CGTGAAATCGCCTTATGTGGCTTTATAAAGCTCACTAATAGTTGTTGTGATGCACGTAAATCCTTTGTCTTGTATATATAAGCCCGTATGGCCGACACAACACATAATTTCCGATCATTCGGAAAACAGTCTAAGTGAACCGTTGATAAAGGGTCACCTAACGTGTTCGATTTAAGCAATTTTTCTAAATCAAACGTAGCTTGTTGCTTGTCTATTTCTAATCCAGTTAAGGATAAAGCAACAATCGTCTGTCCTCTGTGTCCGGTTACTAACAATAACAGGACCGCGACCTTAAAACCTAACTGTTTTATATCTAACCACGAGTTGTGAGGCCAAGCCTGAAACAACTTAAATACTATAGAAACATCCCAAAACCGACTATACTTTGGTTTTGGAGGATTCCTTTGATAAATTGAACGAAGTAAATAACAAATAACATAATGTTTTCCAACTGTTTCGCCATCAATTCTAGGTAATATAATTGATAACGCACACCTCGCCGCATTAATCGATCCAAAGGAAAGTCCTTCATCCTCTAGAGAACGAAGAAACCGAGCTACTTGTGAAATCTTTGGATTTGTTGGCTTAACTTTCATTAACAAACAATGTACACCCCATTTCTTTAAATAGGTTGTATACATTTTGACAGTTCCTGGCCTCCAGGCATCCGATACTATCCTATCCTCAGTAATTCTGTCCAATCCAAATTGCTGTAGCTGCTTCCTTAGAAAAGGAATGCCAATAGGGGCGTCGTTGACACGTCGCCGTGAACCACTAGCGGTCCGTGGTGCGTCAGATTCCCGAGTTTTCTTGGGAATCGTATACGATCTTTTGCCAGTTGTGAAACTGCTGGCAGCCAAGGTTGCGTGTCCCAATCGGGCACCACCAGTATCGCATGTGTCCCTTCCAAGCCGATTTTTCTCACTACTCGGCTGATAATGCTAAATGGTGGGAAAATATAAAAATAATTATTTTCCCAGGTAATAGCAAACGCATCTACTTTCCAAGCATCCGGTTCAGGATGCCAAGAAACATAACAGGGTAACTTGTTATTATTTCGTGATGCAAATAAGTCAACTTCAGGTGTACCCCATTTTTCACAAACGAAGTTAAACAAATGTGTAGAGAGAGACCACTCTAAATGGTCATGGAAATTTCTACTTTTATAATCTGCAAGTGTATTTTGTGACCCTGGAATATGCGCTACAGTCAGCCAGACTTGTTGAGCCTGTGCCCAGTTCCAAATCAGTTTAGATAACTGATTGCAAGACTTTGATTTGGTTCCACCCATGTTACGAATATATGCCATGGCAGTAGTATTATCAGTTAGTATTCTAACCTGTGATTTATTTATCTTTACTAAACTACGTAAGCCCAGATAAATAGCACGCAATTCTAGTGCATTAATATAGTCTGATTTTTCATCATCAAGCCATCTACCTCCTGTTGTGACCCCATCTCGATGAGCTCCCCAACCTTCTAACGAAGCATCAGTAGTAATTACTGTATTAGGTTCCGCCATGCGGATTGGATTTGGTGAACTTTCTATATGTTGCATCCACCATCCAATATCCTGTAACCCTTCTTGCGAAATAAACATCTTTCGCTCAAAATTGCCTTTAGTTCGTGTTAACGCTAAATTTTTATCTATTTCTAGCGACTTAATATGGGCCTTCCCATATAACACAGCAGGTGCATATGAGGTCATTATGCCAATAAGAACAGCAACCTGTCTAATTTTTGGCTTTGATAACTTAATAAGCTGAGTCGCTGTAGTCATAAACTTAATTAGTTTTTGTTCTGTTATCGACACTGTAAGGGACTGTGTATCCAGAATAAACCCTAAACATTTAAGTTGTTTTGTTGGTTTAAACACTGACTTTTGTTGATGTACATAAAACCCCAATTTAGTGAGTAATGCACATAAATCCAAAACTGCATTCACACAACCAATTTGTGTTGATGCTATAATAAAAGAATCATCTATGTATGGAAACATTATATGACCCTTCCTCGCCATTACCGAGAAAACAGGTTTAAGCAATTTAGTAAATAAACGTGGCGCACAAGCTAAGCCATTCGGCATACAGGTAAACTCATAGAGTTGGTTATCCCAAATAAATCGAAGAAATTTTCGGTATTGTTCCATTATGGGAAGCGTATAATATGCATCCTGTAAATCAACACTAGCCATCCACGCATCTGGTGTAATCAGATCTCGTGCCGTATCTAGAGAGAACATTTTAAAATGTCGATATTCCACCCTTTTATTAAGGATTGTTAAATCCAGGATCATTCGAACATCACCATTAGGCTTCGGTCTCGAGAAAATGTTTGAAATAAACTGTCCTGAACAGTGTGTCACTTTTTGTATAATTCCTTTCTCAAAGAATTTATGTACCTGTTTAGTTAGTGCGTCTCGTTCAACTGGTTGAATGTTATATGGAAAAGGTATTA
Source organism: Branchipolynoe longqiensis (assembly GCA_030323885.1). NCBI lineage: Eukaryota > Metazoa > Annelida > Polychaeta > Phyllodocida > Polynoidae > Branchipolynoe > Branchipolynoe longqiensis. The sequence goes on from CM059201.1 coordinate 59,941,141, forward strand.
TACTTTGTACAGGAATTTGTGTAAAAGGAATTTGAACACCCCTAACTATTTCTATAATTTCTTGGTCACTAGTAATTTTGTGCCACTCAGAAATATGATTACTAATATTACCAGCCACAAAGTTGCTTACAGTTTGTGTGTTTTTAGAGGCTGCAGGGACTTGTAAAGTTTGTGTTTGGACCTCTACTTGGACCCGCCCCTGGGGAAAGGTCTCGACGAGTTGAACCCTCGACCTATTGGCCGTGCGGTGTTGTCGGTCCAGCCTGGGCGAGCGCCCCGGCCCCGAAACCCTTGACCGAAGTTTGAACTCGGTCTGGTTCCTCTGGTGAACCGTCGTGGACGAAAATCCCCTCGTGACTTTTTGAAACGAGGAGCTTCCTGTTTCTTCTTGCCATCCATGTTTTTGCCACTCTTGGCTGCAGTCTCTACCTCTTTATAGAGGTATTGTAGTTGACCGCCAAACATCTTGGTGTTATCTAAAGGTTTCCCTTTAATCGGCTCTGGAGCAAGATAAAGCGTAAACTCCTTCCCCTCATTATCGGTAACCTTCTTAGAGCGAGCCACTTCTTTGCCAGCATCTGTGCAAACTGACTTGAAGACATTTTCATATCTTCGAAACGACAGGTAATTACCTGCCGCCGCTAGCACTGCAATGCCTTTGTCCATTGTCTTAGCCAAAGACGAGAACTTATTTTCACTCTGCATCCTATTAGCCACAGGAACAATAGCTGTTAGGGTAGCCAACACTGCCTTATGCACTGTGTGCAACACATCCTCAAACTTCTTACGGTCATCCGTCATATTGACATCCCGATCCATCTCTTTAATGATGGAGTTGGGAACACCCTTTATGCCTGTTAACTCATCTCCTAACTTGGAGATAACCTCCGCCGGTTTGAACGTGCGAAAATGACCATTCACGGTCTCGCGCATAAGCGTAGTGGTTTTAACCCGCTTAGCCTTTGGCTTCTCCACCTTCTTAGCCACTTTAGTGCCAATGTCCGCATAGACCCCTTCATATACGGTGTCTGAGTCTGATTCCGTAGAAGTAGACTCAGTGGACGACTCAGAAGAAGAATATTTCCTCTTCCTCTTCTTCTTTTTGGACTTAGTCTTCCGCTTTTTGCGCAAACCAGACTCTGCCCGCTCCTTGGTGAATTCATCACCCGAAGAAATCACCTGTTTCTTCTTCTTCCTCCGTTTAGGAGAAGGAGGAGGAGGAGCCTTAAGCTCCACCGCCGAGTCTGTGTCCAAGAAATCCTCAAATGAATCCTCTTGGACACTCGGCCTACGCCGCTTCCGAGACACAGGCGATTTGGCAGTCAAGATGTGGCTTTCCAATCTTGCAAAGCGAGCCTCCCAATCTGGAGGCGCAGGCACATCAGGCACTGCGTCCTCGTCCGGGTCGGAGAGGATATGCGCCCGGGGCTGTGTCGACGGCCCTGCCGACAACACGGGTGAGGAGTCGTACTCCTCGTCCACTCCACTCGGAACACGCCCCTCGGCTGCTGCTGCACCGCGCTTACTCCGCTTCGTGGCCATCGGGAACTGAAACAAACATTTTTGATCAGTCCCGGTATATATATATGTCACAATATGGTTGTTTCAAACTCATTTGGACATCTATTGGTGTTAAAGAACGTGTTTATACCGTTATAACACAGGCGTAATAAGCTAAATTTGTGCGTGGGTTGTGGGTCAAGCCCAAACCTTACGCGGGGTCGGGACCAGTGTATCGGCCCGCCCATCCCTCTGTTCCGCACACTTCTCCCACCTGTGACTACTACGTCAACAAGTTGGAGAAAATGCTACGAAACTCGGAGAAACGCCTGAAAAAGTTTTGTCTAGGGGAGTCTATAAAAGAAACCCAGGAGCATCTCCAACATTACTCTCTATTAGAGTACGAGAGAATTTCCACATGAGATAGGGCGAAACCCACATCTCTACCCATAGTCACACGGTGACCCGGGTGTTGACATAACCGCTAATGACCGGTTTGGTTCCTTCGAGAAACCCACTCGAGTGTTCTATCCTTGGTTGTTTATAACCAAATAACTCGTCCAAATTGGACCAACGAAAGTCTAAACTTTCCATATTGATGCTCTAATGCATCATAATTAAGCTAACCACAGTTTTTATTATACTTACTGCGTATTTGCTTGTATGTAGACTAATTTTGCCGGAGCAACCCAACGACACGTTATCCAGTCGTGAGTTGTATATGCTAATTGCTGGTACCGGACGTGCTTACCTCTCCCTAGCCTGAGGCTAGCCTGAGGCTGTTTACCGAGGTAAAATTGATGTATGCATGGATGTTTATGTGTACGCGCATGTATGCATACATATATATGCATGCATGCATGTGCACCCACCCCCTATCATTCACCAACAAATATTGTAATAAAATAAAATACCACTTCCTACAATGTGTGTTCTTCACCAACTCCCTAATCCTGTGCTGACCTTGGTCACTCACACACTATTAGTAACCATGGTAACCCCCACCAACCCCCTGTTTGCAAGCAGCAGGGCCCCCCCCCCCCCTCTGCTGCTCCCCAGTGCACCCCGCACTGTCCACTTATGCGTCTGTATGAGGGGAGGGGGGGTGCATGTGTTGGGTGTGGGAGCCAGTCAGAGTGATACAGACACACACTCATTCCCACCAAAAAAAGTTATGAGGCAGCAATAACCATAATTATATATTTAGTTTCTATATATAAAACCAAATATGTGTTTTCACAGGCTTTGGTCAGAGCCCCCCCCCCCCAACCCATCCAGCCCTCCCCCCTCTCCCAGGGCTACATACATACATATGTACATAGATATATACATGCATATATACCTATATATACCAAAACAACAAAACCAAAACCACATGGCTACAATACATATATACCATAAATATTTCAAATCTATGATATTAATACAAATCGCATACATAAATATATATACATAAATAAATATATATATAATATATACTATATATATATATAACCCAAAAATCCAAATTGTAAACAATCTTAGTAATTTTGTCATTGAAATATCCATGAGATGTGGAATTCATCTATAGTTCTAGTTGAGAAGTGGGAGCTAGAAACATCAACACTGGAGGAGGCCCCAAGGACCACTTCTGATAACCCTCCCTCTCTACCCCCCCCCCCCCCCCCCACACACACACACTGTCATCACAGGTGTTCCCTGTCCACAATGTCAAGTCAAGTCTCAGACTGGTGCTCTACCCTTTAGTTCTTGAACCTCCACACACACACAGCCTCCTGCCAGGGTGGGTGTTGGATAGTTGAGGGCATGCAGGCTTAGATGTAAACACCAGCTAAGAGCGAAAATAAATACATACATATATATATACACATATGCATAAATATGGATGGATGTATAGCCGTGTTCACACGGGCAAAATGTGAGGCGAATCAGACAAATCGAATCAGGTGAGTCGAATTAGCCGCCCGTTCACACGAGCACTACTTGGGCTGGAAGTTGATATCTGCGCATGAGCAAGTCCAGTGTGACCAGCGCCACCACGAGAGAGTGGATTCGACCTAGATATGTATTTAATTAATCGTATTGGTTTGGAACGGTCAAAACTTCTGCTGGGCAGTGAAACCCTAAAAATAAATGATGAAAAAAATATCTGTGCACCTCGAACAGGTTCATAGACCAAATTATATAATATGCGCTTTTGATCGACCGGAAAGTCAACAAACTAAGGTCTCGACTGCGCATGCGTGTCACTTCCTTAATCCGCATCAGTGTGTCCATACGGGCAAAATTATCCGCATCACAGAAATCGCCTCACGTAAACTACCTCGATAGGTGGTTTACAGGATCCGCATCACGTGAATCAATTAAGCCCTAAATCCGCCTCAGACGTCCGTTCACACGAGAAATGTGAGGCGAACTATACAAGTCGCTTTCTACAAATCGATTTACATCGCCCGTGTGAACACGGCTTATGTCTGTATGTATGTATGTACATATGTATGTATGCATGTATGTCCTAACAAATATTTAATTAAATAAAATATAACCAGATGAAAGTTTGGTTTAACCGTCCCCGCCAGGCTGCTTCTGATAACCCCTCCCCCCCCCCCCCCATACACACACACACTGCTCCTACTGATCGTGTGTCAGGGGTGGCCGTCACGCATGTTCCCGGTGCTTTGACCCTCCACACACACACTCCTACCATGGTTGGTGTGGGGTAGCTGCAGGCTTGCCGGTGTTGCGGTTTCCCAGGCACGCCAGTTTGCCAGGGTCACATCCATTCAAATGCATTGTTAACGGCCGTGAGCAAATCTTCATACAGAAGAAGTCAAATATCTCTCAAATTACACCATCTAGAAACAAATCGCTTGGTACACATATAGAAAACATCTTTACCATAAAGATTATATTAAATTTATAAGGTTAGGGTTCTTGATTTCTATTAATTTTGAATAAAACTAATGTTTTGCACTGCGCGTACCGTCAAACTCAAGGCATTGTCAATGGTCGTGAAAAATGTTCATACAGAAAATACAGGAAAAATTAAATATCTCTAAAACCACACCACCTAGAAACAAATTGTTTGGTACACATATAGAAGACATCTTTAACAAAAACATTATATTAAATTTATAAGGTTAGTGACGATGCTGTTCGATTTTGACGCATGTGCAGAAGTGATGTGTCCATGGCAAACTGGGGTCCCACGGAAACTGCAACACCGGCTAAGATGTTAACACAAGCTATGCGCGAAAATTCACACATATACATAAATATAGATGTTTGCATGTATGAATGTATATATGCATGCATGTGTATGCATTCATGTGCACCCTGCCTCCATCATTCACTAGCAAATTGTCCGAACAAATATTGTAATTAAATATAATATCACTTCAACCCCCTCATCTGTGCTAACTTCGGTCACCCACACCCTCTCTTAATTAGTAACCATGGTAGCCCCCTCCCAACTTGTTTGCAAGCAGAGGGGGGGGGGGGGGTATGTTGCTCACCAGCATACTGTGCAAGTGTGTGTGTGTGTTCAGGGGATAGGGGAGAGGAGGTGGTGGGGGTGGGGATGGGGAGAGGAGGATGCACTCAGGTGCGGTCCGGGAGGACTGACCAGGGGTTCAATGACAGACACAGAGCACACAGTGCACACGCACTCATTCTGGGCAATGCTCTGAGGCAGCTATTTCCACATATAAGGGGTATTTTGCTATACCACAATCACCAGATCATCTAGCTAATCATTTAAATGCTTTCTTGAATGATATAAATATTAGTTTCCAGTTGAACAAAACCACCATGATATGAGATTTAATACATAAAAATCCTTTTGTTTTAATGTAAATTCAATCCTTAGTTACTCTTAAATGCATACATCAGAGCTGTTCTTTTCTATTACAGATGGCGGCCCCCTATGGGGGCCGCCATTTGCAATAAAAAAGAATGGCCCTGATTGCCTGACACTGAGAGCTGTTCTCAGCCAATCAGAGCTGTTTTTTTATATTGCAAATGGCGGCCACCATAGGGGGCAGCCATTTGCAATCGAAAAGAACAGCTCTGATTGGCTGACACTGAGTTCTCGTGAAAACGAGAAGGGGAAAGTCCATTTCCAGCAAGTTCAAACGGGCTCAGACAAGTTCAACCGTGGCTGGTTGTCCCGCTCCTTTCAGCGCTGAATATGCTTATGAGGGGTTTTACAAGCGAGAACTAGTGGACTCAGCAGGTCCGCAACTAGGAGTGTCATCATCTGGCGAGCTGCCATGGCTTGTGTACCGATTGCCACATACACCTGTACACATAAGGGAAGCGTGGGGGTGGTTAGCCATTACCAGCAATCCTGAACTTAATTTTTCCACTGCGAGTTCATGGCGCTTCGATCGATTCTGCCATCATCCAATCAGCATCGACCACAAGATGCGGAGTACGCATCGATTATATATATTTCAATGACAAGTTTGTTTCAATTTAAAAAAATGGAATAAAGATCTGTTGTAATTGGATGTAGGGATTATGGAAAAATGAATAAATAAATAGGAATACATATTTCAATAAAAATAAACTGGTTTGATGGATTTATTTCTTATTTTATGTGTCAACTTCAACCCCCATGTGGACACGGCAAAATATTTAGCTACACAACTGAAACTGTGCCTAGAGACACCATACGGTGCTGCCATCTGTGAGAGCTATTGGCCACTAAAATACATGCTGCCGTATTCTCTCACTAGCTTGTAGAAGTTGCGCTGTTTAGCGATTTTCTGTGAATATAGTGGGAAAAGGTGGCATTTTCTCCCAAATTTTCAACATATAGATGGACCTACAAACAATGTAGAGAATTTAGCCCAATTTTCAGCAGGTAAGAGCTTGGTGTATGTAGAAACTCATCTGCTATCGGCGCTGTATGTTTATTATGATAGAAATGTGATAAATGGCGTTGCCGTGGATTCGCTATAGGAATGCTGGTACTCGTGGTGACGCAGCGCTAGTCAACAGGTTCGGGATTGCTGGTAATGCCCGGCGGTTTGGTGGGGTCACCAATTATATTTGTCACGGACAACGCGAGTGTTCGTGCCGCTCTGGCCACCGGCCGCTGTGCTAATAATGATATCATGACCTGAGTCAAACAGCTGTTCTGACTCTCGTGCGAGTTCAACTTTGCCATCTTCTCTGCCTATATTCCGAGTACAAATATGATATGTGACGTTTTGAGCAGATGGGGGGGGGGGACCCAAACAGCACACATGAGGAGCCGATTCGTCACCTATTCTTTTCTTAGAACTTTTGTCCTGGTTCCGGGTCTAGTGGAAGTCGAGGCCGAGACTGGCGCGCTGGTGGCGGAATATTGCGCGCCAAACTCCAGGGCAATGAGCTCCATACAGCTGAGGCGCTATTTTCTTGGTGTTTAAAAAAAAATTGTATATACTTGTTTCTGAGAATGTTATTGGGTTGGAGGGGGGCAGCCATTAAGTAACTGAACATTGATGATTGAACATTGATGATTGAACATTGATGATTGAACATTGATGATTGAACATTGATGATTGAACATTGATGATTGAACATTGATGATTGAACATTGATGATTGAACATTGATGATTGAACATTGATGATTGAACATTGATGATTGAACATTGACGATTGAACATTGATGATTGAACATTGATGATTGAACATTGATTATTGAACATTGATGATTGAACATTGATGATTGAACATTGATGATTGAACATTGATTATTGAACATTGATGATTGAACATTGATGATTGAACATTGATGATTGATTGACTGACCATTCTATTATTGAATATATATAGAGATATGTTGCTTCGGTTGATCAGATGATGGAATAAACTATCCTGGCCTATATAGAAAGTTCCCATGGCAGACGGTGGTGGCGCTGTAAACTGCGTAGCTGAATCTGGCACAAATGTGTTGACTTTTGGGGTTTTACATTCAAACAACATCTAAGGTTTTATTAGGACAGTTACTGACTTGTGACAGCGCGCACTCATACAGACTTCGTAGTGCTGGGATGCAGTGACCTTTGCAGCAAGACCCAATATCTGACTCAGTCAAAATATCATGCACTGGGTGAACCAGTCCTTGCCCGTTCCATTTTTCTGTAGATTAACATCTATTTAATGGTTAGAAATATATGTGGGTTGTTTTTCAAGTGTTATCGTTAACAATTAGCGAGCAAACACATGCATGTAATACCCCATTCACACTACAGCTTGCGACCGCTTTGCGACCACTTTAGACCAAAGAACCCACACTCACCCAGGGACGCTCAGACATCGGCAACCATTGTTTTGGTAGCAAGGACGTCACAGGTGAGTGTGGGTTCTTTGGTCTAAGGTGGTTGCAAAGTGGTCGCAAAGTGTGGTGTGACTGGGGTATTATTTATAACATGATATATGATTCATGGAATGAACTAACCATCACAATATTGCCATCCATGATTATGATTTTCCTAAATCTTTTTGTTTAAAGTTCGATTTTCAAGCAGTTTCAGAGGCATGGAAAGCTTTTAATGGATTTCCAAAATGTTCCGGGCTTTGCAGAAGCCCGTACGAACGTTGTAATTTAGGTAAATGTTGACTAAAGCTAGGATTCCTTACACGCGGTATGCGGTATGCGAATGCGAATGCGAATGCGGCAAAAAATCGAAACGCCTTGAAGTCAATGGACTACAACCCTTACACGCGGTATGCGAATGCGAATGCAAATGTGAATGCGAATGCGTTTTTCCGATCGGTCCATGTAGCGATCGGTGCGGCATGCGGCATGCGACAAGGGGGGTGCGAATAGAAACCTGAGTCTGATTTGTCCATTAGTTTAACACTAGGAGAGGCGACTGAGCATTACGGAACAAGGGTGCTGAGGGGAAACATATGGTAGTGGTGGTGGTGGGGGTTCGGGTTAGTAAAAATGCTACCAGAGCTACAAAAATATGAATACTTATCTATAATTTGGTAATTATATAGGTAGGAACCTCCATGTGACGTACCAAAAGTTACATAGATATAAATGCCATATTAGGCCATATACAGTGCAGTATGGTGTATAATTGTTTATTTTTATTTTTTAAATATAGCAGGTCATATGCCGCATGCCGTACGCCGCATACCACGTAGAAGGAATCTTCCCATTCGCATACCGCATACCACATACCGCATGCCGCATACCGCGTAGAAGGAATCTCAGCTTTAGGCCCCATACAGGTGGTGACAGCAGGGTTAGCTTCATGAAGCAGGTGGCTCCACTGACGGTTAGGGGGTGGGAGGGGGGGGGGGTGCAGAGGTCAATATTATTATCAATATAGCAAACAGTGGAACAGAATTATCAAATTCATAATGCTTTGGAAAAAATTGATTAAAATAAAGTGAGGCCTTGTTTGTTGCGACGTATCTGTGGACACGATATATCCGTCTAAATACCACGTGACATGTTGGCTCGCCTTCCACTGTCCAGCCAAACAACGCGCTGCTGCAGGCAAGGTTGGTTGGTTGTTTACATCCTGGCAACATCTAAGGTCAAATCAGGACGGGTACCGACGTGTGACCGTGCCCACTCATGGCGACTTTATAGTGCTGCTCCACTGGGAGACCAGGCCACCAGCACCATGATCTGATATCCCACTCAGTCACATTATCCTGACACTGAGCCAACCAGTCCTTGCCCTATCCTAATAATGCAGAGCGCCTGGCTGGGAAGTGACAAGTATACATCTTTAAGTCATTGGTTTGACTTCACCAGGGTTCAAACCCACAAACCCATTGGTTCGGATCTCCTGATTTCCCAAAATAGGAGACAAATGCTCAGTTCTCCTCCCCCCCCCCTTTTATTTGTTGCTCCCCTTTTTATTTGTTGCTGTTCCTCCTTTATTCGCAGTCAACCATATACAATGACAGAGACAGTCCAAATACAAATGTAAAATTTAAGACCTAATTGCACTGGGATTGGTCCCACTGCTTCACTGGTCACAGCTGGTCAAGTGTATTATTAACAACCCCACCCCAACAACATCATTCATAAACTCACATAACTAACTACACTAGAGTTACACTAGAATATTTCTAACAAACCAACATTTATATAGCGCTTGCCTAACTGCAATTGAACATTGAAACTTACTACAATTTTACCAACTGAATACAGAAGATAACGTCTGCTTACAATAAGTTACATTCTAAATACTATGTAAATACTCACATTAACTATTTTATAGCTTTCCCCTAACCTTATGTCTCCAGGGTGCCCAGCTCACCATGTGTTTCCCCTCCTCACCCCTGTGTGAGACCGTTCCGTAATGCTCAGTCGCCTCTCCTGGTGTTAAACTAATGGACACATCAGACTCAGGTTTCTATTCGCACCCAGCTTGACGCATACCGCATGCCGCACCGATCACTACATGGACCGATCGGAAAAACACATTCGTATTCGCATATCGCGTGTAAGGAATGTAGCTCATAGGTTTCAAGGCGTTTCGATTTTTTGTCGCATTCGCATTCGCATACCACATAACGTGTGTAAGGAATGCGCCCTTAAGTTATGAGATATTTGAAATTCAAACATGCAATCTTACTTTTGGCAAGCACGCCAAAACTCTGACACCATAGGCTTCAACAATAACAGGTTCTATCAAATTGTCTGTGTTCTCTTCTATGTGGCAATAAATACTTAATATGTGCATCAATATCTAAGTTAGATATGTAGAATCAAATCTATATCATTATTTTGGTTTTGAAAATTTGATGCTTCGTCGGACTATGCAGCTTTAATCTGACTAATATTGATCTAGTTATATGCACTACTGTTACCATATTGTTATGGAACTTTTGGGTTACAGAATTTCATTGTGCTACATGCTGCAAATTGTGTATTCAACAGTTATTGTATACCTTATTCTAACTACCTTTTGTGTAAATAACCCTGACTTGAAAAATGGGTGGAAGACCAGTGCTTCAGCACTGACAAAAGACTTATTCAGCAGAATAAACATATTTACCACCAAAAAAACCCATTCGGCCATCCCCTCTGGTCGCTGTAGGCAAGGTGTATTGTTTTGGGTAAACTAGGTCAGACCAGGCAGTTGTGTAGTTTGCACAGTTTGACCTAGATTTCATATTCACCTCCAGGGTGAATGATGACCATGTTTGAAGTTGCATAGTTCGGTAGTTTTAAGTTTCTGTCATTTTTCTGTGATAAGTATATTAAAGTGCCTGTCACAATCTACTATACTTTAGTATGAAGAAACTTTTATTTTAACTGGCTAACTTTTGAGATATTTGAAGTGTAAACTTGTCAAATTAGTTTGGGAAAGCATACCGAAACTCTGACAACATAGGCGTCTGCAGTAACAGGTGCTATTAAATTGGCTCTGTATTCACTTTATGTGGCAACAAATGTTTAATAAGTGCATCAGTATCTAAGTCAGATATGTAGAATAAAATCTAGATAATTGCTTTGGTTTTGAAAAGTTGATGTTTCATCGGACTGCAGCCTTAGATCCAAGCAAAACAGCTTCGGTGTGAATCAACTGTAAACAAGCTGTGGAGGTCCTGGTTCCAGTGATCAGTATTTATCTATATTGGCAGAGTTGATGAACTGGGAGAGAATGCCACCATACCAAGATGGCGGCCACTGGGTTCTTTCCAATCAACTTTTGAACAGTATTAAAGCTGCATAGTCCGATAAAAAGATCAAATTTTCTAAACCAAAACAATTATCTAGATTGTATTCTACATATCCAACTTAGGTAGTAGTGCATGTATTCAACATGTGTTGCCGCATAGATAAGGGCATACTGAGGCAATTTAATAGAACCTGTTACTGCGGTATCCTATTGTAAAAATATGCGACGTTTTGGGTTAAATTATGAGGTGTCGTGTATAAGGAATAGTTGTAATAATATATGTAAAATGATTAAATAAGTAGGAATGGCTTACATATAAAATAGGCCAGAAGGATCTTTAGTAAAACAAAATGTGAGTAGGGTTTATGGTAGAGGTATAGTAAGCTGTTAGGTCAAGGAAATTGGATTGAGTGTTATGCCACTCTGTGCGGCAGATGTCCAGGATACTGGATTAAGTGTTATCCCACTCTGTGCAGTAGGTGTCACTGCAGCCAGTCGGCAGGTGTGTTCAGACCGAAGCAGAGGAATAAGCTATTTACCAAACCACCTCCTAAAAAAACCAATTAGATTATGAGTAATTAGCTAGTGTGTGATGCTTGACCTGGTTTTGTGCAGGTTATCAGCTTGTGGTGTTTGACCTGGCTTCCAGAACCCATCCAGTCTCCGGCGGTGAAGTGATGACCTTCTCACCGACTACAGCCATGGTCCCCATGCCCCGCCGTGCAGTTGCGGGTTGGCGTTGGGATCCGACGGTGGGTAGTTCACTGGCACGGCAGTCGCATTGTAGCTCTGCAGCCGCAAGAGAAGATGACTCACAATGTCCGGCCGGGTCTCGGAGAGGTCCGCCCGCTCCTCGGGGTCGTCCTGGATGTTGAAGAGCCAGAGATTCTTTCCGCTCTTGGTGGGCATGTCGGCTGGTTCCTGTTGTGGAATGTCGTCACTTGGTGGTGGGTACCAGCCATCCATACCTGCCATGAAAGCAAACTACATGGCAGAACAGCGGCATACAGAACAACCAATGGACAGGTTCGGGACATCACTGGCAGGTCAGTTGCTGCCTGTGGTGAACTCGTGTCACTGGGCGGTCATCCAAACTGAACAGATTGTCCTGAACTCAGTTGTACACACGAAGGCTTGTGTAACTCTGCCACTTGTGTAACTCACCATTATTTACATGAGGTTGTGTAACTCACCATTATTTACATGAGGTTGTGTAACTCAACCATTATTTACAATAGCTTGTGTAACTCAACCATTATTTACAATAGCTTGTGTAACTCAACCATTATTTGCATGAGCTTGTGTAACTCAACCATTATTTACATGAGCTTGTGTAACTTAACCATTAGTTACATGAGCTTGTGTAATTCAACCATTATTTACACAAGCTCGTGTAACATAACCATTATTTACATGAGCTTGTGTAACTCAACCATTATTTACATGAGCTTGTGTAACTCAACCATTATTTACATGAGCTTGTGTAACTTAACCATTATTTACATGAGCTTGTGTAACTCAACCATTATTTACACGAGCTTGTGTAACTTAACCATTATTTACATGAGCTTGTGTAATGTAACCATTATTTACACGAGCTTGTGTAATGTAATCATTATTTACATGAGCTTTCCCCTACTTGTAAAGTACCCGTCTGCCGATACAGACGGGCACCAGTTTGTGGCGCTACTACCAGGTCACGTGACCCAGTGACCCCTGGCACACAAAGCCTGACTGACCTGGGTTTCCAGTGATGAGCTTCCAGTCCCCCACGCGGATTGCTGCCCGAACGCGGTTGTCGAAAGGGCTGCCCGGCCGGGGCTGTCCGCGCAGGGGTGTCAGCGGGTCGATGTTGTGCAGGATCTCCATCCGTGGACTCGGGGCTCCGTGACTGGAGAGGAAGAAGCAGTTTTCTCAGAAGCGTTCCTTGGTGACGTACAGGAAAAACTCTCTAACCCTAAACGATCACCCATACAATACCATTGTAACGATAAAAAAAACCTTCCTATCCGACCACCTCCCTAAATGGACCATTTAAAGTCGGTCCCAAGGTAGTTGGATTTAGAGAGGTTTTATTGTAGCTGGAAACTGCTTTACAGTTGGCGAGTCTGATGCAAATGAACTAGCCTGCTTTTCATAAATCCAGTGTAACTTTGATGAAAGATTGCTAATTTTGGAGCAATTTGAGCTGAAAGAACCCAACATTATTTCGACAAGCTTGCCAAAGCTCCTGTAGCTGTGAGTCAGATTGTCATCTCGCGATGACCACGTGATGTAGGCTTAGTATATCATGATATACTAAGTAGTATATCATGAGTGATTATACCGGAAAATTACGTAATCATTCCCCCACAGAGCTCTGAGGGAGAACAATGACTTTAGGAGTAATTAATTATCTCTGACCTTAGTATTGTTCTCGGTGACAGATATAATAGACTAGATCGTCATTCCGACTGCGCATGTGCTGAAAACGGCGTCGAGAGTAAAGCAAAGGCATTCGGCCATTGAGTTTGTCGATACGCATAGGGCAAAACTTTGATTTTATTCAAAATTAATAGAAACACATAACAATTTGGCATAAATATGGATGCACACATGCAATATAATGATATATAGTGAATATATTTAAGACAAAACTAACATAGTTCAGCATTTTGAGCGAAGGAACATACAATTCCCCACAAAACAAGCAGTCATTTACTACACTGGCTATGGCTCTAACACTAGTCTGAGTGACTAGATTTGTCTAAATCTAAATGCAGATGGCATAAGATGTGCTGATTAAGGGCGCATTCCATATACGCGTAATGCGTATAGCGTTATGCGTTATGCAGTGAAGTATATAAAAAGTATATAAAAAGTGTGTGTCTCTATGTGTGTGTCTGTGTCTCCGTGTCTGTGTGTGTGTCTCTGTGTGTGTGACTCTGTGTCTCTGTGTGTGTCTCTATGTGTGTGTCTGTGTCTCCGTGTCTCTGTGTGTCTCTCTGTGTGTGTGACTCTGTGTCTCTGTGTGTGTCTCTATGTGTGTGTCTGTGTCTCTGACAAAGAGACACACACAGACACATATACACACAGACACATATACACACAGAGACACACACAGAGACACAACACAGAGATACACACACAGAGACACACACACAGAGACATACACACAGACACAGAGACACACACACAGACACAGAGACACACACACAGAAACACAGAGACACACACAGAGACACACACACAGCAACAGAGACACAAAGACACAGACACACAGAGAGACACAACACAGAGACACAACACAGAGACACACACACACAGACACACACACAGACACAGAGACACAACACAGAGACACACACACACAGAGACACACACACAGACACAGAGACACACACACAGAGACACAGATACACACACAGAGACACACACACACAGAATGGGACGGTCCAAACATGGCTCAGTTTAACTTGCTTGGAGGGATGTTAGGACCGTCCCAAATATGAAGACTGCTTCCTAACAGGTCCGCCGCATAAACCTACATGTTTGCACTGTCCCATAAACAATTATTCTCCATACTGCTCTGTATATGACCAAATATTGCATTTATATCTATGTAACTTTGTGTACGTCACATGGGGGTTCCTACCTTTATTATAACCAAATTATAGATAAGTATTCATATTTCTGTGCATATGGTAGCATTTTTAGCTTTCCCATAACCGTCAGTCTCCCGATTGGGACGGTCCTAACATCCTAAACTGAGTCATGTTAGGACCGTCCTTTTCGTTCAACAAAACGGCTGTCCATAATTATCAGTCGCCTCCTCCAGCCTTATATCAATGGAAAAATGCGACTGATGCTTTTCTATTCGCATCACCTTGTCCCGGCTGTCCGTAATTATCAGTCGCCTCCTCCAGCCTTATATCAATGGACAAATGCGACTGATGATTTTCTATTCGCACCACCTTTACGCATTACGCATTACGCACCGATCGCTACATGGAGCGATCGGGATAATGGATTTCTTTCGCATTCGCATTCGCATTACGCATTACGCGTGTATGGAATGTAGCTCATAGATTTCAAGGCGTTTCGATTTTTTGTCGCATTCGCATTCGCATTACGCATTACGCGTATATGGAATGCGCCCTTTAGATTGATGTAAATGCGATGCTGGATAAAAGATTAACATCTTAATTTATTATATATATATATTTTAGTTGGTACTCTATGTTTCAAGGAAGAGCTGAGATGAGCTGAAACGAGTACATTTCATAGCAGTTGTCAGTGTCTTAGCATTAGCCATGTGCTTCGCGCGGGTTTGTTTTTCTTCCATGCATCCCACAATGCACCACGCCGCTGGAATGACAAACCCGTCTATTGGTTCTGTATGAGTTGAGTAATTAAATCCCACTGGTTTATACTACTGGTAGACTGGTCCCTTTAGAATGAGGACAAGACTAATGAGGTCATGAGATTGACCTAATTGGTTAGTTGCCTCCATGCCTAATGGCTGTCTCAAAGTAGGTGTCCACAGGGATGGGGTCATAAATTCACTGATTATTCCGTATATGCTGCCCCACCTCATTAGTTAATGCACCAGTATATAACGTGGATATATAGATTCAAATATAGGTAAGTGTTTTGATTGAGAAAAAAAAAGAGGTTTCATCGGACCACCGAGTAAGACACCCAGAAGGCATACCTGGCTGCCAGCCCCCAGGGTGGCGCCTGGAGACACCGGGGAGAAGGCATACCTGGCTGCCAACCCCCAGGGCAGCCCATGGAGACACCGGGGAGAAGGCATACCTGGCTGCCAGCCCCCAGGGTGGCGCCTGGAGACACCGGGGAGAAGGCATACCTGGCTGCCAACCCCCAGGGCAGCCCATGGAGACACCGGGGAGAAGGCATACCTGGCTGCCAGTCCCCAGGGCGGCCCATGGAGACACTGGGGAGAAGGCATACCTGGCTGCCAGCCCCCAGGGCAGCCCATGGAGACACCGGGGAGAAGGCATACCTGGCTGCCAGCCCCCAGGGTGGCGCATGGAGACACCGGGGAGAAGGCATACCTGGCTGCCAGCCCCCAGGGTGGCCCATGGAGACACCGGGGAGAAGGCATACCTGGCTGCCAACCCCCAGGGTGGCACATGGAGACACTGGGGAGAAGGCATACCTGGCTGCCAGCCCCCAGGGCGGCCCATGGAGACACTGGGGAGAAGGCATACCTGGCTGCCAGCCCCCAGGGAGGCGCATGGAGACACCGGGGAAGGCTTCTTAGTCTGTGAACAAAGCTGCCACAACATAGCAGCATGAGCCACACATGTTCTTTTTTTTCTTGAAGATTTATACTGCCTATCATGGATAAGTCTGAATAGACTTGTTTTCACCTGTAGGCAGTTTGTCGATAGAAAGCCCGAGCCTACACTTTTACCAACAAAAAGGCGGGATGACAGATAGATAAAAGATTCACCCGGTACTTGTAGTACACGGGTGAACGACAACGTAGTGTAAATACGGGCGAAAATAGCTTTAGCATGGGACATGAACTAGAAACTGTGGCTCCAGGATCAAATGGCTACATATATAGGCACAGAGTTGGTGAAATGGGAGAGAATGCAAAAAGACAAGATGGCGGCCATAGAACGCCGTCGATTTCACTTTTAAATCTTATTAAACCAGATGTTTTATTATATTTTTCAACTCAAAGGTAGCGGGGAAATATGAAGACATATACAAAGAATAAATGTTGCTTCTTAGATTGTGAAATTAGGCTCTCATAAAGACTCATTTCATTAGCCCGATCTTTCGACCATTTTTATATAAAGCTTTCGACCGTTTTTATATAAAGCTGGTCTTCACCCGTGTACTGTGAGTACGTGTGAATACTTTATCTAGATTACCGAGTGAGTTGGCAGGTCATGGGGTTCCAACTCCATGTTCAAACCATTGACGTAGAAACTGATACTTGCCTCAACCTAGTCTGATGTTTGTCATTACTAGGAAAGGGCAAGGAGCAGTGGAATGAGCAATTCTACTTTCTCCTGTTTAATCAATGAATGCAGAGGGGGGTTGGGGGAAGAAGGTTGGTTGGTTGATTTTGGAGTTTTACGTCCTGGCAACATCTAAGGTCATATCAGGATGGTTACCGACTTGTGACAGTGTGCACTCATGGTGACTTTATAGTGCTGCCCCACTGGGAAATCAGGCCACTGGCACCATGACCCGATATCCCACTCAGTCACATTATCCTGACACTGAGCTAACCAGCCCTTGCCCTATCCTATTAATGCAGAGCGCCAAGCTAGGAAGCGACAAGTATACATTTTATAAGTCATTGCTTTGACTCGACCGGGAACCGAACGACCGATCTCTCGCACCCGAGGCCGGGGCTCTACCGATTCGGCCACCGCGTCTGGTTAGGGAGGGACGGGGGGGGTGGGTTGGGGGTGGGGGGTTAGCAGAACGCTACCTGATGGAGTCCCAGACGTTGTAGCCGTCGAGCTGCAGACCGGAAGTGGAGCCCCCAGCCAGGTGCAGCAGCGTCGGGAACCAGTCGGTCACGTGCAGCAGCTGGCGCCGCGTAGTTCCCCTGGCACCCAGTAGGGGGCTATGCACGAAGCCGTTACCACGCATCCCGCCATCCCACAACGTCCCCTTGTTGCCACGCAGCGGCCAGTTGTTGCCACCCGCCAGCATCTGGCCACCATTATCTGGCAGGATAGCACAACCGGGCAGGTTTATACCCCAGTCACACAGGCTTATGATCGATTCGTGACGTCAATACGTCCTCCTCACGACTGCCTTACACCCTCCTTAAGTGCTGGCGTCATGAGGTCACCGACCTCCCGGCGACCATTTCGGATGTTTTGATCGTAAGGAGGATGCAGCTGTTGCATTTGCACTGGGTCGCCATTGGTTAGCGACCTGGAGCCGACCTGGCATGGCCTGGTCGCTGACCTGGTGAGTTGGTGGCGACCGCTCGCAACCTGTCGCCGAGCGATCAGCGGCAACATGTGCAATGTCGCGCTCACTGTGTGGTCGGTGCCAGTTTGGGAACAGTCGGCGCCAGGTTGTGGGCGGTCGGTGCCGGGTCACGGGCAGTCGCCGCCAGGTCGCGAGCGGTCGCCGCGAGAATGTGAGTGGTCGGCGCCAGGTCGCGAGTGGACGACAAAAAACAAAATGACCCCCAGCTTTTACACCGACAATGTGGGAGCCGACTGGTCAATATATGAAGTGGGACGCTGGGAGGTTGGCGTCCTTTTGGTGACTGGGATATTACATAACTACATTAGCCTGGTTGTTGCCATCTGCCAGCATCTGACCACCATTATCTGGCAGTATAGCACAGCCGGCAGGTTTACGTAACTACATTAGCCTAGTTGTTGCAACTTCCAACACCTGGCCACCATTATGTGGCGGTATTGCACAGTCGGCCAGGTTGAGTTTTTAACGTAACTACATCAGCCGATCGGTATGACCTACTTGTCTACTTTTGTGCTGAGGGGGGGGGGGGGAGCGTTAAACAAACTAAATTTTGGAGAGATATTTGAAAACAAAACACGCCAAATTAATTTTGATGTGCACACCGAAATGCTGGACATGATAGGTTTTAACGATGGCAGGTTCTCTTAAATTTACTTAAAGTTGCATAGTCCGATGGTTTTGAATTTCTGTATTTTTTCTGAGATAAATATATTAGATCGATCACTAGTATCTACTTTACATTAGTTCAAAGTTACTTTTATTTTAAATGATAACCGTTTTAGATATTTTGAGTGCAAACATGGAAAATTAGTTTTGGCAAGCTTGCCAAAACTCTGACACCATAGACTTCTGCAGTAACAGGTTCTGTTAAATTGACTCAGTATTGTCTTCTATGCAGAAACAAATGCTTAATAAGTGCATCAGTATCTAAGTTAGATATGTAAAGTAAAATCTAGATAATTGGTTTGGTTTTGAAAATTTGATTTTTCATCGGACTATGCAGCTTTAATATTCCCTCTATGCTGCTTAATTAGGGCGCCATTATCTAAGCGAAATATGCACGCTTAAATCTAGCTCGTGCTTGCATTTTGTTTAAATGCGATATTTGATCTGACTCTGCAGCCTTCACTTTGGAGATATCTAAAGTAAAGTGAATTCATCTCACATTAATTGGGGTGTGCAAAACCAAAATGCTGTAAGCACCCCCCCTCACCCACCCCCCTGCCACAGCCTTTCACGCCTTCACGTAGTTAAAGTTTCATAGTCCGATGGTTTTGAGTTTCTCTCATTTTCTGAGATAAACATATCTGGTTGTTCATTATAATCTATCTTAATTTAGTTTGAAGTAACTTTTATTTTAAATCGCTAACTTTTGAGATATTTGAAATGGAAACATGCTAAATTAATTTTGGCAAGCTTGCCAAAACTCTAACACCATAGGCTTCTGCAGTAACAGGTTCAATTAACTGACTCAGTATCCCCTTATATGTGACAACAAATGTTTAATAAGTGCACCAGTATCTAAGTTAGATATGTAGAATCAAATCTAGATAATTGTTTTGGTTTTGAAAATGTTATGTTTTCATCGGACTATGCATCTTTAAACTTTAACTTAAAGGCTGGAGTTTGTTGTACGACTGTATTCTGGTCACGTGACATGGCATTAGTCAGAAAGCACCTCGCGCCGAATGAACGGAAGCAGTAATGCACGTTATATATAAATAACCAGTCTTTTAGTCACCTTTTTGATGAGTAGGGGGGGGGGGCCTATATCGGATGAATACTAAATTAGCTCCAATGACAATTTAGAAAAAGAGTATACATGTATAAATATAAATGTTTGATATCTCTTGTTCACTTAGAGATGAAGTTTCACAACAACCCGATTTTCTACAATGAGTATCCCACTTCACGGCCATTCAAACGTGCCAGGCTTTAGTAATCAGGCCAGGGGTTATATGCATAATGGGGTGTTAGCGGCGTTTGGTGTTACTGAATAACCCTGTTTAGCTATCACCTAGGTGGGGGGTGAGGTCACGCGGCATGCATTTGCGCCTAACACTCTCATTATAGCTAAACGGGAAGTTATTTTTAGATTTGGGAAATCCCTCGGTTTGACAATCTCGCCGCCGACTCGGCGACGGCGGCGGCGATTTGTTTACTTTACATTGGTCGATTCGACAATATTAATATCGCCGCCGATGCGGCGGCAGCATTAATATTGCTTCGAATTTAGGGTTAATTTCATGAAATTTTGCTTATTGTGTATGTAATTCTGTTAAATATGATAGCATTTAATAGATTTGGGCCTAATATATTGCCGCCACCGCCGCATCGACGTCGCTTTCCATACTGGTGGTGGCGCCGCCGCCGCCACATCGGCGAATGCAAGCAACCGCCACCGCCAGTATGGAAAGCGACGTCGATGCGGCGGCGATTTGTTTACTTTACATTCGTCGATTCGACAATATTAATATCGCCGCCGACGCGGCGGCAGCATTAATATTGCTTCAAATTTAGGGTTAATTTAATGAAATTTCAATTATTGCGTATGTAATTCTGTTAAATATGATGCCATTGAATAGATTTGGGCCTAATCGGTACCTAACACCTCCAGTAAACCTGCTGTGGATCGCGTTTAGCGTAACCTAGTTTACGCTTGGGGTGTTAGCCCTATCACTCACTCACGCATGCCCGTTTTTGCCGCTAAACGGGGAAATCCTGTCTAAACGCGGTTTGGCTCGCTAACACCCCATTATGCATATAGCCCCAGGCTTTGGTAATCAGGCCAGGCTTTAGTAATCAGGCCAGGCTTTGGCAATGATGTCAGGTTTGGGCCATCAGGCCAGGTTTTGGGCCATCAGGCAAAGTTTCATCTTACAATTATGCTATAGCTAACACCAGAATACACTGGTGTTCAAAACCACACAGCTTAACTCCTAAAGTGAGATATCATTTTTAAGGTATTTTCACTTCTTTTTAATTAACACGGCTGCAACTGTTCAGATCCAATTAACTGCTGGTACAGCGTGTGAGTGTCTGGTTATTGGAGTTATACGTACTGGCAACATCTAATGTCATATCAGGACGGGTACCGACTTGTGACAGTGCGCACTCATGGCGACTTTATAGTGCTGCCCCATTTGGAAATCAGGCCGCGTGAGCGTTTGGTGACACCAACATCTGGTTACTATCTAATTACACATACCGGTTGAAAAGATGAGGACGGTGTTCTCCCAGAGCCCGTGTTGCTGTAACGACACCGTCACATTCCGCACTGCTTCGTCCAACGCGGCCACCATGCCTGTACCAGAACAAGACACAGTCAGAGCCACCCTGTACCAGGACAACAAGACACAGTCATAGCCGCCTTGTAGCAGAACAACAAGACACAGTCAGAGCCGCCCTGTACCAGGACAAGACACAGTCAGAGCAGCTCTGTACCAGGACAAGACACAGTCAGAGCCACCCTGTACCAGGACAACAAGACACAGCCATAGCCGCCTTGTAGCAGAACAACAAGACACAGTCAGAGCCGCCCTGTACCAGAACAAGACACAGTCAGAGCAGCTCTGTACCAGGACAAGACACAGGTAGAGCCGCCCTGTGCCAGAACAACAAGACAGTAAGAGCCGCCCTATACCAGAACAAGACACAGTCAGAGCTGCCCTGTACCAGGACAACAAGACACAGGCAGAGCTGCCTTGTACCAGAACAACCATACCGTATACACAGCGTATGGCCAATGTATGACCAACATACCTCACGCCGAAAAATGCTCGAATTATGCTCACGGTACGTTCACAGAACGCCGGTGAACATTATATACGTTATTCGATCGCCAGAACTATGCGTCATACGTTACATACGTTAAGACACGCTGGAGAAATGCTAAACATACGTTAGATGTACGTTAGGCATACGTTATCCATACGTTGTCAGTACGCGGACTGTATGTTCCCACTGCCTTTAATGTAGGTCAACATAGTGCAATGTAGTGAACAACGTTTGACTAGCGCTTACATAACGGATGGTGGACGTAAAATCCACACGTTGTCATGCGTCGAAAGCTTTGTGCATGCACAAAACTTTGCCGACCCCCTGACGTGCGACACCGTATCTCGACGAACGTCGACATACATTGACGTATACCAATGCGCGCCTAACACGAGTGTAACGCATACTGACATATCCCGATGTAGCGGCAAAAAATCACAAACGTCGACGAACGTTGGCGTGAAGCATCGTAATGTGACAGCACCATTACATATATGTTGGGCATACGTCTGATACGTTCCGGATACGTCGTCATACGTCATCTTACGTCGATGCTGTGAAAAAAATGCTGTGCATGCTCAAAATTTCCAATGTGTGTCGACGTGTGGCTCGTACGTTCCACATACTCAACGTGTACGTTTGTGGTACGTCAGCATACGTTAGGAGTACGTTAGGGATACATTGGGGTACGTTGGTACATGTTAGCCATACGTACAACCGGCGACCTGTGCGTGTTGTTGATGTATATAATGTACTCACAACGTTCCATTAACGTATGCTCTAGCTTATGGGAGTGTGCCCCTAGCGTATTGCGAGCGTATCGCGAGTGTACTGCCAGCATGTTGTTACTGTTACGAGATGTTTATATGTCTATTTGTATAAATAAACTATATCCATTTTAGATATCAAAACACAATTACATGTCTGTTATATTTGTTATATACCTCCAGGTATATTAGGTGTTGATTTTAATTTGTTATAACATAATTAAACTCAGACCGCTTTATTAGGTTTTGAATGTAATTTGTTATAACCTAATTAAACTCAGACCCAGACCCAAATCTAGTTTAAAATACTTATCATTTATTTCCTCTCTTTTTAGAAGAATTCAACTCTGAATAACACAGCACAGAGAGGGAGAGAGAGGAACAGAGAGGGGAAGAGAGTGGGGAAGAGAGAGGGGGAAAGAGAGAGGGAAAGAGAGGGGAAGAGAGAGGGGGAGAGAAAGGGGAAGAGAGAGGGGGAGATGGGAAGAGAGAGGGGGAGAGAAAGGGGAAGAGAGTTAAGAGAGAACAGAGAGGGGGAAAGAGGGGGGAAAAGAGAGGGACAGAGTGATAGGAAGAGAGGGGAAGTACTTGTGTCATTAATATTAATTTGTTATTTTCATTGGCTAAATTCTTATCCTTTGTAGTTTAATTTATAACACAGCTCTGTGACATTATTTAACTCCGACACCAAAAATCTCATTTAACAAATATCTTTATTACAAAGCTAAGAACATCTTTATACATATATACAGAAGAACATAATAACATAATAAACATGAGAACATAATAACATAATAAATATAAGAAAATAGTAAGCCCCTATTTATAAGCATTTACACATTCACTTATCATCATTGGGCCCCCCCCCCTGATGGTGACATCGGGGCTGACGAGGGAAAGAGATCTAAATTAGACACCCCAAACACACCAGAAATCCCCGACAGAGTCCATCGTACGTCTGGCTAAGCGACCCTGTTGACATTCCAGTTGCCACCGCTGTGGGAGTAGAACTGCCACTGGCAACTGGAGTTGAGGCCCAGGGCACACTCACAGTGCTGGCATAAGGTTGCTGGTGAGAAGGTGCAGGAGGAGGCATGGTGTGCACAGCCATACCATGTGGCCGAAGTTGAGGTTGACCATGCAGCTGAGGTGCAGGCGCCACAGAGGGACGTGGCACCAGCTGAGGAAGAGGCGGCACTGGCTGATGGTGCATCGGGAGAGGTTGGACAGGTAGAGGTTGAGGTTGAGGCTGCGGCTGGACAGGCGGATGCTACACCACAGACTGCAGCAGTTGCAGCATATACTGCTGGACATAGTCCTGGGTTTGTGACGCCCATGGTGGGTCCACTACTGGGGCTGGTACAGCTCACTTTGAGAACGCCCTGCAGGAGGTGCACAAACCACTGGAGCCGGTGCAGCCACAGGCGCCGCAGGAGCGACAGGAACCACGTGTAAAATTTCCCGATATTTGAGATATTGGTCAAGGGTTGAACTATTCTATAATAAATTACAAATGGTCTATATAATGGTAAATGGTATGTAAAACCAAAGGCATATAAGGTATATGAAGAGTTCAGGCGCAAAACCATGGAAACGCCAATCCAAAAATGGAGATAAACATTGGAATCAAATCTTCAAAAAATCTGTTTTGATATATTCCTACTTTTTTGTTCATTGCTACATACTCATGTAATCATATTAAAAGTGGAAGTAATGAGAATTAAAATTATTTTCAACTAAAAATATGTTATTTAAACTACATTTTTGGATTGGCGTTTACGTGGTTTTGCGCCTGAACTCTTCATATGTGGTGTTGGTGATCCATTACTGATTTAAGATAGAAATTGTATTATAATAGATAGTGTGAGAGGGGCACTTCTTGAAATGTACAGTCTTTGGAACTCTGCTTACATCCCCCCCCCCCCCAAGTAATTACGGATCACTGCACATCCAGACAGTACAGGGCACTGTAGACATAAACAGCCAAGGCTTGGATACAAGCCTATTGAATGTTCATTGGTTGATATAAGAATGCCTGTTGCTGATTGGAGGGATTGATCAGGTGTGTACAGCCATCTTGGATTCTAAAACCTATATATATAATAAAATAAGCAAGCTCCTTCTGGTTCCTTCTGCACACTGTATACTTGCCTGTAGTGATTTCCTATTTAGCCTGCCTACCCAACCACAGCTGCCGGCCGTCGACTTTACACATGGGTGCCTCAGGTCCACAATCGTCCTCCAACCCCTGTGACAGAATGCGGTTAATCGCTGCCTGCGTATTCCTTAAGCGGCCACCTAACCTCTCTAGGTCTTTACGTGAGGCCTTTCGTTTGCCGAGGAACCCTGATAGTACACATTTAAGTTTAATGATCTCGGGGAAGGCGGAGCTGGAGAAGGACACTGTCAACTTCGATACCAAGAAATCTTGCACACTGGGCAGGCGCGCAGCGTTTGGGGTAGCTTAAGTAGAACCCCATCCTACGAAGGACGGCAGCAATTTTTTGCTGATTAATTGCGCAATCCTCGAATGAGGAGCCTAGAATGGCGAAGTCGTCCAGGTGGTTCACACATCTGGCGACTCCGTCGCACCTGCCACAGCAAGCAATGAAATCCGATATGCGGTTGAAAATGTAGGGACTAGAGGAGAGCCCCATACATAGTCGGTTGTCAAAGAAAATTTCTGGCCCACCCCCAGTACCGAAATCCCACCTGGTAGCCTGGAAAGGGCGGTCAGTGGGATGGATGTTGATGGCCCTATAGGCATCCTTAATGTCTATAGTGGCTATGAAGTCTCTGCAAAGGAGCTGGTCAACTAAGTCGCCAACGCCTTGGTAGCAAAAGGAATGCAACACCTCGTTGACAAAACTGTTCACCGAGCGGTCGCTGGGCTTACTGCAGTCGACAATGGTCCGCATTCCATCGCCGCCTGACTTGGGGACAGCAAAGACATTGTGGGTGCAGATAGGGGCTGAGTCGGCCCGACTAATATAACCACAGCTGAGCTCAGAGTTGAGCTTCCTATTGATAACATTTTTGTCGGCACCATCCTGGGTAGGCCGAGAGGGGGCCGCTTAGCTGGCGGTGCAACTGGGGTTGATGACTTTGAATCCAAAGAGGGAGCCGTGCAGTATGAACTCCCAGTCATCAATGACAGAACCGCGAAAGAAGCATTCGCATATGAAGCGACAGGGTTTAAATTGAGCCCTGCTGGGGCCTATGTAATGCACACATGTACAGGTGGCATTCTTACAGGCAAGGGAAACAGTTAAAACAGTGGGTTTGCCAGAAGAGCCAAGTTTATCAAAAGCAGTTACGT
This sequence comes from Branchipolynoe longqiensis, assembly GCA_030323885.1. NCBI lineage: Eukaryota > Metazoa > Annelida > Polychaeta > Phyllodocida > Polynoidae > Branchipolynoe > Branchipolynoe longqiensis. The sequence goes on from CM059201.1 coordinate 59,967,127, forward strand.
AGATACTACCCTCCACCCAGGACAATGTTAGCCAACTGCAGGCAATTAGAGGGCAGTGCGGCATACCGCCAATAGGGGGCACGTCAATGTTCACATTACAATGGGCGGCCAAAACAAGGGGGCCAACAGATTTAAGTAAATGGTCGTGAACTACATCACACGGAACAGGTTCATATGGGAGAACGTGTTCAAGCACAGGGCCCGAAGTCACATACACGGGAGAAATTAATGGCAGGTTGTCGGAAATGGTAACCGGCGTCGGGGAGGTAGCACAATCTGCCAGAACACTAGGATCTAACCCAACAATGGTATGACGATCCCCTGAAGACAATTTCAGGACATGCCGCACCGGACCGCCGACAAACACCTAGTCCTTCGAGCACTTGCTCCTTATGTGCGCTTTACTACCGCACCTGGAGCACCAGTGGCCGTAACTACAAGTGCGGTCGTCCCTGCTGCAGCCCTCGTCCTTATTGAACGAGAAGCAAGGCTTCTTCCCGTCCCTGACAAACAAATGCCTCAGCCGACCCCGGTTACCACTGCTCGAGTGACCAACTCCCCCCCCCACCCTGCTTTTTCATATGCTCGAAGGCATAGTACTTCAGGGCAAGTTCGGGATTGCTCGCGGAGAAGGCCGCATAACCCTTAGAGACGGCGAGCTTGCGGATGGCACGGTCGTAGTTCACGTGCGTGTTTTCCTGGAAGGTCCCAGACTTGGCCTTGCCTGCGATGTATCCAAGGTGTTGGAGGATGCGCAAGAGCTTACCGCCGTCAGTCACCTTAGAGGCTACCACCCAGTTTACGGTTGCCTCTATCAACTCGAAGGGCGATAACTTCTTAACATCCCTCCCATCCTCCGCGTGCCTACGCAGCGACCACTTACTTCTGGCCTTCCTCTCTCTGCTGGCCGAGCGGTCATCTGATAAGGAAGAACTCGAGGCACGATGTCGATGATGACATCTCCTATGATGCGAGGACGAGGATCGTCTTCGTGTCGCGCTGCGGCCTCGCGAATGCGAGCTGTCTTGGTGGCTGCTGGATAGTCCCGCCGTCCCGTCCTGTCAGATTTCTTCAGGTTGTTTCGAAGTCCATGCAGAAAGCCGAGCCACGTCGTCGAGTAGGTCTTGTTCCTCCCTTTCGAGTTCGGCTAGACGCTTCCGCTTTCACAGCTTAGCAATGTGGGCTAAGATCTCCCGTTCGTCGTCTTCGCTGACGTCATCTTCGATCCGGACGACCTGGTCAATCACGTCCTCGTGCTTGGACGATAACGATTTTCCTCCCTCAGCCATCTTGTCGACTTTCGACGTCGAACGGGTCGTCCGTTTCGTCGAATCACGACGCCTGCAGCCGTCATTTACTGGCTCTTGATGGACGATGCTACAAAACGCGCAGTACTCCTTTGGCATTGTCCGTGCGGATACGGCAGTGATTACCGTATCGGCAGGTCGCCGTACGGCCGGCCGTATCGACAGTAACGATTTTCGTCATTAATCGAAATATGTCGATTATTCCAAGAAAAAAAACAACAAAAAACAACAAAAAACCAGTAGAATTCACAACAGGGTCCCTGCCGTAGGTCAGTAGCGCCGTAATTGTGCCGTAGTCGTTCATCGACGAATACGGCAGTGATTATCGTATCGACAGGTCGCCGTACGGCCGGCCGTATCGACATAATGCTTTCGCAGCAATTTGACCACTTATTCACCACATGCTAATAATTTATTCCTTGTGTGCTAATTACTTGTACTCAAGCAAAAATGAGAGACAAATAAGTGTTCACACTTCCTGTCTACCAATCACTGTATCACTATATCAGTAACGATTTTCGTCATTAATCGAAATATGTCGATTATTCCAAGAAAAAACAGTAGAAGTCACAACAGGGGTCCCTGCCGTAGGTCAGTAGCACCGTAGTTGTGCCATAGAAGTTCATCGTTTACCGTAGATTCGAACACAAAACCGTAAGAGCAGCCATTACGACTTTCCCACCGTTTAAACTGCTGATATGAACCGTATCGACAGAAGTTAGTTCTAGCTCACAGTTTGTAGATCGGCCGTCTAGGTGTAGATTCAAGTAGATTGGTGCCGTATAGTGAGCCATATAGTGATCCGTATAGGTAGTCCATAGGAACCGTAGACATAGGTAGCAGGTAGATTGTGTACAACTTACAGTTTTGAAGGAAGTGTGGAGGCTCTGGCTGCCAGGACAGACTGAGCCAACATCAACAACAGGTGTAGGGAGGCTCCTGCCCCACCTGGTGGTTGTGCATGGCACTATCCTGTGAGCCACCCAGGAGCCCCTGGGTGGCAGCACCGTGCAATTCGGTTACATCCGCATACACGTTGTATATACGTGGGTATATATATATATATATATATATATAGAGTATAGTTACACGAATCTTACCTGGGTACAGATGATGGATAACTGTTGTTTTCCCGAGATACAAGCCTCAGATAGTCGTGGGCTAGGGAGAAGGAAGCACATCTGGGTCCAGCAATCTTTACCTACTTATTCGGGATAAAAATGATCTTAAACTCATATGGATACTTCAATGTTTTTGTCTTGGCACAAGCAAATGTAATAGTCATAGTAGGGTTGGGTGGGCGTGCCCTAGCCCACGACTATCCGAGGCTTGTACCTCGGGAAAACAACAGTTATCCATCATCTGTATCCAGGTAAGATTTGTATAACTATACTATTTTACCTCGGTAGCCATAGCCGAGTGAGACCTTTACGTAACTTCATTTTTATCCTTAATTTCTTATTTCAATAAACTTTAGTATCACACCAAATATACTTTTAACTTCTCACCTGTCTTGTTAATTGGTGAGTAAGTGTGTCGCTAGACCACTTGACTTTTCTAGTTGTTTGTTGTAATGTTTTGCAAATGATCTAGCCGTCTTCCAGCCTGCATGAGCTAGGATTCTCTTAACTGAGATCCCTAGTTGTCTTGTCTCGAGACCATAGCTCCTCTTGTTGAATGGGATGCGTATCGTTCAGTATTGATGCCTCCTTCCTTTAGTACCTTAATGGTCCATCTTGCGAGTGTCTCTCGAGATTGCCTTGTGTGGTTTAATAAAGCTCACAAAAAGCTGTCTTGAATTTCGTATTCCTTTTGTTTTGGATATATAAGCCCTAATGGCTGACACTACACAACTTCGTCGATCATCCGGAAAACTACTCACATGCACTGTGGACAGTGGGTCCCCTGTGTGGTTTGATTTTAGTAATCTATCTAAATCAAACGTTGCCTCCTTTCTGTCAATCTCCAGTCTATCTAGAGACAAAGCTACTATTGTCTGTCCTCTATGGCCTGTTACTAACAGTAAAAGGAACTGCTAACTTAAATCCTAGTTCCTTAATACCTAAATGTTTATTGCTAGGCCAAGACTTAAATAGCTTGAATACTACTGATACATCCCAAAATCTGTTATATTTTGGTTTGGGTGGATTTCTTTCATAAACCGACCTTAAAAACCAGTGTATCACCTGTTTTTTTCCAATGGTGTTGTCCATCTACTCTTGGTAGAATAATAGACAATGCACATCTGGCTACATTAATTTCCCCAAAACCTAACCCTTCATCTTCTAGCATTCTTAGAAATCTGACTACCTGGGCTATTGTAGGCCTTAATGGTTTAACTTTCTTAAGCAAACAATGAAGTCCCCACTCATTTAAATAACCAGTATACAACTTAACAGTTCCCTTCCTCCAGGCATATGAAATCAGCCTCTGTTGGGTAATTTTGTCTAGGCCAAATTGCTCTAAATGTTTGTTCAAGAAAGGAATGCCAGCAGGGGTGTCGTTGACACGTCTCCGTGTATTGTTAGCGGCATTTGATGTCGTAAGTTTCTCCGTGCTCTTGGGAATCGGAGACTGTCTCTTGCTCCCGATGCCATGGCTGGCAGCAATGGCATTTTGATCTTCCTGGTAACTCTGGCGATAATACTGAATGGTGGGAATATATAATAGAATTTGTTATTCCAAACCAGAGAAAAAGCATCCACTCGCCAAGCATGTGGCTCTGGATGCCAAGATACATATTTAGAAGAAGAGTCCTTCTTCTTACTCTTCCGCTTCTTGCTTTTCTTCCTCTTGACTACCGGTTTCTTCCGATCTCATGTATTCATCGCCATCTGACAAACTCATGACCTTCTTAGCCTTCCTCCTCTTTTTGACCATGACCCTCTCTTGAGAGGAGTCATCCCTGGAGGAATCCTCACCGCAGTAGTCCTCCCATTCCGAGTCCTCTGACTCTGGGACCGGCCTCCTCGTCCTCTTACGAGATCTGGCCAGGCGCATTTCATCCAGCTTCGTCTGGAAGAGGCATGTCAGTCGCTCCTCTAGACCAGAGGGGGCCACCTCTGGCCCACTGATCTCCTCCGATACAGGGTGTTCCGGGGAGGCCGGCACCGTCAACAGCGGTGATGAGTCTTCGTCATCTGTCAAACGACTGGGAGCCTCGGGCTTACTCTGCTTCGCAGCCATTGGAATTCTGTAACGATCAAAAGAAAGTTAGAGAATGCTCAACCAAATGTCACAAAACAGGTTAAGAAATCCCAATTTGTGCATGTACTGGTGTTGGAGAACGTATTTACACCGTTCCAACACAGGCATGAGAGAAATTTGTGTGAGTGTCATAGGTTAATGGTATGGAAACCAAAACCAAACAAGGGGTAGGGACCAGTGTATCCGTAGCCTCCCTCACTCTCCATCACATACACTTCTCCCTCCTGTAGCTTAATATGCCAACAAGTTGGAGAAAATGCTACGAAATTCGGAGGTACGCCTAAGTAACACAATTTGGGGAATCTTAACAAAACCCAGGAATAAAACCTAACGAAATGTGGCTCCAACCACATTTCTCTCCGTTCGGCAATGGGCGGCAAAAAACTGTAACAAAGAACAATGGCGGCATTATTCTATCGATGTGTTGCAACTGTAAAACACCTATAAAACTAATAAAACTATACACAAAGGTTAGAAACTTCGCAACAAGCAGCGGTAAGATATCACAAACTAAATGTACCATCCAAAAAACCGTGCCTACTCGGTATTTTGTCGTTGTAGGTAGAAAACTGCCGGAGCAACTCAACATCCTCCCATTGTGAGTTGATTATGCTAATTGCTGGGGGACGGATGTGCTTCCTTCTCCCTCGGCTACGAGTAGCCTGAGGCTTAATACCGAGGTAAAATGTATATATATATATGTATGTTTATGTATATTCATTCATTCAATTCTTTATTTCAGACTCAGGACTATAGTATTTACATAATTTGGTCCATAGTAGGTAGATATAAAAATTAATGTGAATAGGATATAAATAAATGTTTGAATACTACCATATTAACGAATATCAAAACGTTGGTCTACATTCAGTAGTTTGTACCAATGCCCCCATATGGCAGACGTAAATCTGAGATCACTCTCTTCTATTTTATATGTATGTATGTATATGCCAGCAGCACTTCAGCACTTTTGCAGGCAGCTGTCATGAAATGTAAGGAGAGCGGCAGTCAAGTAATGAAAGCAGTCTTTGTCGCATCGCGACCGACAGCATGATGATGATGATGTATATGTATGTAAATGTATGTAAATGTATGCATATGTATGCATATGTATATATATGTATGTATATGTGTGTATATGTATGCATATGTATGTACATGTATGTACATGTATGTATATATATGTATGTATATATGTATATGTATGTATAGGTATATGTATAATATTTATAATAGGCATAGGGGGTTCGGGTTTGGGGTGGGAGGAGATGGCAGCCTATCGGTGCAAGGAATCCCGGCTTCCCGGCACCAGGGTTCCCAGCCTCCCGGCGCCGAGATCCCTGGCACCAGGCCTCAATTCAAATAATATGTATATAAATAAAATGTGATAACCAACAATAAAATAAATGAAATATAAATGCAATAATATACAAGCTAAGTGTAATGTTAATGTTGCTGTACCAGCAAGAAATGCCATATTCATGGGGATTATGCATCAGATGCATAATTACAGTGTTATTTATGAGCATAGCTTACTAGCCTCCTGCCACCAGGCCTTCCGGCACCGGCCTTCCCTTAAATAATATGAATAGAAATAAAAAGTGATAACCAACAATAAAATAAATAAAATAAAATAATATATAAGGTAGGTTTTTCTTAATGTTGTACCAGCAAGAGAAGCCATATTTGTGGTGATTATGCATCAGATGTATAATCACAGTTAATTATTTATTATGCATATATATTGGTATGCAATAAATATATCTAAATGATGTACAACAGTCCCCACAGGACCTCCCCCAGTGGCAAGTGGAAGTATATGAGTGTGCCACAGACCAGCCTATACCCCCATGGTTGGCTGGAGGTTGCACATCAAATATTCTTTTAAGTAAGCCATTTAAAATAAAGGTTATTTCAAACAAAAGTAAGGTAGATTATAACGGTCAATTTAATATATTTACCTCAGAAAACGACAGAAACTCAAAACCATCGGACTGCAACTTTGGTCATAATGCTCGCATTGCGGTTGATGCGAGGCGAGGGAGGACCCCCCACCCCCCCTTCCTTCCTCCAGCCGTTGGCCCTTGCTTAATCTCCCACGCTTCCCTCCCTTAAAGCCAGCCTGAGGCCGCCTGAGGCCACTCGCCCTCCTGCCTCCAGACACTCAGACTCCTCCACTCCTTTTTCTTTGGCCTACACACCCTGGCCCTACACGCTGCGGCCTACACACCACGCCCTACATCCACGCTAACGGAAGGGGCTGAGGGAGACGCGCCGCACGTAGCGAGGCACAACGGATATCCGAGGCCAGCTCGCCTCCTTTATCCACGCCTCCTCGCCCCCGAGGGCCGCCACCCCCTCCTCGGGCGATCCCCCCTCGGAGTGGGGCCGGACGATGCAGGCCACCCTCCTCGACACTGTGGCGGCCCTGGAGTGACTCTCGGCGAGACTCGACACAATCGACGCCCGGGATGTGCGCGGAGCTGCCCCCGCCCCAGTCGCCCCGCCTCACCATGCCGCGCCGCCTCAGCAGACCTACGCCGTGCTGGCCGCCGCCTGCCCTCCGCGCCCCGCCCCCCACACAGTGGGGGGCACACCCGCCCCCACCGCCCCTGCCGGCTCTTCCGGGGGCGATCCACCCTCAGTACAAGAGGTTCACCAGGGGCGCCCCCTCAACTCAAGCGGGGCACCCTGCGGCAGGGGAGGCGCCGCCCCCTCTACACTACCGCGACCCGCACGCCCAAAGTGCCACCTCCGCGGCCAACGCTGTCCGCGAGATACTCGACTCAGCCGAGACCCAGCACGCCGGTCGACGCAAAGGTATTTCACCACACTATATATTCCCATGTGACTTAATAGAACGAGGGGCGGAGAGGAAGGCGGTGAAGCGAGGGGAGGCGAGCAAGGACGAGTATACCCTCACCCTCCGCATGCTCGAGGCTCACCCCACCTTCCCCACCCACTCCCTGCCGGGACTCAGCCACCACGCCCTTACCATCCACTGTGACAATCTCATTCACCCTTGGGCTACCGTCCGACGGTACTCTGAGATGGTATTCACATGGATCGCAGACGGTAGGCTCCCCCACGGCTGGCACGATCCCATGGCAATCAACATGGTCCGTATGGAGGCCCTCACCACGCCCACCAGCTCCCTGCCCGCTCCCACCCGCCCCTCCGACCCAGCCCGCCCCCCCGCCAGAGCCCAGACACGCCCCCAATCCGATACCCGGGTTCCCTTCAGCCGAGAGACCCATGGGGCTCCCTGCTCCACATGGAACCGCGACCCCGCCTCATGCGATCGGGCGAGGGCTGGCGAGACCCATGGGGAGGGGGCGTCGAGGTATCGACACGCTCCAGGTTTCTCCCGCGCCAAGGTTGACGGCGTCGCTCGCCTGCGCCTCGCCTCCCTCGCCCCCGCGACCTGGAGGAACCGTCGACACCAGGCTCATGACTACGTCGCATACTTCGTCGCCCGAGGGCTCGCCCCCCTCAGCCCCTCCAACTTCGAGGTCGCCGCCTATGCGTCCTCCCTCTATGCCCACGGCCTCGCCCCCGCATCCATCAAGAACACCCTCTCCGGTGCGCGCTCCTGGGTCGAGCCTGCCGGGGGGGCCCCCTCCGCCTTCGACTCGACCCTCGCCAGGGACGTATGCCGCGGAGGAGAGCGCGCCTCCGGCCACGTTCCACGCCAGGCCCCTCCCCTGACGCCGCATCACCTCGCCCTCGTCATCTCCCACCTCGCCCAGGCGGGCCCGGCCTCAGTCGTCCCTCGGGCCGCCCTCCTCCTCGGGTACTTCGGCATGCTGCGACAGTCGAACCTGTTGTCACCGAGTCCCGAGGCTGGGGCGGCCCCCACACCATCACCCGCGGCGACATGCTTCGGGCCCCCGGGGGCCTCCGGGTCACTGTCAGGACCTCGAAGACGATATCCGGGCCTGCGGGGGTCATCGCCCTCTTCATCCCCGCTTGCCCGAGGCCCGGGCTCTGCCCTCTCGCCGCCTGGAATGCTGCCGTGCTTCAGCATCCCGCGCCCCTCGACGAACCTGCCTTCATTATGCCCTTGGGCCGCCCCCTCGACCCGCGGTCCCTCACCGCCCTCCTTCGAGGTGCCCTCCGCGCCCGAGGCGTCCCAGGGGCCGAGGCCTTCACCCTGCACAGCCTCCGCCGAGGCGCCGCCCAGGCCTGCCATGCCGCCGGCGTCGACATATCCGACATCATGGCCCAGGGGACATGGACCTCTGAGGCGGTGCATGCCTACATTACACTCATCATTGACATTCACCTTACCCTTCTTATACTTAAATTGTTCGCTGTACATTGCTCTATTGATATTCATGCTTGATGATTGCCTATTGATATCCATGTTTATCTTGGCATTTCTCAATAAAATGCCTTTTATCCACACATGCCTCCTTGTCCTTCCTTGTCGCGCATCAACTTAAGTAGCCTGATTTAAAAGTAAATTCACGAAGGTGAATAGAATCACCTAGTCGCCTCACCGGCAAGCTTTCTCCTTTTGTGGTTCTTGATGTGCCTGTACTTGTTCACGAAGTGGGACGGAACCTCCAGTGGTGAGTGTACGGACTGGTACGGTAGATACAGGAACAAAGGCTGCAACGAAATAGCACATGTATGTATGTGTACGTGTATATAATGGTAGATACAGGTACAACGGCTGCAACCAAATAGCACATGGTATATATATATATATATATATATATATATATATATGTGTGTGTGTATAATGGTAGATACAGGTACAACGGCTGCAACCAAATAGCACATGGTATATATATATATATATATATATATATGTGTGTGTGTGTATATAATGGTAGATACAGGTACAACTGTAAGATACGAGTCGACCACGGTGAGTTCCAGTTCAAGACTGACTTTATTAACGGTCTTAGTTGCCTTAGTTACATTCTAGTTCTAGCTGGTGACCAGCGTGTACCGGTCGATCAACATATGTCACATCTCCCTTTCAATGTTTATTAAGGTTAGAACTCTCTTACTCTTATAAATATAAATACCCAACAGGACAATACATACTTTAGCTAACATATAATACTCCATTGCATAAACATTTTGTAAACTTATTTCCTATACACTATAGAACTCAGATGAGTATTAACCATACAGGCGGTATTCTCATTTATATAAATACCATGTGGGAATCCATGTGTCGAATGTATAATTCACAGCGAGACAGGTGTGGTATAATTTGCATTTATTCAGGAAGTCAGGTTAGTCAATAGGAGAACAATAGGGACGTCGGCAATCTCAACCCTACCGCGAGCTACTGTTCTTATGTAGTTGAGGGGTGGGCGGCGGCGAATGAGGGGTGGGTGGCAGCGTGGTTCGTGTCCAGTCGGCGAGTGTCGGTTGGTCGCGTGCGAGCGGTCAGCTTGTTTCGTATGATGCCGGTTGGAGCCGATAGGTGGCGGCAGGGTCGGAGGCTATGGGTAAGGTGGGGTCACGCTAGCGGGATCCGAGTGAGACCGTATCAGAGATCGGTAGGTGGTAGTTCGATCGTAGTGGGTTGAAGTCTACCACCCCACGTCCCGCTGCGAATTACCCATGTTACCGCTAACATGGACAATTCACAGCGAGACAGGTGTGGTATAATTTGCATTTATTCAGGAAGTCAGGTTAGTCAATAGGAGAACAATAGGGACGTCGGCAATCTCAACCAAATAGGGTAGAGAGTGCCCGAGTGGCCTGGGAGAACGCCTTCTTCGGTACGTATTTATGCATTGCGTCAGATCTCCATGTGCCCAGTTCTCGGACGTCGTCGGCCGTGGCCCCGGCCTGCGCGCAGGCCTGGGCTCCGCCTCTCCGGAGGCCGTGGAGGGTGAAGGCCCTCGGGGTCGGGTGGTGGTGTACCTGGAGGGCCCTCCGGATGGCAGCAGTCAGTGTAGTGGCGGTCAGGGGGCGTCCATCTGGGGTTATGAAGGCGATGTCGTAGGGGTCACCTGGGTACGCCTTGCTGTAGCGTCGCCAGGCAGCGACCGGGCAGCAATGAGAGTCGCGTATGGGGTGTAGTCGTATGGTGTAGTGGTCCGCTCGGGATCTGGAGGTTTTGGTGGAACGTACGTGGACGATGAGCCCGTCGTTCTCGTATTTGATGTCGCGGCGTCTGAGAGTGTGGCGTGTCGAGTGGCTGCTGGGGACGACCACGTTGCTCTGGCGCAGGAGGGTGAAGAACATCAATAGGGTGGCCGAGGCAAGGACGAGTGCAGCGGGGCCCCCGGTCTTGAGGTAGCGGACGACATCCTCCAGTTGGGCGGCGGTGAGGGGCGGGGCTGGCGATGGAACGTGTGAGGAGGTCTTGGTCACCCCTCTCTTCACTAGCTGTACCGGGTACGTGTCGAATCCTTCGGTTGAGCCCCCGAGTAGGCGGGTCCAGGTCCGCGCCCCACTGAGGTAGTTGAGTACAGCGCCCGGGGACTTGAGTGTTTTGTCGAGATGCGCGATGAAGGCCATGACGTCCATCTGGGTGGGGGTTTGGGGTCTGAATCCCTTGGTTGCCGCGAAATCCATGTACATCTTGGACTGTATCCGCTTGTTGCGCCATGTCCCGGTGGAGAGTCCCACGTTGAGTAGCTTGAGTATGTGGCCTCTGTCGTCGTGAGCGTCACCTGGGAAGAGAGAGGCAAATATACGAGCTTCCCAGGGGACAGGTCTAGATGGGGGGGCCGTATTGGTCCAGGCGGTGCTGGACTCTTATTCGTTCGATGCCTTTTTCCATGCACAGGATTCGGGCTCGGGTGTCGGCTGAGGGGTCGTCGAAGCGCCTGCTAAGTGCGTCAGCGAGCACAAGCTCTTTGCCCGGCTTATGGACTACCCTGACTCGGCAGCTGCGTGTGGCGGCGAACCTCCAGACCTCGCGGGCACAGGCGCAGAGTATAGGGTCGCGACCCGCGCCAGAGGAGAGTACTGCCTGGGAGGCCTGGTTGTCGGTGTTAACCACCACGGTGTAGTTATGTGGTTGGTCGGGGGCTAGGCTGTTCAAGGCGACGACTAGGTTTAAGGCTTCGAGTTGATTGATGTTATGGGCCTGTTCGGTTATCTCGGTGGGGTACACCTCCGAGAAGAAGCCTTTGGGTGAGTATGCCCCGCCCCCTTTCAGTGTGGAATCGCACTCGATCGTCCAGTCCTCGGCAGGGTCGGGGTGAAGGAGGACGATGCCGTTGGTGGTTTCGGCATATCTCAAGAACCAGGCGATGTCCATCGCGAGATCCCGGGGGACCGTGTGCTTTCCGGTGGGAGGGGCCTCGCGTAGTGCTGTGAGTATCCTACTCATGAAGCGTCGGGCTGGCTGCACGCAGCGTGCCACGTGTTGGAGCCTGCCGACCAGCCTCTGTAGGTCTCGACGGGAGGCCCTCCGTCCGGTCGACCATAGTCGACATTCCGCGAGGATATCCGCGAGTTTAATGTCTGGTAACCGGATGGTCATGTCGCTTGCTGATATGGAGTAGCCCAGCCATTCGAGGCTCTTGGTCGGTGGGACGCATTTGGCCGGCGAGAGGGTTAGCCCGAGCTCTCCGGCCAGGTAGATGACGTCGACGTAGGCCTCCCGAGGCTGGGAGCCGCCCCGACGAAATCGTCGAGGTAGCAGAGTGCATGGTGGCCGCGCTGCCTTAATAGGTATACGACAGTGTTTGTTGTACGTGCACATGCAAGGGAGGAGGTCCGGCACCCGAAGGGGGGGGCGACGTCGAAGTAAGTCTCGCCGTGTAAGGTTATCCCGTATAAGGGGACGGAGAGCGGGCAGGCGCGTAGTTGACGATAGGCTCTCGCCAAGTCGGCTGACCAGATGTAGCAGGCATCTCCGAGTCTGGTGACCTCGTCGGCCAGGTCTTGTATGCCTGGTAGTGTGTAGGTCGCCGGCCGTCCTTGGTACTGGCCCTTCCTGATGCCCGCGTTGACACTCGCCCCCCTGGGGAAGCTGAGGTCCACGATGACCCGCCTCTCGGAAGTGTTCTTTTTGGGGCGGGTCATCATGGGGCTGGTCTGCGCCCAGGGTAGGAAGGGGGCGGTCGCGAAGGGGCCGAGGAGTGCTCCATGACCGACCTCCGTGCGGATGTAGCTCTCTATCCAGGTCATGTTGGCCGGATCCTCTTTGTGGTTGGCGATCGAGGGTATTGGTGGTCGGTCCCCGGTGAAGTCAGCGGGCCATCCAAATTCGAGATATTCGAGTAGTTGTTGGTCATGGTAGCCTGCTAGATACTGGCTCCAATTGCCAATTCTGAGGCCTGATGGGACTGGTACTCGTGCGACCATGTAGTTGGGGAGGCCCGTTACGCGAACTTTGTCATAAATCAGACGATAACTCTCGTTGGTCCATGCACCGGGGACTGTGGTGGGCCATATGTCGACGAGCGTCAGTCGATAGGAGGCGGGGGTGTGTGGTGAGTTGTATGGCACCGCCGGCTCGATGAAGTCGCCACTGGTTATGGCGTCTATGTCCTCATCCGCCTTGCGTCTGTCGTCGTAAGTGAGGGCGTGGTCGCTATGGTCGTCTGTGTCTTGTGCTAGTGTAGGGGCACCGACGACGTAAGGGAGCACGGGACCAGCGTTGTCGAGTGAGGGGCGGGTTGGAAGGGCAGGGGTTAGATGGCAGGGTGCTCCAGTGTGTCTGTGTTGTTGTAATGGCGTCTCGGGTGTGTTTACTGGGACCCGGGAAGGGGCGTGGCCGCGGGCAGGTGTTTGGTTGGCGGTGCTTGGGTGGGTCGGTAAGGGGGGTGGGTGGGTTGGTAGGTGCGCCGAGCACGTGGCGTTAACTGGGTCAGCGGTGGCGTGGGTCCCGCGTCGGTCGGTGCTGCGGCCAGCGGTCTCAGGGTGGGGGTGGGGTGGTGAGCGGGTTGGATGTGACCCACATAGAGGCGGACGTGAGTTTGGGGCGGCTGGAGAGCACGTGGCGGTAACTGGGTCAAGACAGGCGTGGGTAGTGCTCTGGGCTGCGGGTGGGGCGGGTTGGTCTGTGGCGAGGTCTGACGGGACCGGCGGGAGAGTCTTGTGATCGTAAGGGATGATTGAAGGTGGCTCACCGTGTGTTTTGGTTTTGTTGTCGTCGGACGGAGGCTCAGTACCACCTCGCGGTACTGTGACTAGTGCCGCCGGCCGGGTTACTGAAAACCCGAGCTTGATGGTTCGGATTCTGCTGCCTGTTTCTTCTCGATCGCGCGTTTTTTGTTGTTGCATTCATTCTCTCGGTGAGGATTGGCTTTCCGGTACTTATTTGCGCACCATGCGCAGACATGACAGTATCGGTTCGGCAGTGTGCCGTGTGTAGATGAGTGGCCGCAGTCATTGCCCCAGTTCCACTGGTGGCAGGGGCGGCCGTCCGTGGCTGTTGAAAACTCACTACGGTTGCCGTAGTCGTATCCCCCTTGTTCCTCCGGCCGTTTGTGGTAGTCCGTTGTTTTCTTCTTTTTGATCGCTATCCGTGTGCCGACTGCCTGAGCATCCCGCTGCACGTCTTTGATGGCGTAAATATCATCCCAGCCCCGCGGCAGCCGCCTGTCCTCTATCATACTAAACACGCGTTCTGACCACAGAATGCACGTGTCCCAGTCCCAGTCCAAAGCCATAGTGCTGAGCTGCTCCTGGTGTTCGCGGAGCGGTTCTATCCATGACCTGGGCACGCTTGAGTCTTTGCACATTCGAAATAAAGCACTAAAGTACTCCATGCACGTACTTTCGCCCAGTCCCACTTTGCCCTTCCTGTCCCCTCTGATCACAAAGGTATTAGGCATAAGGGAGATCCTACCTCTTTTGTTTTGACGGGATCCTTTCGCCTTGAATAAGTCCTCGATCGATCCTCTATGGTCCGACTCTGAATCGGTGTATGACGGTGACCTTTTCCGAGTTGTCCTCCTGTGTGTTTTAGGAGTCACGTCGCGGCGATCGTACTGGCTTCGTCTGTCGGGTGATCGTGTGTTGGTCCTGGTACGTGAGCGGCTCCTACTGCGTCGTGTGCGTCTCGGGCTACGGCTGCGGCGGCCATTACGGGAGCCACGTGATGATGGGCCGGCGATCTCAGCGGAGTTCGTCGTTGTCACTGAGACCCCGTTCTTGGCTGACTCCAGGGCACTGATCCTATTAAGGATGTTACTTGTAACAGCATCCAGTTTGTCAGTGAGAGCCTTTTGTATCCTCATCATGCTGGCGGTAGGGGAGGTTGGGTCCGGTTGGCGTTGCTGGTGGTGTCCGTCCGACTCACTGTTGTAGGGAGTGCGCTCCGAGGATCCTACAGGGCGTGTTCCTTTAGGGGTTGTGACGAAAACTTTTGTCACTATGGAGCGAGGCCTACCTCTGGAGCGCATCGTTCGTTTCGGCATGTTGAAGTTTTGGTGTTCGAAAGTATCTTGGGTCGATGGCTCCTGCGAATGCTAAGGCTGCAGCGTGGTTCGTGTCCAGTCGGCGAGTGTCGGTTGGTCGCGTGCGAGCGGTCAGCTTGTTTCGTATGATGCCGGTTGGAGCCGATAGGTGGCGGCAGGGTCGGAGGCTAGGGGTAAGGTGGGGTCACGCTAGCGGGATCCGAGTGAGACCGTATCAGAGATCGGTAGGTGGTAGTTCGATCGTAGTGGGTTGAAGTCTACCACCCCACGTCCCGCTGCGAATTACCCATGTTAGGGCTAACATGGACAATGGTCAATAGACCCATGCACCAACCGTGTATGTCGACCAATGTGCATCCTAACTGACTATGTCATATACTCCCATATTATTTTCAATGCTTATTAAGGTTGTAACTCTTACAAATAACATGCTGGCAACATATATCTAAACAACATCTATGATGCTCACTACCTTATCTTCTATAAATAATGTCTTTTATCCGGCATTGTGAGCCTGTCACGAATGTTCATATTGATGCATATATATTGGTGGCACTTTCGCGCACCCTGTTGACATGACTTCTGCAAAGTCTTTTGTTTGTCGAGAAGGGGGGGGGGGGGGGGGGGGGGGGGGGGGGCCGGGACATTTCATCACCGATGAAGGGTCATACGACAAGGTAACATTTAAAATGTCAAATATATGACCAATGTCACCAAATTGTGAGTGTTGTATGACTTACAATTCCAGGGGGACGAGTGTAGTGGTCTGCACTGACCTCTCAGGCAAGTAACCACATAGACAGGTAAGCGTGGGTAGTGTGTTGATATCAGGGAGCCTAGGTGGTGTAATGGTTAGCACACTGGCCCGGAATGCAAAGAGATGTGGGTTCGAGTCCCGCTCTAGGCACAATATTTCCCATTTTCATCACCCCCATGACACTGGTTGCCGTGACCAAGATCCTATACAAGCTATGCGCTGTATGGTTGTTGAAACTTAACCCCTGTGTATGTATGTGTTAGTGCATTGCCTGTATGTATGTAATTGTAAGCATTAAAAGACTTACAATTCCAGGGGGACGAGTGTAGTGGTCTGCACTGACCTCTCAGGCAAGTAACCACATAGACAGGGCGTGGGTAGTGTGTTGATATCAGGGAGCCTAGGTGGTGTAATGGTTAGCACACTGGCCCGGAATGCAAAGAGATGTGGGTTCGAGTCCCGCTCTAGGCACAATATTTCCCATTTTCATCACCCCCCACGACACATACATAGATAATGCGGGCATTACAGAGTGCATTAGTAATAACTTAATCTGTATATCAACTCATGCAAAACACACGTTTACAACTGTACATTAGCTTACTATTAAACGAGAAACAGGGCGAACAACTCTCCCGTAATGTGTTGTATATGGTACCTGTTGTCTCTGCTCCTGTACAACTTGTTTGTCACTCATCAAACGCTCAAATTTATTATGATGCGTCTGCCCTCTGTTTGGAAATGTGTCTGTCTTTGTTTTGAAAATGTGCTTACGATTCCTACGCACTATCTTGTTTTGTGCATTCCTTATGCTATAATCTCTAGTTCCAGGCATCTGTGAATCGACTATTTGTCCTTTAGCCCATTTCCCCGTGTGATGTAAATAACGTACGTGTTCGCTTTTTTGCAAGGGTGGGTGTTCATGTCCTGCCTTTCTATCAAAATATTTTTTCTGGTTTCGTTGTATTTCTTTGAACTCGGTCTTCTTTGACCCCTGACATTTAGGTGCGAGATTTGCATTTATCACAGGTAACTTAGTCCTGAGTCTACATGACATAAGTAACTGTGCTGGTGATGCACCTAAGCCTTGCAGTGTCGTGTTTCTATAATTCAGTAATGCGATGTTCGGATCTTTGTTATCCGACATGGCTTTTTTTATTAATAACTTTACTGTCTGAACATATCTCTCGACCTGTCCATTACTTTGGGGAAAAAGCAGACTCGAAAAAAACGGCCGGAAGTCATAGTTCTCTGAAAACTGTAAGTATTCTGCGCTACTAAACTGCGGCCCATTGTCAGATACCACTATTTTTGGGATACCGTATCTGCAGAATACCTGTTTTAATGTGTTAATAATATCTTTACTGGTTGTGGTTGTCAGTTCCACTATCTCCGGAAATTTTGAATAATAATCAATTATTAATATAAAGGTGGTATTTTCCACAAAGAAGAGGTCAACCCCCACTTTATGATACGGAATACATGGTATGTTATGATTCTGTAGTGGCTCAGACTGTTGTGTGTTTCTGTATTCCTGACAAATCTGACAACAGGACACTTGGTCCTCTATTTGACCACTCATGCCTGGCCAAAAAACTGTGTCACGTGCTAACTGTTTACATCTAACTATGCCTAGGTATGATTCATGTATCTTGTGCAACATTTCTTTCTGCAACGTGTGTGGAACAACTATTCTATTGTCCTTCAGCAATATTCCTTCGTGAACCGTGATGTCATGTCTATAGGTAAAAAACGGTTTTACCTCAGGTCGAGATTACCCTTATGGTTGGGCCATCCATGCCTTGCTAAGTATATTACTTGTTGTAGTGTCTTGTCCTTTTTTACCTCATCTCGTACCCTGGTCATCCCATCGCTCCCCAACTCAATTCCCGCTACTGTGAGTTCATCATCGAACAGGTTGTTTGGTGTGGTCAATGTGGTGTGAGCCCTGGACAGCGCATCTGCAAAGTACATCAGCGTGCCTTTAATGTATATTACTCGTATGTTATAATTCTGTAGTCTCATTCTCATACGTTGCATCCTCGCCGATAGAGAATGTATCGGCTTGTTCATGATTGCTACTAGCGGTTTGTGGTCTGTTTGGATTGTTACTTCTTTGCCAAATATATAATCGTGAAATTTTGTGCATCCGAAACATATTGCCAACAGTTCCTTTTCAATGACAGCATAATTTGCTTGTGTTTTGTCTAATGCTCTTGAGGCCATGGCAACTGGCCTATTATCTTGGAAAATTGTTGCGCCCAACCCGGACTTAGACGCATCTACTTGCAATACAATATCTAGGCTGACATCGAAATATTTTAGTACTGGGGCTTTTGTAAGTAACATTTTTAGTTTGGTAAAAGACTCCATCTGTTCATTTTGCCAGTGCCACGCTATCTCTTTGCCAAGGATTATGCGCAATGGTTTGGCCAACTCAGCCATGTTGGGAATGAACTTACTAACGTAACCTACCATACCCAAAAACCTTTGCACAGCCTTTTTATCACATGGTGTTGGCATGTCAATGATCGCCTGTACCCGTTCTTTACTGGGTAGTAAGCCCTGGGATGTCAACAGATGACCTACATATGTCACTTGGGACTGGCATATCTTAGATTTCTTTGGGTTTAATGTCAGTTTGAATTTTCTGGCTCTGTCCAAAACTGCTTTAAGTCTGGTATTATGTTCTTGAACCGATTTTCCATATATTAGAATGTCATCCGTAATTACGTTCACCCCCTCTAAGTCACCCATGATCCCATTCATTTCCTCGATGAAGATATCCCCAGCTGTTTTTATACCAAACGGTAAACGTGTGAACCGATACCTGCCCCATGGTGTGTTGAATGTGCAAAGGTCGGAACTCTCTCTGTCTAAATGAATTTGCCAGTAACCACTGTTTGCATCAATTACTGAAAAATATTTGGCCCCATGTGTATTGGCCACCACTTCCTCTATAGTACGGGTTGGATATGGGCCCCTCAATATGGCTTTATTCAGCTTTGTTGGATCTAGACATATCCTGATTTTACCTGGTTTCCTGACAATCGTTATCGAGCTAACCCATGGTGTTGGTTCCGTCTGCTTCACTATCACCCCCAACGCTAACATTCTATCTAATTCTTTTTTTACATTTGATATAATAGCATGAGGTATTCGTCTAGGGGCATCAATTATGGGGGATACATTTTTATCAATATGGATATGTGCGTTTACTTTTATTTTCCCGATCCCTGTGAATACATCATTGTACATATTTACCAAGTCTGCAGCGCTCTGCCTCGGACTGACATCGTCAGAGATACAGTCCACTCTCATGATTAGGTTGAGTGCAACACAAGCACTTTTTCCAAGTAATGGACTGCCCTCTTCGGTTACTTGAAACTTGAATCGTTGTCCACGAACCTCGATCACCGTCTCTCCAATCGGCTCTATGCGTTGACCTGTATAGGTGACTAGGTGACAGTGGTGTGGGGACATGCTTATCCCACCTATCCTATTATATAATCTCCTCGGGATTATATTCGCCTCCGATCCTGTGTCGAGCTTGAACTCTATCGTAACATCCTTGATCTTTACACTCGCGTACCACAGTCCCTCCTTTGTGCTGTTGTCGTTAGTTATTGCACCGACGAACAAATCATGTGGGCTGTCATCGTCATACCGATTCTTGTATTCCTCGTGTTCGCCATGCTGACTAATATGTACTTCATTCACTGCTGTACTCCTTTGGTTATTTCGCCTGCACATTTTGATGAAATGTCCAGTTCTTCTGCACCCCGAACATTGTTTGTCTTTTGCCGGACAACGCCCTTGAAAGTGTTGATATCCACAATTGTTACATTTGGCATTTGACCCAGTGGCACGGTAGTTTTGTTGTTGTGACGTTCGTCGCCATGGTCCCGGCCATTGCTGTGACGTCATGCCGCTCTCCATTCTTGAAATAGCGTCGACATTCTCATTTCTCATTTCACTTGTACTATCACTTATCAAGTCCGATTTATGCTCGCTTAATCGACAAATATTTATACAAACATCCAGTGATAAATTGCTAGTCTGTAATATACGATCCCGCAACGTACTGCTCTTGACACCGCATACTATTCTGTCACACAACAGCGAATCTTCCAGTGACCCGTACTGACAATATGAAATCCTGTTTCGAAGATTCCTGATATAAGTGTCTATACACTCGTTGGTTTGATTTAAAGAGTTAAACTGGTACCTTACCACCGTAATGTTTGTCTTCCCCTCACAGTACTTTTGAAATGCTTCAATCAAAATTGCAATTTTTTCTTTGTCTGCTATGTCAATGTTGAACGTCCTATGAACCTTTTGAGCCTCGGTTCCTGCTATGTGCAGGAACACGCAGCACTGAACTTTCTCTGCTTTCGCAGCCACTCCTGCTGCTACTGCGTAAATTCGATAGGAATCGATCCATTGGGTCCAGTTCAGATTGATGTTACCTTCCAAATTTAATGGCAATGGGGGTTTTAATCCTGATAGTGCCATTATGTCATGTTAGGTAATCCACATCTGACACCATGTAAGATACGAGTCGACCACGGTGAGTTCCAGTTCAAGACTGACTTTATTAACGGTCTTAGTTGCCTTAGTTACATTCTAGTTCTCGCTGGTGACCAGCGTGTACCGGTCGATCAACATATGTCACACAACGGATG
The DNA here is from genome assembly GCA_030323885.1 of Branchipolynoe longqiensis. NCBI lineage: Eukaryota > Metazoa > Annelida > Polychaeta > Phyllodocida > Polynoidae > Branchipolynoe > Branchipolynoe longqiensis. The sequence continues at coordinate 59,987,435 of CM059201.1, forward strand.
CAACCACACAGCAGCTCCACGAATCGCGAGTGCGAAGCTTGTTTCGGGGTCACAGCGAAGTGAATTTGTAACATAAAGTGCAGCTAATTCACGTAACTGGGGCGTGAAGTGTGGTTGTCAGTGTGTTGGTGTGTGTGTGGTTGTCAGTGTGTGTGTCAGTGTGTGTGTGTGGTTGTCAGTGTGTGTGTGTGGTTGTCAGTGTGTGTGTCAGTGTGTGTGTGTGGTTGTGTGTGTCGGTGTGTGACGGTATGTGTGGGGTTGTCAGCGTGTGTCAGTGTGTGTGTGGTTTTCAGTGTGTTGATGTGTGTGGTTGTCAGTGTGTTGGTGTGTGTGTGGTTGTAAGTGTGTATGTGTGTGTGATTGTCAGTGTGTTGGTGTGTGTGTGTGGTTGTCAGTGTGTGTGCGTGGTTGTCGGTATGTGTGGGGTTGTCAGTGTGTGTCGGTGTGTGTGTGGTTGTCAGTGTGTGTGTGGTTGTCGGTGTGTGTCGGTATGTGTGAGGTTGTCAGTGTGTCGGTGTGTCTGTGGTTGTCTGTGTGTGGGGTTGTCAGTGTGTGTCAGTGTGTGTGGTTGTCAGTGTGTCGGTGTGTGTGGTTGTCCGTGTGTCGGTGTGGTTGTCCATGTATGTGTGTGTGGTTGTCAGTGTGTCGGTGTGTCTGTGGTTGTCAGTATGTGTGTGTGGTTGTCAGTGTGTGTGTGTGGTTGTCAGTGTATGTGCGTGGTTGTCAGTGTATGTTGGTATGTGTGCGGTTGTCAGTGTGTCGGTGTGTGTGGTTGTCAGTGGGTGTCAGTATGTGTGGGGTTGTCAGTGTGTCGGTGTGTGTGGTTGTCTGTGTGTGTGTGTGTGGTTGTCAGTGTGTGTCAGTGTGTGTGGTTGTCAGTGTGTCGGTGTGTGTGGTTGTCTGTGTGTCGGTGTGGTTGTCCATGTATGTGTGTGTGGTTGTCAGTGTGTTGGTGTGTCTGTGGTTGTCAGGGTCTGTGTGTGGTTGTCAGTGTGTGTGTGTGGTTGTCAGTGTATGTGTGTGGTTGTCAGTGTGTGTCGGTATGTGTGGGGTTGTCAGTGTGTCGGTGTGTGGTTGTCAGTGTGTGTCAGTGTGCGTGGTTGTCCGTGTGTCGGTGTGGTTGTCCATGTATGTGTGTTTGGGGTTGTCAGTGTGTCGGTGGTTGTGTGGTTGTCAGTGTGTGTCTGTGTGGTTGTCAGTGTGTCGGTGTGGTTGTCCATGTATGTGTGTGTGGGGTTGTCAGTGTGTCGGTGGTTGTCAGTGTGTGTCTGTGTGGTTGTCAGTGTGTCGGTGTGTGGTTGTCAGTGTGTCTGTATGTGTGGGGTTGTCAGTGTGTGTCAGTGTGCGTGGTTGTCCGTGTGTCGGTGTGGTTGTCCATGTATGTGTGTGTGGGGTTGTCCGTGTGTCGGTGTGGTTGTCCATGTATGTGTGTGTGGGGCTGTCAGTGTGTCGGTGGTTGTGTGGTTGTCAGTGTGTGTCTGTGTGGTTGTCACTGTGTCAGTGTGGTTGCCCATGTATGTGTGTGGGGTTGTCAGTGTGTCGGTGGTTGTGTGGTTGTCAGTGTGTGTCTGTGTGGTTGTCAGTGTGTCGGTGTGTGGTTGTCAGTGTGTGTCTGTATGTTTGGGGTTGTCAGTGTGTCGGTGGTTGTGTGGTTGTCAGTGTGTGTATGTGTGGTTGTCAGTGTGTGTGTGTGGTTGTCAGTGTGTCAGTATGTGTGGGGTTGTCAGTGTGTGTGGGTGTGTGTGGTTGTCCGTGTGTCGGTATGGTTGTCCATGTATGTGTGTGGTTGTCAGTGTGTCAGTGTGTGTGTGTGTGTGTGGTTGTCAGTGGGTGGGTGTGGTTGTCAGTGGGTGTGTGGTTGTCAGTGTGTGTGTGGTTGTCAGTGTGTGTGTGGTTGTCAGTGTGTGTGTGTGGTTGTCAGTGTGTGTCGGTGTGTCTGTGGTTGTCTGTGTTTGTCGGTGTGTGTGTTTGTCTGTGTGTGTGTGGTTGTCCGTGTATGTGTTGGTGTATGTGTATGTATGTATCTGTGTGTGTGTGTGTCGGTGTGTGTGTGTGTGCTGGTATCAAGGGGAGGGTAAGGTTAACTGGAAACTGGGTCAGTACGTTATTTAAAAAAAGATTATGTTGGCGAATATCTTGTTAGTTTCTAATTTAGTTCACACTTTCAGTGGGGGGGGGGGGGGGTGCACTCGCAGATCTCTCAGCATCGCGTGCAGAAGATCAAGGGTCAGGCTTTAAGTGATCAGTTAAAGCTGCATAGTCTGATGACACATCGAATTTTCAAAATCAAAAAATGTATCTAGATTTGATTCTACATATCTAACTTAGATACTGAAGCACTTATTAAGCATGTGTTGACATATAGAAGGGAACACTGACTGACTCAGTCAACTTAATAGAATGTGTTACTGCAGAAGGATATGGTGTCAGAGTATTGGTGTGCGTGCCAAAATTAATTTCACATGTTTGCACTTCAAATATCTCAAAAGTTAGCCATTTCAAATTAACGTTACTTCAGACTGAAGTCAATTTTGTATCTTGCTACGGCCGTGTTAATGTAGGCCTACCATTTCGCAAAGATTTTACACCGAGACCCTAGCGGTTGCACACATTCATAAAGATACATATTATTGATTAAATTTGATCTAAGAACCAGTTTGAGAATTTGATCAATTATTTTAATATCCATTTCATAGTTGCATAGTCCGATGGTTTCGATTTTCTGTAATTTTTCTGAGATAAATATATTAAATTGATTGTTATAATTGCTCAAAAGTCTTGAGGTGTGCACTCCCCTAGCACGCCTACCGATTGCGATTCGCGACTTAAAACTCAATTTTAGGGCTAAAAGTGCCTCCCTACGATTGCGATTCGCGATTCGAAAAATGAAGAGGCCCGTTTTCAGTGTTAAGCGGGTCGGGTCGGGTCGCGAGTTTTAGTGCACGAGTCGTAAACGGTAGGTGTGTACCTAGCATAACGGATGCACATGTATGCGTTTAGTTACTAAACATAGCTTGCTTATCCAGAAAAAGACAAAAGAATTAAAGTTAAAGACCTACCTTGAAACAACTCAGTGTCTGGTTCTGAGTTGTGGATCTTACTAATTGAATCGAAACCTGAACTGCTTTATCTCCCCTGGTTGTGTCTAACCTGGTGGTTTCAGCCCGAGGTCCCGTACAAAATAAAGCTTGTTTTATTTAACGACACCTCTAGAGCACATTGATTTTCAAATCATCGACTATTGGACGTCAAACATATGGTCATTCTCACATATTTCTTTGTAGCAAACCCACTGACGCCACATAGGCTACTCGTTCCGATAAGCAGCAAGGTTTTTTTTATATGCACTTTCCCACAGACAGGGGAGCACATATCACATCCTTTCTGAACCAGTTGGAGGTCCAGTACATACATGCGTATTGTCACTGTACCTTGGTGGCGTTGTGTCCGGCTATGATGCTCTGGGCACGCTGTGTGAAGAGATGTGCTGAGTATTCAGTGTTGTTCCACACTTCGCGATAGCCATCCCTCAGGTCCAAACCACACATCTCACCACTGCACCGTCTGTGATTGTAATAGTCCTCAGAGCCGGTCAAGTACCCTAAAAAAACAGAGGCGTAGTGCTTACATATTTCAGCCGTTATTTCAAAAGTACCTTAAACAAACAGTGGCATAGTGCTTATATAGCTTCAGTCGTTATTTCAAAAGTACCTCAAACAGTGGCGCAGTGATTATATACCTTCAGTCGTTAATTCAAAAGTACCTTAAACAAAAAGTGGCATAGTGCTTATATAGCTTGTCATTATTTAAAAAGTACCATAAACAAACAATGACATACTGCTTGTGAAAGTACAACGTCTGAACGCTTTGACTTCTGGTTACCGAATGACTTTATTCCCCATCCAGGGTATCAGAGCAGCCGGCACCCATGCGCATATCACATGATCTCATTAGCATATTCCTTTGTTCTCCTCAGGTGCCTGGATATCTATTACGCATATATTACATCCCCCCTTCACAAGTATTTTGACAGTCAACGAATTTCAATAATTTACCTTACATACAATGACGTTCACAAAATGTCTCAGACCTTGACTTCCTAGTCAGGGTTCTCGTGTCCCCCTTCACTCAGGTCCGGTGGGTGTATGTGTGGCTTTAAAAGTCTCTGCACTGACACGCTGATAACAAGTGTAGATATATTAAACAATCTTTGTTATACAAGTTAGAGCGTCTGTCTCCCGTGTTGGTAGATCGTCAGATTGTCAGTTCGAATCCTAGTAGAGTCAAACCAATGACTTAAAAATTGATACTTGTCACTTCCTAGCCAGATGCTTGGCATTATTAGGATAGGGCAAGGAGCAGTGGAATGAGGAAGACCAGTCGTCTGCAACTGAAATTTCCCCTGCTTAATCAACTAATGTACAAAAAAAAACTTAACACTAACATAGTATCTTCATTACAGTCGGTCATCTCGCCTGGTGTCTTATCAGATTTATAGGTCTAATCACACAACCTGACCTGGATCGATTGGCTCTGCCTGTGTCGCTGTTTACATTCTCCTGGGTAGCTGGCGCGTTCTGCGCTGCCCAACTAGTTTGGGCTGTGGTGCCTTAAGTTAAGATTCCTTATGCATGGTATGTGGCATGCGGCATGCGAATGTCGTATATGTGGCATAGATATATGCCAACCCCCAACATTTGTTGGGGTTTTTCCTCCAAATTTGTGAAGGAACAGTATTGGTTTCTATGGCAAATGCAGCAGCATTCGCATTCGCATGCCACACCAATGGCTACAGGGACCGATTCAGTTGCCATATTCGCATTCGGAGGCATGGAAGCACCCCTATTCACTTAGATGCTTTTTCATTTTTTGCCGCATTCGCATGCCGCATACTGTGTGTAAGGAATGCTAGCTGTAGGCACCCTTATTATCTGTATCCTATTCCTATTGTATAATATTCCGACTTTTTAGGTCTGGTTCATAAATAAATAATAGTTTAAATAAATTCTAAAATATCTCCTTTGCATGAAACCCATATGTGAAGCATTAATAAAACTGTTTTAATCATATTTATATCATCCAGTTATTTCTATAAAGTCATTATAATAATATTCAAATTATATAAATAGCCCTATAAAACCGCTCTAATAATACCTAATTCATTCTATCATGTTGGTAAATACATATATGCATAATATTCAAACCAAGTTGTGAAACCATGGTAGAGTATGTATATGAAGTGAAGTGATAATTAATATCAGATTCTACATCAATATAGGGTTCTACATCAAATATAACCACTGGAGAGAAGAACTCTGGAAAATTATTACTGTATTGGTATATTTACATGTATTACTGAATTGAAGTCTGTTGATATTATATATTGTATAAAGGGAGGTAAATGCTGAAACTAAGGACAGCATATACAGTTGCTGCAGACGAGTCAACACATCAAGTTCTAGTTCATGACTTGCTTTATTTACTAGTCCCATTTCCATGCAATGTTCCCTGGTTATCTTGTTACTCTCGTGTCATCGGGTGATTCACATATATTACATCTCCCTTTCATTAGTTCTACTAAATACAATAAATACAATAAATACAATACATCCAATCAGTACAATAAATAAAATACATATAATAAATACAATGAATACAATATATAATATAAATACAATAGATACAATAAATATAATAACTACGATAACTACAATAACTATCTACTCCACAGCCCCTTCTTGTATTTTCTTTTAATTCTTTAATTAATTAATTATTATTGGTTGGTGCTGTTAAATCCACTTACCTACGTCAAACACTTCTTAAGGTGGCTAGCATTATGATGCATTTACTATGTTTATTTGGAACTTTAACATGCCTTATTTGTATTAACACACTGTGGTGACACTATATGCAAATGTGTAATATATTTGGAATGTCTGTTTTTTTACATTTATTGGCTGTATTTAATACATGTTTAAATATGACAATTCCTTATAAGCATCAATAAATGAAAATAAATAACAATTAACAGCGTAACTACATATATGATCTCATCTTATTACGATTTCGTTTTATAGTAGATCCTGTTATATCTTTATAGATTTGGTTGTTCTGTTGTATTTTGTGCTTTTCTATCTTTTTGATGGAAAACCTAGTCTTTTTACTGGGCGAATAATTCTGCGATATCATGTTGTGTAAGTCATGTTTGGGATTGTTGTGGACTGTTTGTTATAACTTGTTGTCGGTATCTGTGGTACTACTGATTGTGTGGTATTTTTATCGGATTTGAAAATGTGTTTTTGATTTCTTTTATAATCATGTTCTTTTGCGAGTTCATTATAATGTAATCTCATGGACCTGGTACCTGTGATCTGATTATTTTTCCTGTGGGCCACACCCCTTTGTGGTCCAAGTACCTTATATCATCGCCTGTGTTCAACTTTGGGTGGGCATGTCCTACATGTTTATCAAAGTATTTCTTTTGGTTCTGTTGTATTTTCTGTATTTCTCTTCTTTTTGATGTTTGTACATTTGGTTTTAATTGGTTTGTTAATGTTCGTATTTTTTATCTTAGTTTACGGGACATCAACAATTGTGCCGGTGAGGCTCTAGTCCTTGTATTGTGGTATTGCAGTAATTTAATAATGCAATATTTGTATCTTTCTTGTCTAATATAGATTTCTTTATCATAAGTTTTACTGTCTGTACATATCTCTCTACCTGTCCATTACTCTGTGGAAAGATTGAGTTTGAAAACACTGGTCTAAAATCATAATCTTCTGCAAATTGTAAATATTCGCAACTGCTAAACTGAGGTCCGTTGTCTGACACTACAATCTTTGGAATCCCGTATCTGCAGAACATTTTGTTGTATTACTGAATGCCCGGCCACGTTTAGGACACCAGATAATACCACAAAAACTCTCCCCTTCATCTCACCTGTCTATCAACTCATTAACCAATACTAAGGAAGAATGAAGACAAGTCATACAGATAAACAGTGGAGAAGTTGTGCTTTAATAACACCAACTCCTGTCCACCTACCAGTGACCTAGCATCCACACCCCTTACCTTCTAGCCACACAAAATCTCATTACTACTTTAGCCTGTATAGAAAGCAGTGCCTACAGCCCATGGGACAGGAGTCCTATGGCTGTGTAAACACTCAATTGGAATAGATGAATTTGGATAGCATCAGACAGAGTGTCTGGGGTTCCTGCTCAAGAGTAGGTGTGTCTCACTCAAGAGCCAGGAGTAGAGTGATCTCTCTTCAGTGTGTCTGAAGCAGAATCTAGAATAATGATCTCAGGTTTGAGGCTAGTGTGGTCAGAGGGCCAATGGGATGCAGGTGACTGGGCAGTCCACAGCCAGCCAATCAGGCACCTCCACAGTCAGGGTGGGTGGCACCCTCCCCCAGTAGGGGTGGCTGTCACTCAACCCAGCTGCAGGTGGTGCCCTGTGTGTATATGCAAATTAGGCTGGTGTGCACACCCAGTGGTCATGTAGGGACAGATAGCTGCATACAGTTACAATAGATCTCTGTTAAAATGGTCTTTTCTCCAATTGCACTCTTTATGGATGCATAGAGAAACATTTCAACAATCATGTACTGCCTCTTATATAGGAACATCTCTTCATTAATCTCAGGCATAATATATGAACATATATTGCACACAGCTTATATCATGTCATAATGGGAGTGGGATATTATTACTTTTAGTTTATATAACATCGTCCCCACTCCATCGCCCAAGAATAATAATGCTCTCTGCCAATATCTAATTCTTAACCGAAAATCCGTATATTTTTACAATTTGTTTCAGGGCTTTTATGATTGCCTGGCTTGTGGTAGTGTTCAGTTCTATTATTTCTGGAAATTTTGTGTAATAATCTATTATTAACAGAAATGTAGTATGTTCAACATAAAATAGGTCAATTCCTACTTTGTAATATGGGATGCTCGGTATCGGGTGGTTCATTAGAGGCTCTGACTGCTGTTTATTACGCGATTCTTGGCAAATCTGACATCGTGATATTTTATCCTCTATTTGACTACTAATGCCAGGCCAAAAGATATGATCCCTTGCTAACTGTTTGCATTTCACCACTCCTAGATGTGACTCATGTAATTTTTCTAGCATTTGTTTTTGTAATGTTTTGGGTCTGATAATACGGTTGTCTTTTAACAATATGTTGTCTTGAAGTTTGTTTGTTTGTTTGTTGTTTTACATCCTAGCAACATCTAAGGTCATATCAGGACAGGTACTGACTTGTGACAGTACGCACTCATGACAATTTTATAGTGCTGCCCCACTGGGAAATCAGGCCGCTGGCACCATGACCCGATATCCCACTCAGTCACATTATCCTGACACCGAGCTAACCAGCCCTTGCCCTATCCTAATAATGCCGAACACCAGGCTAGGAAGCAACAAGTATCAATTTTTAAGTCATTGGTTTGACTCGACTGGGAATGGAACTCGCGAACTCCCGATCTTTCGCATGCGAGGCCTGTCTCTACCGATTCCCGATCTTCCGCACGTGAGGCCTGTGCTCTACCGCTTCGGCCACCACGCCCGGTTTGTCTTGAAGTGTGATATCGTGTCTGTATGTAAAATATGGTTTGACTTCAGGTTTTAATTCTTTACTATGTTGGGGCCAAGCATTTTTTGTTAAGGATATGACTTGTTGTAGTGTCTCATCTTTGCCATTTCTTGTACAACTCGTGTTACACTGTCTTCTGACATGCCGACTGCAGCAACTGTGATTTCTGTGTCGAATAAGTCACTTGGTGATGTCTGTTTGGTATGGGCTCTGGAGAGTGTGTCTGCAAAATACATGAGTGTGCCCTTAACATGTATGACTGTCAGGTTATAGTTTTGCAATCTCATTCTCATCTGTTGCATTCATGCGGAGAGTTTATGTATAGGTTTATTCATTATCGACAAAAGTGGCTTGTGATCAGTCTGTATTGTTACCTGTTTTCCGTATATGTACTCATGGAATCTTTTACATCCAAAACAAATGGCTAAAAGCTCCTTTTCTATCACGGCATAATTTGATTGTGTCTTATCTAAAGCTTTTGATGCCATGGCAACCGATTTGTTTTCCTGAAATAGTGTTGCCCCTAGGCCAGATTTTGATGCGTCAACCTGTAGGATAATGTCCTTGTTGACATCAAAATATTTTAGAACGGGAGCCTTAGTTAATAACTCTTTTAGTTTGTCAAAAGATTTGCTTTGTTCATCTTGCCAATGCCACGCTACTTCTTTTTGGAGAACAAGCCGTAATGGCTTTGTTAATTCGGCCATGTTAGGGATGCCCAATCATACCCAGAAATCTTTGGATTGCCTTTTTGTCATGTGGGGTAGGCATATCCATTATTGCTTGTAGGCGATCCTTGCTAGGTAGGAGTCCCTCTTGAGTTAGTAGGTGCCCAACATAATTTACTTGTGACTGACAAATCTTAGATTTTTTAGGGTTTAGTTTCAAATTTACGTCTTTAGCTCTGTGTAATACTGCTTTTAGTCAGGTGTTGTGTTCATCAACTGTTTTACCATATACTAGGATGTCATCGGTGATAACATCGATGTCTTCTAAGTCACCTAATATGTTACTCATTTCTTGGATAAAAATATCCCCGGCTGTTTTTATGCCAAATGGTAATCGTGTGTATCGATATCTACCCCATGGCGTATTGAAAGTGCACAATTTTGAGCTGTCCTCATCTAATTGAATTTGCCAATATCCACTGTTGGTGTCTATTACAGAAAAATACTTCGCCCCACATGTTTTTGCCACTACTTCTTCTATAGTATGTGTGGGATATGGCCCTCTTAATATGGCCTTGTTTAATTTTGTGGGGTCTAAGCATACTCTAATCTTCCCAGGTTTCCTAACAATAGTGATCGAGTTCACCCATGGAGTGGGTTCAATCTGTTCTACAATTACCCCTAGGCTTAACAATCTATCCAATTCTTTGTGTACATCATTAATTATAGCATGTGGTATTCTTCTAGGGGCGTCAATTATCGGTGTTACATTTTTATTGATATGGATTTGGGAATTTACTTTTATTTTACCTAGACCTTTAAAAACATCAGCATACATATTTACCAATTTTTTAGCACTTGTGTGCTGTCTAGAGTGTCCATGCGCGCGATCAGCTTCAGTATGACACACACATTTTTTCCTAGTAAGGGGCTACCCATCTCAGTGACTTGAAATCGTAATTGATGCCCACGGACTGTGATGAATGTCTCCCCTTGTGGCTTTACTCGTTGCCCTGTGTATGTGATGAGATGGCATCGCGGTGGTGTAAGCGTCATGTCGTTCAATTGTTATACATTGCTCTGGGAATGATGTTGGCCTCTGAGCCTGTGTCAAGCTTGAATTTTATCAAGCATTTTCCTACCATGACATCCGTGTACCACAATTTCGATCCTTCGCTATCGTCTTCATGGAGTGCCCCCACAAATAAATCGTAATCACTTTCATCATTTGTGTAAGGGTGTATCCACTCCTCGTTGTGATGTCCCATGTTTATCTCATTCACTGCTGACGTTCTTTGCCCATAACTTCTGCACATTTTCACGAAATGTCCTAACTTCCTGCATCCAGAGCATTGTTTGTTTTTGGCTGGCCATTGTCCCTTGTTATGCATATAACCACAATTTGAACATCAAAATCTTGAACCGTTAGGTCTGCATTGTTGTGACGGTCGTTTCCATGTTAGTAGCTGGCGTTGTGACATCACGCTGCTGTCAAACTTTGATATCACGTCAATGTGCTCATCGGCTTTTGCGTTGGCACTGTCACTAAGTTGTGCTGCATTATGTTCACTTACACGGCACATTGTTAAACATTGTTCCAATGATAAATTGTGAGTTTGTAACAACCAATCCCTGAGATTGTTGTCCTTAACCCTGCACACAAACCTGTCACATAATAAAGAGTTCTCAATCTCACTGTAGTTACAGTGGGATATGCGGTTTCGAAGTTCACATATATATGTTTCCATGCTCTCGTTTGTCTGGTTAAATGAATTAAATTGATATCTTACTACTGCTATGTTTGCTTTCCCCCTCACAATATACACACGGAAAGCTTCTATTAATGGCGCAATCTTGTCACGTTCAGAAATGTCAATTTTGAGTGTTCGGTGAACCTTCTGTACTTCCGTTCCTGCCACATGTAGGAACACGCAGCATTGTTGTGGTGTTCTCTGTGGCGGAGTGGTTAGAGTGTCTGACTTTTTTCTAGGTCGGACTCCTAATCTGAAGGTCGGTGGTTCGATTCCCCATACCCCACCTCTGCCAATTTGGATTTCCACCGCTGTGTATAACTTACAGCGTCATCAAAGGCCAGTTGCTCTCATACCATGTCTATGTGGTGTGGGAGGTTAAAAATCCATTGGGCCGGTAAAAGTGTAGGCTCGGGCTTTCTATCGACAAACTGTCTAATGGTGAAAACAAGGCTATTCAGACTTATCCATGATAGGCAGTATAAATCTTCAAGAAAGAAAAAGAATTGCACTTTTTCAGATTTTCCTGCAACTCTTGCTGCGGTGGCATGAATTTCATATGCATGCTGCCACTGACTCCAGTTCAATGCTAAATTACCTTCCAAGTTGAGTGGTACAGGGGGTTTTAATCCTGATAGCGCCATAATACTTGGTTATTCTTCCTCATCTGACACCATGTAAGATACGAGTCAACACATCGAGTTCTAGTTCATGACTCGCTTTATTTACTAGTTCCGTTGCCATGCAACATTCCCTGGTTATCTTGTTACTCTCATGTCATCGGGTGATTCACATACATTATAGTGACCACTGGTGTTATGTAAAGAGGTGTTATGTAGGGTTGATACTCCCATATAAGTGTGATTAGTGAACTTGATGGAAAAATATGTATCTGACTTGGGGTGGGTGGGTTGCCTCCCCGCCCGCTTACCCAGCAGGGGGGGGGGGGGGGGCTGGTTGGAGTGTTGGGGGTCCACCCACTCCCACCCTGCCTCCCCCCACCACTGACTGGAGGAGTTTCTATGTCCATTCCCACCAGTTCACAGATCCCTGGTGCTTCTGTTATTTGCAGCTTGGTTGCTTGTGCGTGTCGGAATTCTTCCGTCATATATAGGAGTAGGAAATCCTTATCTTGGAATTGTGGGGTTAATGCCCTCCTGCCTGTTTTGATGGTCAGGTCACAAACTCCTGTCATTACATAGATTTGGTCTAGCTATTTTTTTAACAAATTGTATTTGCTATTTGATATTTATTATTTTTACCTCTATTCACTCTGGCACTTACCTTGATTCCTGACAGTTTGCCCGGATGATGTCCCTTGTTTTTTTGAGGATTTCACCCATCTTGTTTTGATATCCAGGCTTGAAATTGCTAGGATGTTAAACAACAACAAACAAACAAACAAATAAGCTTTCCCGGGTGCGCTTATGATTTTTTCTTTTAGCTCATCATTTTGTGTGAATTTGGCCAATATAATGTCCTCCATCACCTTTTCGTTTGTTTTTATGAAATTCGGTAATCAACATACTATTTTTCCTAGAGCCTTGATGGTGTGTGGGTTGTTTGTCCATTGCTTCAATGAATCACATGATATCGAATCTCCTGTCTGGCCTGAGTGTGACATTTTAAAAATCTTGTTCGTTGTTCAATTTTTGTTTATTTCTGAACAGTTCCCTTTTTTGGCTTTCCTTTTCCAGGTGGATTTTTATCCCTTTCGGTCTGGCTTCCTTTGGCGGCTCTTTTGCGTTGTTAATCGGGTTTTCCTCATGATTTTCCCTGGTCATTTCTCCGGGTCCGTCATTCTATTTGTTTGGTCCCTCATTTGCTGTTCTCTTCCTGTTTTTTTCACCCAGTCTGTAGGCTTTTTTCACTACTGTCCAAGCGAAAGAGCATTCCTCTTTTTTTTAGTAGGTTTGAGACTTGTATTTTCCATGGACTCACCTTTTTTCTGGGATGCCCTGTATGATTATGTTTATTTTTTTGTTTTCCACTGCCGGCTGTGGCAGTGTATTGCTTTCATTTGTTGTTTTGTTGCCATCTCTTTTGGTTTCATCTTTTCTGTTTTGTGTTCCGTCATTGCTGTTTTTGTAGTTTGCCTTGTACCAAACACATTCCAGCATTAGGCTATTGTATGCCGTCTGAAACCATTGAATTCGGCGGCCATTTTCTAGGCACTTTTTGCCTCCTATCTGAAAAGTGAGGCATCTCCAAGTTGAGGTGTTCTCTGGAAAGCTTGCATGATACAGCAGTTGTACCTGATGGAAGCCATTACCAATTCCTTAAACATCTTCCCAAATCTGTGCTGAGACCATTGCTTCAACTCTTCAACAACATTTGGGAGTCGGGTGTCGTCCCTGCCTGCTGGAGGGAGGCGACAGTAATACCGATTCGCAAACCTGGTACAAATAAGAGTGAAGCCAACAACTATCATCCTATAGCCCTCACAAGCTGCATCTGTAAAACCATGGAGGGTATGGTTAATAAGCACTTCGTCTGGCTACTCGAATCAGGACACCACTTCTCTGACCTCCAATGTGGTTTCAGACGAGGCTGCAGCACCCTCGACCATTTGGTTCGCATGGAGACCTTCATAAGAGATGCCTTCCTTAAGAAGGAGCACGTTGTGGCTGTCTTTTTCGACCTCGAAAAAGCCTATGACACCACGTGGCAGCATGGCATTATGGAGGATCTCCATGCGATCGGCCTTCGTGGTCACTTGCCAAATTTCATTAAGAATTTTACAGCGCTCAGGCATTTTCACATCCAGCGCTCAGGCATTTTTGCACTCACAGGAATTGGGAGTACCCCAAGGCAGCATACTGGCCATGACCCTTTTTGAAGCCAAGGTCAACGGTATCGCTGCCACTTTTAAAAAGGGGGTCTCCTGTAGTCTTTTCATAGATGACTTTGTTTTGTACTACATAGGTACTGGTATGAATGTCATTGAGAGACAGCTTCAATTGTGTATAAATGGGATTCACCAATATGTCAGTTCTGAATGGATTCAGATTTCCCAAGGCCAAGACAGTCTGCATGCACTTCTGCCAGTTGCGCAGAGTGCATGCAGAACCAGACCGGACCCTCGATGGGTATCCCATAAAAATTGTCAAAGAAACCAACTTTTCGGGTCTCACTTTCGACACAAAGCTGTCTTTCGTGTCTCATATCAAGTACCTCAAAACACGATGCCTGAAAGCGCTAGATGTTCTGAGGGTGCTGTCCAGTTCAGAGTGGGGAGCGGACAGAGATGTTCTGCTTGCCGTGTACCATCCAGGGAAACGAAAGAGCTGATTGGGCTGCGAAGGTGGCTCTGAACTATGATGTTGAACCATGTCTGATACCCCACTCTGATCTGAAACCACTAATAGCCACCCACATCAAATCCAAATGGCAAAACGAGTGGGATGAAAACGTCAACAAATTGCATGAAATTGAACAGGCTCTGGGAAAATCATCACAGTCTCATGTTGGGGGTCGGTGGGACCAAGTGGTCCTCAGCCGCTGCCGTATTGGTCACTCGTGGCTAACACATGTTTTCCTGCTCAAGGAGGACTCTCCCCCTGAATGTATTGGATGTCAGTCCCTACTGACAGTCAAGCACATTTGACTAAACTGTGCCAATTTTATCGCACTGCGCCAACAATTTTACACTGCAAACAGCATGCATGACCTTTTTAGTCAAATAAAACAAGACATTTTAGACTTTTTGAGGACAGCTGGTCTGTACCACCTCATATAGTTCATTAAAACAATTTTTATCAATTAATCCTTTCATCTATTTTATTTACCTTGACCACAAATTACATGATTATGAGCTTTTACAAATTCATAAGTGTCTATTGACACAATTGATTGCATGCTTTTACATTATATGTAAAGGCGATGGTTGGGGAAAAAACCAACAATTCTCGCCATGAATATGGCCTATGCTGAGGACAGGGCATAAAGAAACCACCAATCAATCAATCGATAAAAAGTGGTGGTGGTGGTGGTGGTCATGGTAGTGGTGATGGTGGTGGTGGTGGTGGTGGTGATGGAGGTGGGGATGAGGCGGTGGTGGTGGTGATCGTGGTGGTGGTGGTGATGGTGGCGATGGTGATGATGATGATGACAATGATTACTGTGATGGTCAGGAGGACAATCGCCAGGATTGATGACGATGATAATTATTATTCAAAAATCACATTTACCATAGAATGAGTCGAAGCCACGTTGCATGGGCAGGCAGTCCTTCTGGTAGAAGCCCAGATGCCACTTGCCGACCATGTGCGTGGAGTAGCCGGCCTGTCGGAGACGGTCGGCCACAGTGGGCGCTGACAGTGGCAAGCAGTTCGGCACGTCAGCCCAGATGATGCCGTGCTGAAGCCCGGTGTGGATCTGCGGGCAATTCAGTTGGTTAAATGTCCGCTTCCCGCTTCACAAGTCATGCCATTAGAAATCTGCTTTCAAACCCTGACCGAGTTAAACAAATGAGTTAAAAGCTTATGCTTGTCAGCCGTGTGTTAGCCAATCATGTACTCAGTCAGCCAGTGAGTTAGCCAGTCATGTACTCAGTCAGCCGACCAGCCAGTGAGTCAGCCAGTGAGTCAGGTACTGTATCACTCGACCAGCCAGTCAGCGAGTCAGGTACTGAATCAGCCGACCAGCCAGTGAGTCAGCCAGTGAGGAACTGAGTTAGCCGACCAGCCAGTCAGCCAGTGAGTTAGCCAGTCATGTACTGAGTCAGCCGACCAGCCAGTGAGTCAGCCAGTGAGTCATGTACTGTATCAGTCAGCCAGTGAGGAACTGAGTTAGCCGACCAGCCAGTCAGCCAGTGAGTTACCCAGTCATGTACTGAGTCAGCCGACCAGCCAGTGAGTCAGCCAGTGAGTCAGGTACTGTATCAGTCGACCAGCCAGTCAGCGAGTCAGGTACTGAATCAGCCGACCAGCCAGTGAGTCAGCCAGTGAGGAACTGAGTTAGCCGACCAGCCAGTCAGCCAGTGAGTTAGCCAGTCATGTACTGAGTCAGCCGACCAGCCAGTGAGTCAGCCAGTGAGTCATGTACTGTATCAGTCAGCCAGTGAGGAACTGAGTTAGCCGACCAGCCAGTCAGCCAGTGAGTTACCCAGTCATGTACTGAGTCAGCCGACCAGCCAGTGAGTCAGCCAGTGAGTCAGGTACTGTATCAGTCGACTAGCCAGTCAGCGAGTCAGGTACTGAATCAGCCGACCAGCCAGTGAGTCAGCCAGTGAGGAACTGAGTTAGCCGACCAGCCAGTCAGTGAGTTAAGTACTGAGTCAACTGACCAGCCAGTGAGTCAGTGAGTCAAGTACTGAGTCAACTGACCAGCCAGTCAGCCAATGAGTTAGCGAGTCAGGTACTGAGTCAACTGACCAGCCAGTCAGCCAGTGAGTCAGCCAGTGAGTCAGCCAGTGAGTCAGCCAGTGAGGTACTGAATCAGCCGACCAGCCAGTGAGTCAGCCAGTGAGGAACTGAGTTAGCCGACCAGCCAGTCAGTGAGTTAAGTACTGAGTCAACTGACCAGCCAGTGAGTCAGTGAGTCAAGTACTGAGTCAACTGACCAGCCAGTCAGCCAGAGAGTCAGAAGAGAGTCAGCCAGTGAGGTACTGAGTTAGTTGACCAGCCAGCCAGCCTTTATGGAGACGTAATCTATATGGGAGGCAGCAAAATACCAGTAGGCAAACTACAAAGGCTACAGAATAAAATGAAGATTTGTAGAAAATAAACATCCAACATGTGACCTTCATAAACAAACAAAATCAGCAACACCAGCTACCAGAAGAGAGTCGCACCTAATAGTTATTGCATTCGCCTACAATAGAGAGACAAAATATGTTCATAAAGCAACAAGAAGCAGGTCGTTTCTTATAGTCAGTACTTAGTGAGGGGCATGTCCCACCAATTGTTGAGGCGGAGCTCGAAAGT
Source organism: Branchipolynoe longqiensis (assembly GCA_030323885.1). Classification (NCBI taxonomy): domain Eukaryota; kingdom Metazoa; phylum Annelida; class Polychaeta; order Phyllodocida; family Polynoidae; genus Branchipolynoe; species Branchipolynoe longqiensis. The sequence continues at coordinate 60,004,385 of CM059201.1, forward strand.
TTTGACATGCCTGATGTACCAAAGGAACAACCTCTGACGCGTGATGAAGTGCAAGATCAGTTCCCACAAGAGATGCCTGTTGAAGAACCCAAAGTGACTGTTAAGCCACTTCAGAAGCCAACGTCTCCAAGCATACAACGTTCAGAACATGCTAGAAAAGCCAATGTCATGCTTCATGACTTTGTTTGTTAATTTTCTATTAGATAACATTTCACTTTCTACCACTTACTCCGTCTGTGTCTCCGGCTCGCCGACCGGTCACCACAGGGCAACGAGGCACGGCCCTTTGACTCAATTCTCATTTCTCTTTCCTCAATACTACCCTTCTCTTTTTTTTTATCCATGCTTACTCCTCCCCCAAGGGAGTTGTTTGCTTGGGTTGGGCCCTTTTCCTTTTCCACTGTTTCGCTTTTTTCTTGCTTCAGATCCCACCTTCCCCCCCCCCCTTCCACCTAAACCATTGGCTACTGGACGCGAGTGCACTGCTACCATCGGACTGGAGTGAACCGGTGCCACTATGTAGTGACCTGTCGTTAATGTTGTAAAGAACCCCCACCCCGCTTCCACAACCGTCCCCACTGAAGTTTACTCTTCATCCAAAAAGCGGACCGATTTATCAGTGCCGTTTTATATTGCTGCAGTTCTGCGACCTGTAACCGTCAAGGTTACGAACACCCCCAAGGCTAGGCTAGGCAGGTTGTTTCTTATAGTGAGTACTTAGTAAGAGCTATACAAAAGTCCCCCCAGTGATGAGTCACCAATGGGGGACATTGCGATGTTGTGGTTCAAACAATTGCTGTTGGTGTCGCCACTGAAGTAGTGGGCCTGATGGTATGGTCCTCTGTACCGACTACTCCTGTATACTGACGTACTAAGGTGTAGTCCTGTCTCCTGACTGTAGTCTGATGTACTGACATACTGATGGCATGGCCACTGACTAGTCCGCTGTATTGACATATAGACAGTATTTTCTTGTGTACTGATGCTGACAGTATAGTCTTGTGTACTGATATACAGACGGTATAGTTCTGTGTCCTGACTGTAGCCCTGTGTACTGACTAGTCCTGTGTATTGACATACTGACAGTATTGTATTGTGTACTGACTAGTTCTGTGCACTGACTGTAGTGCTGTGTACTGACACACTGATGGTATGTTACTTTGTACTGACTGCAATCCTGTGTACTGACATACTGATGGTATTGTTCTATCTACTGACTGTAGTCCTGTGGACTGACATACTGACTGTAGTCTTCTGTACTGACATACTGACGGTATAGTTCTGTGCACTGACTGTAGTCCTTGCACTGACTAGTCATGTGTACCGACATACTGATGGTATGGTCTTGAGTACTGACTGTTGTCCGGTGTACTGACAAACTGATGGTATTGTCCTGAGTACTGACTGTAGTCTGGTGTACTGATATACTGACGGTAAGGTCCTGAGTACTGACTGTACTCCTGTGTAGGCCTACTGATTGGCCCAGTGTACTGACATACTGGCAGTATGGTCCTCTGTACTGTCAGTATAGTCCTTTGTACTGACTAGTCCTGTGTACTGACAACCCGTGAGGAACCTCTGTATTGACATATAGACAGTATTTTCTTGTGTACTGATGCTGACAGTATAGTCTTGTGTACTGATATACAGACGGTATAGTTCTGTGTCCTGACTGTAGCCCTGTGTACTGACTAGTCCTGTGTATTGACATACTGACAGTATTGTATTGTGTACTGACTAGTTCTGTGCACTGACTGTAGTGCTGTGTACTGACACACTGATGGTATGTTACTTTGTACTGACTGCAATCCTGTGTACTGACATACTGATGGTATTGTTCTATCTACTGACTGTAGTCCTGTGGACTGACATACTGACTGTAGTCTTCTGTACTGACATACTGACGGTATAGTTCTGTGCACTGACTGTAGTCCTTGCACTGACTAGTCATGTGTACCGACATACTGATGGTATGGTCTTGAGTACTGACTGTTGTCCGGTGTACTGACAAACTGATGGTATTGTCCTGAGTACTGACTGTAGTCTGGTGTACTGATATACTGACGGTAAGGTCCTGAGTACTGACTGTACTCCTGTGTAGGCCTACTGATTGGCCCAGTGTACTGACATACTGGCAGTATGGTCCTCTGTACTGTCAGTATAGTCCTTTGTACTGACTAGTCCTGTGTACTGACAACCCGTGAGGAACCAGGTTAGAATAGTTCCTCTGCACCCCCCTGGCACATCATAAAAGGCGACAAATGGGACAACATGTTTGCCGTGAGTTGCGGCTCGTGTCGGTGGAGGAAGGGATACTGGTGCATGAGGACTGCAAGGGGCCAAGGCTCCTTGTGGACCAACACTGCACTTTGGCCTCCGACTTCATCTAGACGAGAGGTTGGAATGGCCCATTCCAATCAATCGGCTGGTCATGCCAAGCCCTAGGTACATTAATGGAGAATGGATATATTATATCATACAACAACTGTATTCATATTTATATTTACACAGTTACCAAGTCATTCTTCACTTCCTAGAAGGCGGTGGCTAGGGTCAATCTAGTACTGGTTATGTTTTTTGTCTCCATCCTAGAGTATATTATCCTTGTATCCCTGGTGTGTATCTGTCGGTTACCACAGCACTACACACCCCAATTTTTACGGCTCTGTGGTGGGTGGGGAGCGAGAATGACGAACGCTGATGAACTCTGATGATTGGCCACAGTTCATTATGATCAAATCGTTAAATGATGAGGCATCAGTTGCCAAACTTTCCCCTTTTGCCATTCACAAGGGCATTATGGGAATCGCTGGCACAGTTAAAGACGTGAAGAAGCTACAAACTGGACATATTCTGGTGGAGTGTGCTAAGAAAGCGCATGCCGACAATCTGCTATGTGCAAGCACGCTAACAGGCATCGGCATCAAGGCCTCTCCTCATCGAACTCTCAACTCTAGCAAAGGAGTAATCTGGATTAGAGATCTTGATGATGTTGATGAGGATGAGATAGCACATGAGCTCAAGTCTCAGGGAGTGTTAAACGTATGAAGAATAGTTATAAAGAGGGATAACAAGTCCATAAAAACAGGGACATATATCCTCACGTTTGGCAAGCCTTTTCCGCCCAAGAATTTGAAAATTGGATACCTTAGTGTGAATGTGGATGTCTTCATCCCAAACCCACTTTGGTGCTTCCAATGCCAGAAGTTTGGTCATGGCAAGGATAGATGCAAAAATGAAACCATCTGTTTTAAGTGTGGTCAGAAGGTCACGACAACACCAGTTGTCAAAACCAGGCAAAATGTTCCAATTGCCTGGGTGACCATATGGACATATCTAAAGACTGTCCTGTCTGGAAAAAAGAAACGCTCATTCAGCAGATAAAAACTGAAAAGCGGGTAAGCTACCCAGAAGCTCGAAGGCTGGCTTAGGCGAATACTCCCTCGCCAACCACCAAGAGCTTTGCTACGGCGGCCAAAGTCTCCAACAGGACAATTGAATGCCAGACTGAACTAACGTGGTTGACTGGGGGGAAGCCCACTACCTTCACCCCAGCTCCGAATCGACTCCGATTTCGACCCAAAAAAATAATATTAATAACAGTATTGCGGTGCAGACGCTGGCTGAGCCAGCGATGCCCAAAAAGAAGAAGAATAATTTGTCGGACCGAGTTCCGAAGGGATCTTTGACCCCTACAGACAAAACGTCCAGGGGGTCATCAATCTCCAAAAATCTAACATTAAATCGATATCAGGCTCTGGCTGATATTGAGATGCCTGAGACTGCGGAAACCTGCAGTCGAAGTCTCTCCCCCAAACCAAAGGCGAGGGGGAGAACACCTGTCACTGCTAAAAAATTACAGTGACAGGTGGATCTCTTATTCAATGGAACTGCTGAGGTTTTAGGAGCAACATCGAAGAGTTGTCTCTTTGTTGCAACCTAAATTCACTTGCTGTTTGCCTACAAGAAACTTATATAAAAGCTTCTGAGAGTTGGACTCTTAAAGGCTACACCATTTATAACAAGCATGCACCAGATGGAGACCGAGCCACTGGCGGCTCCTCCATCTTGGTCAGACGTGATGTGGTGTGTACGCCAGTGGCGTTAGACACAACACTACAGGCTCTAGCTGTTCGGCTGATGCTGCATAAGACTGTAACTCTCTGGTCCATTTACATTCCTCCGAGCTCCGTTCTCATTTTACAAGAACTGGCTGCCCTTGTGGACCAGTTACCGTCCCCATATTTACTTATGGGTGACTTTAATGGCCACAACCCATTATGGGGGGGGGGGGGGGGACAATAGGAACGCTAAAGGCAAGAGAATTGAGGACCTTGTGGCCGGTCATGCTCTGTGTGTAATGAACAATGGTTCATACACATATTTGCATCCCGGCTACGGAACATACTCTGCCATCAATCTCAGCATTGTAGAACCAGAACTGGCACTGGACTTTTCGTGGAGGGTCTGGGACGACCTCTGCGGGAGCGAGCACTTCCCAATTATTCTTGATTGCGAAGGGGCATCTCCCGTAGAGCGAGAGAGGAGCTGGCGGCTTCGTAAAGCTGACTGGCCCACCTTCCAGACCCTATGTCGCGAGGAGTTCACTCCAGACATCAGTGACATTGATGCCTTCGCCGAGATGCTGAGATGCAGAGAAAACTCTTCCGAAGACCTCGGCAACTCCCAAGCGTCTGAGGCCTCCATGATTGGATGCCGGCTGTAGGAGGGCTATTAAGGGACGAAAGAAAGCTCAGCGTAAATTCCACAGGAGACCGACTGCTGAAAATCTGGTGCTCTTTAGAATTCTGTGCGCTTGTGCTTGCAGAACAATCAAAGAAGCACGGGGGCAGTGTTGGATACGATTTGTTTCTAGCATCACCATGGGCACACCATTGGGTAGAGTATGGACAATGATCAGGAGAATCAAACGAAGGGGAGGTGATTCTTCTGTAGTCCAGCACTTGTAACACAACGGCACCATTCTCACATCACTCGATGAAATAAGTGAAGAATTGGCTCACGCCTTTGCTGGAAACGGGTCTTTAGCAAACTGCCTCCCAGGTGCCGTCAAGGAATGCCAAGAGCAAAAGCTCTTGGACTTGTCCTCTGATGGCGAGGAGCACTACAACTCCCCATTCAGTATGGATGAGTTGAGGTGTTCTTTGAAAAGCTTGCATGACACAGCAGTTGGACCTGATGGAATTCATTATCAATTTTTTAAACATCTGCCCGAACCTGCGCTGAGACTGTTGTTTCAACTCTTCAACAACATCTGGGAGTCGGGTGTCATCCCTGCCTCTTGGTGGGAGGTGACAGTAATACCGATTCCCAAACCTAGTAAAGACCAGAGTGAAGCCAACAACTATCGTCCCATAGCCCTCACAAGTTGCATCTGTAAAACCATGGAGCATATGGTAAACAACCACCTCGTCTGGCTACTGGAATCAGGATACCACCTGTCCAACCTCCAATGTGGCTTCAGAGGGGGCCGCAGCACCCTCAACCATTTGGTTCGCATGGAGACCTTCATAAGAGATGCTTTCCTTAAGAAGGAGCGCGTTGTGGCTGTCTTTTTCGACCTTGAAAAAGCCTATGACACAACGTGGCATCACGGCATCATGGAGGATCTCCATGCAATTGGCCTTCATGGCCACCTGCCAATTTTCATCAGGAACTTTCTAGCCTTCAGGCATTTCCGCGTCCGCGTCAAGACTACCTATTCCAGCCTACACTCACAGGAACTAGGAGTACCTCAAGGCAGCATACTGGCCGTGACCCTTTTCGGGGTCAAGGGCAATGGTATTGCTGCTGCTGTAAAGCGAGGGGTCTCCTGTAGTCTTTTCGTGGACGACTTTGTTTTATATTACAGCAGTGCTAACATGAATGTCATAGAGAGACAGCTACAACTAAGCATAAATGGGATCCATCGATGGTCAGTTCTGAACGGATTCAAATTTTCCAAGACCAAAACAGTCTGCATGCACTTCTGCCTGTTGCATAGAATGCATGTGGAACCGGAGCTGACCCTTGATGGGGATCCCATTAAAGTCGTTGAGGAAACCAAATTTTTGGGGCTCATTTTCACGCAAAACTGTCTTTCGTGCCACATATAAAGTACCTGAAAACACGATGCCTGAAAGCACTAGATATTCTGAAGGTGCTGTTCAGCTCAGAGTGGGGAGCTGGCAGAGATGTTCCGCTCTCCGTGTACCGAACCCTGGTTCGGTCACGAGTGGATTACGGCAGCATAGTATACGGTTCTGCAAGGAAATCGTATATTGGGCTGCTAGACACAGTCCACCACCAGGGGCTGTGCCTGGCCCTTGGGGGCCTTCCGCACCTCACCGGTTTAGAGCCTCTACGTCAAAGCCAACAAACCATCACTTAACAACAGGAGAATCAAACTGGCCATGCAATATGTAGTCAAGATAAAAACTAATGCATTGAATCCTGCACACAATTGTCTATTCGAGCAACATGATGAATCCACATATGAAGCCAGGCCGAATTACATCCGGCCACTGAGGCTCCAAATGAAACCTCATTTGGAGGCATTAGGCGTGGATTTGGACGTTACTTATGGGTGACTTTAATGGCCACAACCCATTATGGGGGGGGGGGGGGGGGAGGACAATAGGAATGAATAGAAGCTACGAACTGGACATATTCTGGTGGAGTGTGCTAAGTGGTCGTTGAGGAAGCTATCGGTTATCCTCCGACTCTCGGAACTGAGGAAGTCTGGGACACATCCACTGGGTCATGTAAAGTCGGGTCAGCTAAAGCCGGTGTGGCAGTAAATCGCAAACCCCTGGAAATTGCACATCCCGGGGTTTGCGATTTACTAGGAAATCACAAACCCCCGCTCTAGCGGCGGCGTTAATATCACTTCGATTTTAGGGTTAATTTGATCAAATTTCACTTTTTGAGTATGTAATTCTGTTACATATGATAACATTGAATAGATTTGGGCCTAATCGGTACCTAACACCGCCCTTAAACCTGGTACGGAGTGGTGTATCAGTAACATGGGGGGTTTGTGATCTCCAGGGGGGATATGTGATTTCCTAGGAAATCGCAAACCCCCCATGCCCATATATGGCATGGGGGTTTGCGATTTCCTAGGAAATCACAAGTGGGGGTTTGCGATTTACAGGGTTTGCGATTTCCTGCTACACCGGATCGGGTAAAGTCGGGTCGGATAAAGTCGGGTCGGGTAAAGTCGGGACGGGTAAAGTTGTGTCGGCTAAAGTCGGGTCGGCTATTGTCGGGTCGGCTAAAGTTGGATCTGGTAAAGTCCGGTCCGGTAAAGTCAATGGTTTGTTTGTTTCGCGACCCCCCAGCACAAAAAGTAGACATCGGTTATTTGGGGGTTGGGTAAAGTCGAGTCGGATGTAGTCGAGTCGGGTAAAGTCGAGTCAGGTAAAGTCGAGTCGGGTAAAGTAGAGTCGGGTAAAGTAGAGTCGGATAAAGTAGAGTCAGTTTATGTAGAGTCCGGTAAAGTCAGGTCGGGTAAAGTACAGTCGGGTAAAGTACAGTCGGGTAAAGGCGAGTCTGGTAAAGTCGAGTAGGGTAAAATCGCGTAGGGTAAAGCCAGGTCGGGTAAAGCCAGGTCGGGTGAAGTCGAGTCGGCTAAAGTCAGGACTCTCGGCCTGCCGGCACAGGGACTCTCGGCCTGCCGGCGCTGGGACTCTCGGCCTGCCGGCGCCGGGACTCTCGGCACCGGTCTTCCCTTAAATAATATGAATAGAAATAAAAAGTGATAACCAACAATAAAATGAATCAAATACAATAAAGCTTTTCTTATTGTTGTACCAGCAAGACAAGCCATATTTGTGGTGGTAATGCATCAGATGCATAATCACAGTTAATTATTTATTATGGATATATATATTGGTATGCAAAAAATATATCCAAATGATGTACAACAGTCCCCACAGGACCTCCCCCAGTGGCAAGTGGAAGTATATGAGTGGGCCACAGACCAGCATATACCCCCATGGTTGACCGGAGGTTCCTCTATTGTTTGGGATGTATGGCTATACCAACGCAGTACTATCATGGGCAGTTCTGTCCTGTAGACATATGTTGTAACTACTGAATTATTTCCTAATATTCACTGTTAATTTACTCAATCCAGTCCCAACTAAATGTCCTAGGAATATTCAGGAAATTAGATATAATTTTTTGCTTTCTAGTGATGTATTCCAAAATGAAAACATCCCAAAACTCAGTGTTCCGCAACCATATTTGTGAAACTGCACATTAATCCTTTATGAAATTCGACCTTCGAAATTGAACCGGCGCCCGAATTAGGTACTTTAACCACCATAGCTCAAATGAGGTAAGCTCTCCAACCTGTTTAAAATTGATCCTGATATGACCTTCCATGTTGCTAGGATGTAAAACAATAACCACTAAAAACAACCCCTACTGTGAAAGTACAACGTCTGAACACTTTGACTTCTGGATACTGAATGGTTTATTCATGGCCTAGGGCTCGCTTGACCCGCCGGCTAAACTTTCCATGACGTCATCTCATTAGCATATTCCTTTGTCTCAAACTCTGCATCTCGTTAACATATATTAGCCACACACCTATACGTCTATTACGCATATATCACATCTCCCCCTCAAAGTATTTCTGAAACATGAAATGTTTCAAAATCACCATGACGATATCGCCACATAACAGTCAAACGAATGCACAATAACATATATGCGTACTTAACTTAAACACAAGGCCTTGCAAATGTCCCAGCATCCTATACACTGACGTCCTTAAATGTCCGGCCATAGCGCCTCACGTCATAAATTGTCCATTACACATCAAATAACAAAGAACACAGCTGAAAATACAACTTAATCCTACATGCACATGTTATACGTGTACACACCCGATCCACACTGAACTACTACTGGTCTAAACTGCTCGCTGGCCTTATCAGCCGACCTAACCTACTTAGATTAGCCGCACTGTTTACATTCGGCAATGACGCTGACCCAGTTTGCGTCTGCCCGACCAGTTCGGGCCGCCCCCCCCCCCACAGGCGCCCTGATAATCTGCACCCGATTCCGATATAACATATTACATGACTCGTTCAAAATTTGATATTCTCTCCCAGAAACACCAGTCCGTCCCAAAATAACCCCTTTTTCCATTCTCCAGCATGATTTTTGTACTTTATTTTCTCTCCGACTTTCATAGGTTTGTGCGGCTTACCACACTTCGTGTCACGAAACGCTTTCTGACTTTGCTGCCATTTTGCTGTCTGGGCTTTCTTTGGATTTTGTGTTTCGGGCACCAAAATTTCCTCCGCCATCGGCAACCTGCCCCTCAACCTTCTGCTCATGAGCAGCTGAGCCGGAGATGCATTCAGGACGGGCAACGGAGTGTTACGATAATTCAGCAAAGCTAACTGAAAATCAGCCCCAGTCTTCTCGCACTTCTTTAACATGTCCTTGACCATTTGCACAAACCGTTCTACCTGCCCATTGCTACAGGGCTACTGTGGACTGGAATATACGGCCTTAAACCCATAGTGCTGCGCAAACTCCCTATACTCATGGCTCTTAAACTGTCGACCATTGTCCGAAATGACCTGTCTAGGAATACCGTGCCTTATCCTTCAACGCGTCAATAACAGTGACAGACGATGTATCGCCCAAGAGCATCACCTCTGGATATTTCATGTAGTAATCTACAGTTATCAGGTAATTCTTATGGTTTAACTCAAACAAGTCGGTACCGACTTTTTCATACGGTTGACAGGCGATCGGGTGATTTATCAATGGCTCGTTATGCAAATTTTCCCGGTTGTTTTGGCAAGTGTCACACCGACTGACCCTATCTTCAATTTGCTTATTCATATTCGGCCAAAACATACAGTCCCGCGCCAACTGCTTGGACTTAGTCACACCTAAGTGTGTCTCATGTAACGCCTCAACCATTTCACCGCGGAGACCCGGAGGAACCACCACCCAATTGCCTTTCATGACAAGATTATTTTCTATCGTTAACTCGTGTTTGTATGGGATGTACTGTCTCAGACACGGCGGCGTCTGTATTCGTGTCGTGTCCCACCCATCTTCAATGTGTGAAATCAACATGGACATGGATACATCCTTCTCATACTCTTTGACAATCTTACTTAACAAACTTGATGATGGCATGTCCACTGCGGCAACGCAGAACGTGTCATCGAACACGCTACCATGACCTACTTTGGCACTATGCGCCCTGGACAACGTGTCTGCAAAAAAACATCAAAGAACCCTTCACATGACATCGCTTAATATTGTAATTTTGCAACCGCATTCGCATCCTCTGCATTTTAGCCGAAAGTTTATGAATTGGCTTCTGCATTATCGCCACTAACGGCTTGCAGTCTGTTTGAATTTGAACTTCTTTGCCAAAGATATACTCATGAAACCTCTGGCATCCGAAACATATGGCGAGCATTTCTTTTTCGATAATGGCATAGCCACACTGCGCTGAGTTAAGCGCACGAGATGAGAGTGGGATCGGCTTGTCATCTTGCATCAACACGGCACCTAACCCTGACTGACAAGCATCTACCTGAATCATAATGGGTTTCTTAACATTGTAATACGATAACACAGGAGCAGTTCTTAACTTTTCCTTCAACTTATCAAACGCGCCCTGCTGTTCGGTCTGCCAGTGCCACGCAACGTCCTTAGCCAGGAGCGTGCATAGTGGTTTGGCTATCTCGGACATGTTGGGGATAAACTTGTGTACATATCCAACCATGCCCAGGAACCTTTTGACGCCTTGTTTGTCACGCGGCTCTGGCATGTCAACTATTGCTTGTATTCTGTCTGGTTCAGGCTTCACACCTTCCTGGGTATGTTGATGAGCTACATATTTCACCGTAGTCTTACATAACAAAGATTTTGTGTCGTTTAATTTCAGGTTAACCGACCTAGCTCAGTCCAACACAGCTCAGAGCCGCTCGTTGTGCTCCTCAACCGTTGACCCATATATCAAAATGTTGTCCGTGACTATCCCGATACCGGGTATATAGCCCATGACACGGTACATTTCCTGAATAAAAATGTCACCGGCTGTTTTGATGCCAAAAGGCAAGCGGGTTTACCTGTACCGACCCCACGGAGTATTGAACGTGCACAGACGTGAACTTTCTTCATCTAACTCTATCTGCCAATAACCTGTCTTCGCATCCAAAACTGAAAAATACTTTGCATCTGCCGTTTTGGCAATAATTTTGTCAATCGTTTTGGTAGGGAACGGCCCTCTCTTTATCGCCTTGTTCAACTTAGTCGGATCCAGACAAATCCTTATCTTGTTTTGTTTTTTTACGATAGTTATGGAATTAACCCACTCGATAGGTTCATCTTGTTCCACTATGACACTTAACTCAACCATGCGATCAAGCTCACTACGTACCTTACCCTGAATGGCAAACGGAATCCGTCTAGGCGGATCAATAACAGGTTGTACAGATTTATCGATATGAATGACAGCATTTGCTTTGATCAATCCCAAACCCTGAAACACATCTTTGTATTCGCTTACCAGCTTCTCGCCCGAGCGCTGGGACTGTTCGTCGGCTCGGAAATGTTTGTCAGCACAGCACAGTGCACCTCATCCACACGCACCAGCAGGTTCAATGTCACACAAGCCTGCTTGCCCAAAATAGGCTGACAATTCGGTACCACTTGGAACTTGAGCACTCTGTCGTTGACGTCCAGCAGTGCCTCCCCATCAGGAGTGATCCGATGACCCGAGAACGTCACCAACGAACACCTGGTGTTCGTCAGCCGCCCCAGAGCAACTCTGTCGAAGACGTACCTCGGCAGCACGTTCGCCTCCGACCCGGTGTCGAGCTTGAACTTGACAGGACAACCGTTCACCCGAACGATCGCGGCATCCTGTCCGGCACCGCGGTCGACGGCACCGACAAACAGATCCGTTGCCAGCACGTTGACCTCCGCAAGATCCGGGTCTTGCTCAGCATTGTGAGGGTCGGGCTCTTCCATGGTAAGCTCGTTGACTCTGCCCAGTCTGCTCCTGCAGACCTTACTGAAGTGCCCGATCTTCTTGCAGGCTATGCAAGCCTTTCCTTTCGCTGGACAGACTCCCCGGCGGTGTTCATATCCACAGTTCTGGCAGCGGATCTTGAACTCTCTTGCACCGGCGCCGCCGGCATTCCAAGATTGCGATTTCCAAGATGACGTCGCCGATGACCGAACCGCCGGTGCTCCGGTACGCGCATTAGCATAGTTCCGCATGAAATCAATCTCCTTACTTTCCACGTCTGACTTGGTGTCCTCCAACAGATCAGAACTGAACTCACTCATTTCACACATACTAACACATTTTCCCAACGTTAACTCAGTAGTTTGCAGCAGTTTGTTCTGTAAATTCACATTCCTTACACCAGCCACTATCCGATCGCCAACAGCGACTCCTCCACCATACCATATTCACAATCCTTCACCTTGTCTCTCAATGCTGTGATGTATGTAGCCATATTTTCCGTAGCCTGATTATGTGAATTAAACTTATATTGCGTGATAATGAGACTGCATTTACCTACACAATATATCCGAAATGCCTCCGTGAGTGGCACGATCTTATCTTGATCAGCAAGCTGGGCCCGTATGCATGGAGTGGTGTTAGCGAGCCAAACCGCGTTTAGGGCAGGATTTCTGGTTTAGCGCCGAAAAGTTGGTATGCATGGAGCAGTGTTAGGCCTAACACCACGAGTTTAAACTCAGAAATTCTAACTCTGCTCATATCAGGTTTACAGCGGTGTTAGTGTTAGGTTAGTGTGAGGATGGTGCCCAAATCTATTCAATGCTATCATATTTAATAGAATAAAATACGCAATAAGTGAAATTTTATCAAATTAACCCTAAAAATGAAGCACTATTAACACTGCTGCCGCATTGGCGGTGATATTAAGATTGTCGAATCGACGAATGTAAAGTAAACAAATTGTCGACGTCGATATCCATACTGTCGCACATCGACAAATCGCCGTCGCCGCATGGACGTCGATATCCATACTGTCCCTCGCCGACGCCACCGCCTCGGCCCAAATCTATTCAATGCTATCATATTTAACAGAATTACATACACAATAAGTGAAATTTTATTAAATTAACCCTAAACTCGAAGCGAGATTAACGCTGCCGCCGCAGAGGCGCCGATATTAATATTGTCGAATCGCCGAATGTAAAGTAAACAAATCGCCGCCGCCATCGCCGAAACGGCAGTGATATTGTGAAATAGCGGTGCTCGCCGGCTCAGGCGCAGAGGAATTTCCCAAATCTATAAATACATTCACGTTTAGCTAACACTCACCGTTTAGGCGCCCATGCATACGGCTTGACATAGTTCTCGATGCCGCTGATAAACGGTGATAGCTACCCGGTGTTAGAGCCTTAACACCACATGCCGCTAACACTGCTCCATGCATACGGGCCCAGGCAGTAGCGTATATGTCATATGCTCTGATCCATGTTTTCCAGTTCGATCTCGCGTTGTGGCTGAGGACAAGCTGACCAGGCGGCCGCAATCCCGGCAACGTATTAGCGGGCGGCATTCTTCCTCATCTGACACCATGTGAAAGTACAACGCCTGAACACTTTGACTTCTGGATACTGAATGGTTTATTCACGGCCTAGGGCTCGCTTGACCCGCTGGCTAAACTTTCCATGACGTCATCTCATTAGCATATTCCTTTGTCTCAAACTCTGCATCTCGTTAACATATTTTAGCCACACACCTATACGTCTATTACGCATATATCACACCTACTGCCCCACCTTACTACATACCGCCCTGTAGTGTTTTGAACTTAAACTACTGTGGCCACGCTCTAAACACTATCCTAAAGTTCAAAACACTACCTTTAAGTCAAGTTCAAAACACTACCTTTAACTTAAAGGTAGTAGTGTTTTGAACTTGAGGATAGTGTTTTGAGCGTGGCCACAGTAGTGTTTTGAACCTACCTTCAGCTAGGTTGAAACCACTACCATAGTATGATACTGTTTTGAACCTAGGTTGAAAACACTACCGTAGTGTCTTTGTCGGGTAGTGTTTTGAACTTACTACACTGGGTGAAACCATGAATAATAAGTTGGATTGTGCATAGAAGACCGAGCCGACGGGCATTCTCTGTGGCGGAGTGGTTAGAGTGTCTGACTTTTTTCTAGGTCAGACTCCTAATCTGAGGGTCAGCGGTTCGATTCCCCGTGCCCCCAGCTCTGCCAATTTGGATTTGCTGTGTATATAACTTACAGCATCATCAAAGGCCGGTTGCTCTCATACCATGTCTATGGTGTGGGAGGTTAAAAATCCCTTGGGTCGGTAAAAGTGTAGGCTCGGGCTTTCTATCGACCAGCAGTGGAATGAGGAAGACCAGTCGTCTATGACTGAAATTTCCCCTGCTTAAACAACTAATGGACCAAAAAAGCAACAACAAAAACAACAACAAAAAACAACTCGCCTGGTAGCGGCCCGCCAGCAGCTGGCTGCGGGTCGGGGTGCAGATGGGCTGCACATAGTAGTTGTCCAGCTTCACGCCGGTGGCGGCCAGCCGGTCCAACGTGGGGGTCTTAATCTCAGAGCCGTGGTAGCCGATGTCATTCCACCCGAAGTCATCAGCCAGGATGAACACAATGTGGGGCTGCCTCCCCAATGCCCCAGACCCCCAGGATGGCCTCCCCTGGGGTGGAGTGGGCCTTGTTGGTGCCTCTATCCGTGATTGTGACTTGTGTAAGTTGTGTGCCTCTTTTAGTTTCAGAAGTTCCGCTTTGTGGTGAAGGCGATTGTAGCCGATCACTGACAGCCCGATGTAAACAAACAGCGTGAGCAGGAAAACTCCCCGAGCCACCAGAGACATTATTATTATTATTATTATTATTATCCTCTTCTTTGATGCAGGCTTGTGGTAGCCTATACAAAGCTCGTAGCTCTCAGCTCTAATGGTATGGCGACAGAACCGCGCTATTGACAGCTGTACGTTGAAACCGGAAGGTGTGTGTGCACGGTCACTGACACACACACACTGCTTTAGTATCACGTACTATCCCAGTTTTGTGGACAACTCCCAGCAGATTGTGTACGGAAGACAGGGCCGACAGGCGAGTTGCTACACTCGGCTCTTAAGCCGTGTTTACACGGGCAATTGTAAAGCGAATTAGACAAAGCGATTTATATGAAGCGAAGTAGTGGCGCATTTACACACGGAGCGGTTTAAGGCGGAAATCGATATCTGCGCATGAGCAAGTCCAGACTAACCGGCGCCAGTTTCGGTTAGTCGACATCGCCACGAGAGAGTGTGGGTTCGACCTAGATATGTATGGACTGAATCGTATTGGTTTGGAACGGTCAAAACTTCTGCTGGGCAGTGAAAACCTTAAAATAAATCATGAAAAAAATATCTGTGCACAGCTAGCCGTTTCATAGACCAAATGATATAATATGCACTTTTGATCGACCGGAAAGTCAACAAACTAAGGTCTCGACTGTGCATGCGTGTGATGTGCTTAAGCTAGTTCGCTTTATATAAACCACCTCTCGAGGCGGTTTACATGAAGTGAATAATATGAATCGAATCAGCCCTAATCCGCTTCAGCGTCGCGTTTACACGGCGAATGTAAACCGAACTAGGCAAGGCGCTTTATTTGAGCCGTTTTAACTTGCCCGTGTAAACACGGTCTTAGATTGTCATTTTGTATGGAAGACAGGGCCGACAGGCAAGTTGCTACACACACACACACACACATATTCCTAGCCAGCCTCTTGCGTATCTCCGAAATTACCTCCAGAACAGGCGAGCCAGAGTATGTATCCAAGGCACCTCTTCTCCCTACCTCCAACAAAAAATGGCGTCCCCCAGGGTGCAGTGCTCAGCCCCCTCCTCTTCAATGCAGTGATGGCATCTCTCGTTAGGAGGCTTAAACAAGACCTAGCCACCCGAGAGATCACAGACACAACCATAGATCAACGCACAGGATCTCGCTGAGCAGGTGCCCCACCTGGTAGGAAACGCCTGCCGGGACCTTGGACTAAAAATCTCCCCCACCAAGACCAAGATCATGCACATGTTCAGAGGTCAACCACTTCACCCCCTCTACCTAGATGGATCCCTTATCGAATGGGTCTCCATCTTCGACTACCTAGGTATCCGTCTAGACCGAGACCTGAACATGAGAGCCCTCCGCCGCCACTTGGCCACTAGAATGACCAACAGACTCCTCCTCATGAAGAGGATCTCCGGCTTCTCCTGGGGTGCCCCGGACAGTGTACTCGCACTCTTCTACCGCCAGGCAGTCCGCTCCCTCTTCGACTACACTGCGCCCACACTCGCTCTCACAGCCCTCGGGCTTGACAACCCCCAAACTCAACTATCCAAGAACAAAATCTTTTTGAACGAGTTCCAGAAACTTGAGAACATCCAACACCGGGCTGCCAGGCTTGTCCTCCGTGTTCCCGCCACCACCAGGATCGAGATCCTCCTCCTTGAATCCGGCCTCCCTCCCCTCCACCTCCGAGGCAAACAACTTCTCACCACCCATCTCACAAGAACCCTTTCCTCAGGCCTTTCAACAACAATCCGCAGAGCCGCGGCCTACTCCGAGATGGGACCCGCGGTCACCCTCACATCTCCTACAGTCTCAAGAATGCCATCACCACCCTCAAGGACTCCCACGGACTCCACATTGCAGACTTCGCCCTGAGCCCTCACAAGCCACCTTGGGTTTCCATCCCAGTGGAAACCCGAACCACCAACCTAGTTGCTGCCAAGGCGGCTTACACCACCCCAGAACTCCACTCCTTGGCTGTCGAGCCCATAACTCAGGCGAAGGTGGAATTTCCTCTCGCAAAGAGTGTCTACACTGATGGCTGCCTTAACCCAACATCAGGTAGAGCAGGAGCCAGAATCTTCATCCCCTCCTCCAACACAAAGAACACCACCAGGGTGTCAGACTTTGCTTCCACTCTCAAAACCGAGCTGGCCGCCATTCACTTGGCCCTCGAAGACCTCCACAACTCAAGTGCCATCATCATTACCGACTCTCTGAATGCCATCAAAGAGATCGCCCGCCCAAATGCCCGACACTCCCTTGCCGACGCAATCCAGATTAAAATCTTGACCAGACATCAGGCACACCTCAACACAGTCCTGCTATGGGTCCCCTCGCATATAGGACTGTATGGTAATGACCAGGCCGACTGTGCCGCTCTAGCCAGTGCCAACCGAGCAGACGTAGAGACAGCCATCCTTCCATCCATCACCAAACTGGCCGCCGCCGCTTCTCGAGCCACCACCAAACTCTGGGAACAAGCCACACAGAAGGAACAAGTACGGAACCCTTATTCAATAAGCTGGCTCTGGTACACCCTGGTCAGAACGAACATCCCCCATCCAGTCGGCCTTCCTGCTTCTACCCAAGTCGCCATCAACCGCTTCAGGACTGGCTACCGCCGTTGGATTGATGTCCCCAACCTCCAGCGCTGTCCCTGCGGAACTAAGATCTTTAATGTGGCCCACATACTCGCCTCATGTGGCGCCGTCGACAGATCTGCCATCAGCGACTTCATGGAGGATGCTGACCGCCAACTCAGCGACAATAGGGCCGCTCTGGCTATCCTCTCCAGGATTTCCAAGTCATCCTGGAACGCACTTGCTCGCTTCTACCGCCAGAACGCAGACATCATCAACACTGTCGGTCGCCCAGATCATGACATCGGGGACTAGCAGGCCCCACCTCATCGCCATAGCTGACTTGGTGCCACTACTAACTAACCACTAATTTTCACTGGCAACAAACAGGTAACCCCACCCTCTGCCTAACTAATCCCATCCTCACTTCACTTCTTCCTCTGGCCTTGGCCGGACTTACGGTGTATACCGGTGAATCTGGAGGGACTGAAGTTTGGATCCTGATCGAGTCAAACCAATGACTTATAAAATTGGTACCTGTTGCTGCTCGGCGCTTGGCGTTATGAAATCAGGACAGGGACTGGGTGCACAGTGTCAGGATAATGTGACTGTGTGGGACATCGGGTCATGGCACCAGCGGCCTGATTTCCCAGTGGGGCAGCACTATAAAGTCGCCATGAGTGCGCGCTGTTACAAGTCGGTGCACATCCTGGTATGACCTAGGGTCTTACTGGGGTGTAAAACTACACCAACCACCCAGCCTCCCCCGGCCCTCTCAGAGGACTGCGGTTGGACTCTTAGGCTGCCTTTTTCCTTCCTCCCCCCCCCCTCCCCTCTGCCCCTCAATTCCTCTGATCACTACCCACCAGAAGCCAACTCCCGACCACATGGGACTGCTTTCAGTGGTGCCCATTCAGTGCTGCAGATTTGCAGCCTTCAGTGCACCAATGCGACTGAAAACTCCCCAAAACAACAACAACAAGTGTCATATATGTATGTATGTAGGGCAGAACGGTCACGCGACACTGAAGGAAATTAAAGGGGCTGTCACATTACGGCGTATGGCGGGAGCGTATTGAAAACCTACGTACGCCATCGGGTGCCACTTTCGGGTGTGTTTGAGCGTATGAGGAGCGTATGAAGAGCGTATGCGTAGCGTATGTGTAGCGTATGGGAGCGTATGGGAGCGTGCTGTGACATTTTTTGACAGTATGGGCCATACGCCCTCATAGGTCGCGTTTTTTTGAGCATGCACAAAAAAATTTGGACGGACGGATTTATGAAAGCGTATGGCGGCGTATGCATCATAGGCTTCACATACGCCGGCGTGTTGCGGCACTGGCGGCGTATGCGTAGCGTATGCGTAGCGTATGCGTAGCGTATGCGTAGCGTATGCGTAGCGTATGCGGCGTATGGCGACGTATATGACGTAAGCCGCTACGCCGCCATACGCTCCCGCCATACGCCGTAATGTGACAGCGCCTTAACCAGTCTCTACTCAACTCACAACGTGACAGACGTCGGTCCCTTAAGGCCCTGTCACATTATGGCGTATGGCATTAGCGTATGCCGACGTATGCGGTTTTCGACCCATACGCCGCCATACGCTACGCACGAGGTCCCAGTGGCATCTGAAGCGTACACCCAGCCTATGCCTAACCTATGCCTAACCTATGCCTAACCTACCCCTAGCCTATGGCGGCGTATTCAAAGTGTATCCCGACCTATGCGCGGCGTACTGTGATGAGGTTTGACGGTTGTGATTGACAAGGTCAGCGTTCGCCCAACCTATGCGTAACCTATGTCGGCATACGCATAGCGTACGTCGAGCGTATGAGCAATGTATGAGCCATACACCGCCATACGCCAAAGTTTTTTGAGCATGTTAAAAAAATATTTGGACGGATGCGCGTATGAGGGCGTATGCCGGCGTATGCGTAGCATATGCGTAGCGTATGCGAAGCGTATGACGGCATATGATGGCGTATGGGTCGAAAATCCATACGCTAACGCCATACGCCGTAGTGTGACACCACTTTTACAGAACGTTGGGGGTACGCAAGAGACACCCGGCGGGTGTCAATCCAGCATACACCCAACCTATGCCGACGTACCCCTAACCTATGCGTAACCTATGCCGGCGTATGCATAGCGTACGCCTAGCGTATGAGCAGCGTATGATCCATACGCTGCCATACGTTGAAAATTTTGAGCAAGGAAACAGGCTTGTTGGAGGATCGGTGTATGGGTAGCGTATACCGACGTATATGACGTAACGCGCTTACGCTGCCATATGCTCCCGCAAAAAACCCTAATGGGCGTAATCGATTAATCAACTCGGGTCACCCGAGCTACTTTTTGGCGCATGCGCACATCCTACAGACTAGGGTTGAATAAACGAATGCGCTTCTCCGTGCTCGGGGTGTAAAAAATGGTGGCTTAATCTAAAACCTAATTATTTGTTTTAATAACCAATATAAGTACAGCAAAATAGGATTTAAAGTATTTTATGATCGTATAAGCTGACAATCTGGGTTATTTAAAAAAAGCATTAAAACAGCGAATAGGATTTATACTGGTAACTGTTATCCTACAGGTACCAGCACAGGTGTGACGTCATCGTTCCTAGCAAACCCCAGCCAAGAGGTGGGTTACTGGCGTCGGGTCGTTTTGCACACGGCATGTGTTTTTGTCGACTCCACTCGCGGTGTTCGATTTGAAATTCTGACGACTCGGGTGACCCGAGTCGCCCGGGTCGTGTTAATCGATTACGGCCAATGTGACAGCCCCTTTATTCTCTTACAAGTTACACGCCCAGCTCTCAGATTGTCATTGTGTATGGAAGACCGGGCCGACAGGCAAGTTACTACACACACAAACTCCCAGAGTGTGCATAGAAGACCGGGCCGACATGCGAGTTGCTACACCCAGCTCTCAGATTGTCATTTTGTATGGAAGACCGGGCCGACAGGCGAGTTGCTACACACACTCCAAGATTGTGCATAGTCATAGAAGACCAGGCCGATAGGCGAGTTGCTACACGTGCACTCCCAGATTGCACATAGAAGACCAGGCTGACAGGCAAGTTGCTACACACACTCCCAGATTGTGCATAGAAATTAGAAGACCGAGCCGACAGGCGAGTTGCTGCACGTATACTCCCAGATTGTGCATCGAAGACCGGGCCGACAGGCAAGTTGTTACATGCGCACTACCAGATTGTGCATAAAAGAATAGGGGCCGTATGCATGAATACCCCGGCGAGGATAGCTGTAGTATTTGCACTGCTTCTGGTCAAATTCTGTTATTATGAGTATGACTATTTGCTATTAATATCAAATTCTGTTATTTATGAGCATCATATTCACTGCTAATATCAAATTATGTTATTTATAAATTATGAGCGTGACAAAGTGAATAATTGTGGGTAATAAAATTGAAAACATTGTGTCACGTTGTGTGAGCGACAGTTACTGTTAATTATATCATGGCATTAATCAAACGAAAACGACACACACAAAAAGCACAGATTGACTATATATTCACTCCTAATATCAAATTATATTATTTATGAGCATGATATTCACTACTAATATTACATTCTGTTATATATAAATTATGAGTGGGACAATAAATTGAATAATAGCATGCTAACATTGAAAACCACATGTGAATGGCAGTCACTGTCACATCGCGGATATTAATCAACGAAAATGACCCCAAAAACACTGCCTTGCTCTTTCACTGCTGATATCAAAGTCTGTTATTTGTGAGCATGCTAAAATTGAAAATCCGAAATTTTGTAATTAAGCGACTGTACCAGGGGATATGACTGACTGAGAACAGTACATGCAGGTACCAGTAACACTGTACCAGCGGATATGACTTGCTGATACTGGTTAGTGTACGCTATGCCAGGGGCTCCAATAGGCTTGTAGCAGTACATGCTGGTACCAGATAGGCCCTGTAATATATGTGTAATGAGTTACCAGGCACGTGCAAAGAACAAAGGAATCTGAAGCTGATCACGTGATAGCAGCGTGGGAGCCGGCTGCAGTAGTGCCCTGGGCCCATATGCATGATGCGGTGTTAGCGAGCCAAAACGGTGTTTGGCGGGAATACCCCGGTTAGCGGCGAAAAGTGGCATGCAAGAGTCAGTGTAAGGGCTAACACAACCACCGTAAACTAGGTTAGGGTAACCCTGTTCCATGGCTGGTTTACAGGTGGTGTTAGGTATTGATTAGGCCCAAATCTATTCAATGCTACCATATTTAGCAGAATAACATAATCAAAAAGTGATATTTTGTCAAATTAACCACAAAACCGAAGCGAAATTAACATCGCAGCTAAATCGGCAGCGATATTAATATTGTCGAATCGACGAATGGCAACTAAACAAATCGCTGCCGCTGCAGCGACGTCGATATCCATACTGTCAAACATCAACAAAACATTGCCGCCGCCGCTGGTGCCCGGCGGTGTTAGGTACCGATTAGGGCCAAATCTATTCAATGCTGTCATATTTAACAGAATTACATACTCAAATCGTGAAATTTCATTAAATTAACCATAAATTCAAAGCATTATTAACACCGCCGCTACATTGGCGGCGATATTCATACTGTCGAATCGACGAATGTCAACTAAACAAATAGCAGTACTCGCCCGGGAACAATCTCAGCAGTAACAAGACTTGCTTGTGCCCGGCGGTGTTAGGTACCGATTAGGCCCAAATCTATTCAATGCGATCATATTTGACAGATTTACATACGCAATAAGTAATATTTTATCAAATTAACCCTAAAATCGAACCGTTATTAACGCCAGTCAGCAACATTGGCGGTGATATTAATAGTGTCGAATCGATGAATGTACACAACACACATAGCGGTACTCACAGCGAACAGGCTCAGAGGGATTTCCCAAATCTATAAATAACTGCACGTTTAGCTATAATGAAAGTGTTAGGCACATATGCATACCACGTGACATAATTCCCGACCTTGGTGATAGCTAAACGGTGTAAGGCTTTAACACCAAACGTCGCTAACACTACGTCATGCATATGGGCCCTGGACGGCGAATAAAGTCACTCATTAACCAGAAGTCAAAGTGTTCAGACGTTTTACTTTCACAGGCCCTAGAGGAGAATCCCCAGTCTAAAAATAGCCATACGGTTTTCTATCCTCGTGACTTTTCGCGTTCATGCATACAACTTGACCCACATGGCTAACCCTGGGATAGCTAACTCGAGGTTAGCTTCTAACACCGGGTTAGGCTAACACCGCTTTATACATATTGCCGCAGAGGCCGCCAACCGAGTTGGTACATGCACACTCCCAGATTGTGCATAGAAGATCGGGCCAGCAGCGTAAATAATAACCACATAATATGTTATATGTCATTATTTAAATTATCATTTTATGCAACCAACACGTGTAGTAGAAATGAGCAGTACGAGTACTTTGAAGTTATAACTGTTACTATTATGAATATAATTGGAATCGTTGGTTCAAGACACGTAGAAAGGTTAACCCAGTTCAACTATCCCCTTTCTTCTGTGATTTCAAGCTAGAGAGTAATAGATAGGATCACATAAATTATATGTATATTGTAATTGAAAGAGGCTTCAAATCCATGATCTCAATATCGTATTGTATCCTATAAATACTTTTGTCAAAGATTCAAATGTATAATGATACCGTAACTGATATGTATATAATGGTGTACAGTATGTTTTGAACATAAGTCTATTTTATTTTTAAACAACGAAAGCGGTTTTTGAACCTGAACTCTGCATATATATATATATGAAGAGTGCAGGCACAAAGCCACGCAACTGCCAATCCAAAAATGAATATAAAGATTGGGACCCCCAATAGCCGATGTCTACTTTTTGTGCTGGGGGGTCGTTAAAGTTGCAGTCCGATGCTTTTGAATTTCTGACATTTTCTGAGATAAATACATTATACTAATCATTATAGTCTACATTAGTTTAGCTTGAAGTTGCTTTTTTTTTAAATGGCTAACTTTGGAGCTATTTGATGTCAAAACATGCTAAATTAATTTTGGCAAGCACACCAAAACTCTGGCACCATAAGCCATGTTCACACGGGCAATGTAAATCGATTCGTAGAAAGCGACTTGCCGAGTTCGATGCACATTTCGCGTGTGAACGGGCGTCTGAGTCGAATTAGGGCTGAATCGATTTCTGTGATGCGCATACTGTAAACCACCTATCGAGGTAGTTTACGTGAGTCGATTTCTGTGAATCGATTTATTTTGTCCGTGTGGACGCAATATGGCGGATTAAGGACGTCACATGCATGCGCAGTAGAGAGCTTACTTTGTTGACTTTCCGGTCGATCAAAAGCGCATATTATATAATTTGGTCTATGAACTGGATAGAGGTGCACAGATGTTTTTTTCATCATTTATTTATAGGTTTTCACTGCCCAGCAGAAGTTTTTACGGTTCCAAAACAATATGATTCAGTCTATACATATATAGGTCGAACCCACTCTCTCGTGGTGACGTCGCCTAACCGGAAACTGGCGCTGGTCAGACTGGACTTTCTCATGCGCAGATATCGATTTCCGGCCCAAGTATATCATCATCATGCTGTCAGTCACAATGACTGTGACAAAGACTGCTTTTATTACATAACCGCTGCTCTCCATAAAAGCTGCTTGCAAAGTGTTGAAGTGCTGCTTGCTTTTGCAAGTTACTAGCGGCACTTTCTTGGGGGGCAAATAGAGGCCTAACACCGGCAAGAACATGTCAAGACAAGCACAAACTATTTGTCCCTGCAGTGGCTGTCATATCTGTATGTATGCGCGCGCACCCGGGCAGAAGTTGTATGGAGAGTTCCATAAATAAACCACTTGCTATACATCGACAGAAGCGTACAGATGTTCTCCTTACATGGTGTCAGATGTCAACTACTGATATGGCACTGACAGGTCTAAAGCCTCCCGGACCACTAATATTAGACACAAATGCAAGCAGTAACGGGAAAACCTGGTACAGGGCCTACAGAATATATGCGACGGCCGCAGGAGTAAAAACAAAACCAGAAGATGTTCAGTGCTGCGTGTTCCTGCACGTGGCAGGCCCTGAAGCCCACAAAGTGTATGACAACTTGGACTTGCCACCTGAGGATGAAGACAAGATAGAACCGCTAGTCAACGCGTTTCGGAGGTACTGTATCGGTCGGGGAAACATCATTATAACCCGATTTCGATTCAACACTCATAACCAAACTTCCGAAGACACCACTGCGTATATCACTGCTCTCCGTGACAAAGTGTCTGAGTGCGAGTACGGTCCAATGGAGGAAACATTATTACGTGACCGAATAGTAGGAGGCGTTCGGAACAGGGAATTACAAAACAAGTTACTTCAAACATCGGAGGTGGACCTCACTCTACAAAAATGCATGGAAATATGCCAGTTGAGTGAGTACAATGCCCGACATTTGAACGAAAAGCCCGAAGACCACTTAAAAGAAGTAGACACCATCTCCGGAAGCACCGGCGCACGTGCTGGCAGGCCCACAATGATCCCATCTTGGAAGTCACATGGTCCGAACAACAACAGGGCCGGCAACACCACAAGCGGCAACTGCGGTTACGATCACCGTAGGGGAGCGTGTGCGGCCCGTGGCAAAACATGTAATTACTGCCGCAAGCTAGGACACTTCGAGATTGCATGCAGAAGCAAGTCTACACCAGTGAATGAAATATCTACAGGTGACCCAGACTACACGTGCGGTATGGGATACAAAGGAGCAGCAGCGGCGTCGAGTGTGGACAGTCTGGAGGCGGCCTTATTCGTCGGTGCAGTCAACAACGATCATGACGATCGCGCCGGACTGTGGCACAAAAATGCTTGCGTGGAGGACCAGGACATACATTTCAAGGTGGACCCGGGATCGCAGGCTAACCTGATCCCATGCGAGATCTTCGACAAGTTGAAGGAGACAACACTGAAATCGAAATGTCGACTGATCACCTATTCGGGTCATCGAATTGTCCTGGATGGTTAGGCGATCCTAAACACAAATGGGCACAAGATCAAGTTCCAGATCGTTCAAAGAGGACACCCCATATTAGGTGTATCCAACTGGGAATCCTCGCCAGGATTGATGAGGTGTCGAAAACAACGGTCACTGGGACACAGTCGACAGGGTCCTGCAGCAAACGAGCCGATGAACTGGTGAGCCAATATTCCGATGTATTCTGTGTCCTTGGCATGATCAAAACAAACACTGTAATCTATACCAATCTGTAGTGGAAGTAGAGGATGAAGAGGACGTCTGAACTACCCGAGATCTGGTTGACAAGTACTTTTATTATCGGTGACAAAAACTCGGCTCGGTGGGCGTTTCCGCCGGTCTTTCCTTCGTGCGTACATCGATACCAATATATATGACATCCCCCTTTCATGTACAATACGGACAGTGGTGATGACCATACGCATTTCATGTACATTTGTTACAGAGTGTTCAGGATGTTATATTTTACTGATAACTCTTATTGCACTGTAATGTCCCCTCGCTATAATCTGTCTTTTCATGTTTTACCTTATGAACTTTCCCTCATCCCAATGTGGCTTACCACATTGAGTGATCTACTTTTTTATATATATATATATATATGTATTTTTTTAGTTTTTTTTTAGTGTTAGTTGTACAGTTTATTAATTTATTAAACGAGCAATGACCTCACCGATGAAATGAGAAGCGAAATTTAAAAAAAATTTAAAATACAAATTTAGTAATAATAGTAATACATTGTGACCCATATTGGTTTTCATTTTGAGTTCTTTGGTGCCCAAGTGTTCATTGTTTAACCGACTGTTGTAATCTTCGGGTTCAACTGCACCTTTTCATTGCTCCAATTAAATGTCAGTAACATGCATTTGATATACAACACACATACATTGTTCATATGTCTTCATCTTAAATCTAACAATTTCATACTGTAATGCCTTAGTCTCGATTCATTAATTCTGTTTATCATAGTCTTAATCTTAACACTGTGTCAATAACGAGCAGAAACATATAACTAACCTCGAGGTATCACAGGATATGGTCGTAGAACATTATTGGTCTTATTCAATGGCCAGCCCTGCTTATTTGTTCTGACTCAGTGTATACCTGTCAGTGTGTAAGTATTTGATCATATGTTCAGTCTATAGGTCAAGCTTGTTGACCGGCTTCAACCTGTGTCCGAATCTTGATGTTTTGATTGGTTTGGTGTCCGCGCTGACACTTTGTGGTTTTGTGTTGTCTGTTTTGTCTAGTGGAGCATTGAATATGTGCGTCCTGTTCCGGTTGAGTACATTATTTGCGCTGTTGACTATTTGATACTTCCGTCCAGTTGGACCGATCTTGTTTATGACTACTCCCTTTTTCCATATTCCCTTATGGTCCCGGTATTTTACTTGTGCTCCAATCTTTATTGTTTTGTGTGTTTTGCCTGCTTTTATGTTGTGGTATGTTTTTTGTTTCTGTTGTATTTGGCGTATTTCATTTGTTTTGTCTGGTTGCGTGTGTGGTGTGAGGCATTCTAGCGGTATTGGCAATCTCGACCGGAGCCGACGGCTCATTAGAAGTTGAGCGGGTGACGCATTGATGGTGTTTAGTGGTGTATTCCTGTAGTTAAGTAGGACTAATTGGATGTCTTTATGGTCTTGTGTGCATTTCTTAATCATTTGTTTGACGGTTTGTACGAACCGTTCTATCTGCCCATTACTCCTTGGATATAACGGGCTCGAATATACTGGCTTGAAGCCATATTGACCTGCAAATCGCTGATATTCCTCACTTCTAAATTGTGGGCCATTGTCGGATACGACGTATCTAGGTACTCCGTGCCTTGCAAAATTGTCTTTAACGAATCTATAATAGTATGTGATGACGTCTCATTTACGATACTTAATTCAGGAAATTTTGTGTAATAGTCAACCGTCAGAAGGTATGACGTGTTGTTAATTTCAAACAGGTCTACTCCTATTTTGTGATAGGGGATACAATCGATATGATGGTTAATCAACGGTTCAATGTGTAGTTTGTTTTGATTGTTTTGGCATGTATTACAGCTGTTTATTTTGTTGTCGATGTGTTTGTTTATACTTGGCCAAAACACTGTGTCCCTTGCTAGCTGTTTTGTTTTCGTAATGCCGGCGTGTGATTCATGTAATCTGTTAAGTACTGTTTCCCACAAACTGTCTGGTATTAGGACCCGATTACCTTTCATGATTAATTGATTTTCTACACATAATTCATCCTTATACGGGTGATACTGTTTTGTTTTTGGTGGTAGATTTTCATGTGCTGTACTCCACCCAGCGGAGATTAACTCTTTTAAGTCTATCATTGTTTTGTTGACTTTGTACTCCTGTTTAAGTTGTAACATTAAACTGGACTCAGCATTTAGACTTGCTACACTTAGTTTGTCATCGAATAGGTCGACTGGGTGGTTGCTGCGACTGTGGGCTCGGGACAGGGCGTCTGCAAAAAACATCATTGTGCCTTTAACATGTGTTAATTTGATGTTGTAATTTTGCAGACGCATCCGCATTCTCTGCATCCAGGCTGACAGTTTATGTATGGGTTTATCCATGATGGCCACGAGGGGTTTATGATCATTCTCTACCACTACTTCTTTGCCGAAAATGTATTCGTGGAAGCGCTGGCATCCAAAACAGATGGCCAATAGTTCCTTCTCTATGGTAGCATAGTTACTTTGCGACTGATCCAAAGCTCGAGATGCCATCGCGACCGGCTGGCCCTTTTCTATGAGTGCAGCGCCTAAGCCAGTCTGACACGCGTCAACTTGTATAACAATTGGTTCGAATACGTCATAGTATGATAGAACGGGTGCTGACTTTAGTTTCTCCTTAAGTTTGTCAAATGCTAGCTGCTGTTCAGCTTGCCAGTGCCAAGCGACGTCCTTTGTGAGGAGAGTGCGCAATGGTTTGGCGATTTCCGACATGTTTGGAATGAACTTATGAACATAACCAACCATGCCCAGAAATCATTGCACACCGGCCTTGTCGCTTGGCGTTGGCATGTCAACGATTGCCTGGACTCTGCCTGGGTCCGGTTTGACCCCTTTCTGAGTGAGCAAATGACCAACATATGTGACTTGTTTTTGACAAATCTTTAACTTGTTGGAATTTAGTTTGAGATTGATTAATCGGGCCCTCTCCAACACTGCTTTGAGTCGCTCATTGTGTTCGCTTATGGATGATCCGTATACTAGGATGTCATCAGTTACAATTCCCACCCCAGGGAGATCGCCCAACAGTCTATCCATTTCCTGTATGAATATATCGCCTGCCGTTTTTACCCCAAAGGGTAGTCGAGTATACCTGAAACATCCCCAGGGGGTATTAAACGTGCAAAGGCGGGAGCTTGCGGGGTCTAGTTTTATCTGCCACTAACCCGACTGGGCATCCAGGACAGAAAAATAGCGTGCATGCGCAGTATTAGCTACAACTTCTTCTATTGTTTTCGTGTGGTATGGGCCCCTTTTAATTGCTCGATTGAGTTTCGTAGGATCCAGGCAGATCCGTAGCTTGTTGGGTTTCCTTACGATCGTTATAGAGTTTACCCAATCAGTAGGTTCCATCTGCTCTTCAATCACCCCTAAATTTATAATACACTGAATTTCATCATGTACCTGATTACGTATAGTATGTGGTATTCTACGTGGTGGATCTATGCTGGGCATAACAGTGTTATCTACATGTATTACAGCATTGGTCTTAATCAGACCCAAACCTTTGAATACGTCATTGTAACTTCTTACCAGTGTTTCGGCTGCACTGCTGTCATTCATGATTGGTTGACTGTCGTTCGGTAATCGTCTTTAGACTATCATCTTGGTCGATCCGGGCTAGCAAGCCCAGTTGTACACATGATACTTTCCCGAGTATAGGATGTCCGCTTTCGGTGACTTGAAACGTGATGTCGTGGCCCTTCACCTTGACTTTAGTCTCGC
Organism: Branchipolynoe longqiensis; assembly: GCA_030323885.1. Lineage (NCBI taxonomy): Eukaryota > Metazoa > Annelida > Polychaeta > Phyllodocida > Polynoidae > Branchipolynoe > Branchipolynoe longqiensis. The sequence continues at coordinate 60,033,837 of CM059201.1, forward strand.
CGGCTGGAGTAATCTGGTGCCCAGAGAATGCTATCAATGTGCATTTTGATGTGGTGAGTCGTCCAGTGTTGATCTTGTCATAGCTGTCTTTGGGCAGCACGTTCGCCTCTGAACCACTGTCCAGCTTGAAACGGACCATTGTGCCATTGATCGCTAAATTCACAAACCAAAGTTTTGTTGTGTCATCTTCCTCTACTAGAAGCTCGCCGATGAAGAAGTCAGCTTCAAGCGCGTCGACTAGCGCCTGATCATCATCGTCCGGTTCTTTATTGGCAGGATCGGGCGTCTCCACTTCAAGCCCATGAACCGGTGTACCTTGGCTGCGGCATACTTTGGCAAAATGATCAACCTTTTATATGCACTGCATGTCTTGCCGGTAGCCGGGCACGCCCCTTTCCGATGATTGTAGCTCCAATTACCGCAATTAACCTGGCTCGTGTTACGTCTGCTTTGGTTGGTGTTTTGACTGGTGCGTGGTTTCCAAAATGGTATCGGTAGGCGTGGCGCCCGCGCGCTGGTTCCCTTTGCAATGTAATCCACCTCACTTGTGTCCTCGCCCTTCCCTTCAATCTGTCCTGCTTCAAACTCACTCAGTTCACACAGCTCCATACACTTCTGGAGTGTTAATTCCGGTGTTTGTAGTAAGTCGTTACGGAGACGGGTACTTTTCACGCTGGCAACTAACCTGTCGCGCAGTAGTGAATTATCCGTTTCTCCATAGTCACATTTTTTTACTTTATCTTGAAGGGCTGCTATGTACGTTGCCATATTTTCCGAACCTTGATTGTGTGTATTAAATTGGTACCTCCTGATTATTAGGTTCATCTTCCCCATACAATAGGTCGTGAATGCATCTATGAGTGGTCCTAACTTGTCTTCTGCGCCGGACTCGAATGGACTCGCTGTGCTTGCGCTCCGGCAACATGCAAAAACACATAGCATTGTACTTTTTACGCTCGTGTGCTTACTCCAGCGGCGATAGAGTAAATCTTGTAAGCTCTATCCTACTCCTTGGAGTTGTTTCCTATGTTCTTGTCAAGTATGAGGGGGCCTGGTGGCCTGAGTCCGGGGAGTGGTGTGTTTGCCATATCTGACCAACTGGGGAGTAGACAGGAATGTGGCACAATATAGTATCCCTATCAGCCTTGCTGAGGAATTGACAGTGAACAGTTGGTGTTCGTGTGGCAGCTAGTCACTAGTGTTATTGTCTTGGACTGCACCAAACAGCAAGGGCTCATGACACACATTCACAAACTGAAACATTTTAGTGCTTACTTGAAACCTGGTTTCCACCTCCACCGAAGCACAACATATTTCCACTTTTGTCAGTCAGTCCTAGTATGTAGAAATGGGCTGATATTGGTGGTCCGTAGACATCTGACACCATGTAGTGGAATTAGAGGATGAAGAGGACGTCTGAACTACCCGAGATCTGGTTGACAAGTACTTTTATTATCGGTGACAACAACTCGGCTCGGTGGGCGTTTCCACCGGTCTTTCCTTCGTGCGTACATCGATACCAATATATATGACACAATCTGCTTGTAACGCCAGTTGTAGATCCACCAAGATGTATCCCATATGCTATTCAGGGTCAAGTTCACGATGAAATAAAACAAATGATTAAATTAGGGTTCATTACCGAACAGCATGAGCCGACCAAATGGGTCAACTCAATAACAATTGTCTGTAAGCCGCACAAATTACGGATATGTTTAGACCCCACAAAGCTTAACAAGGCAATCATGAGAGGCCCATACCCTACCCGGACTATAGATGAAATAATAGCAAACACCTCTCCCACTAAATATTTCTCTGTGTTAGACGCCAAGTCAGGGTACTGGCAGATCCAGCTAGATGAACAAAGCTCACATCTCTGCACCTTCAACACTCCATGGGGGCGGTATAAATATACTCGGCTGCCTTTTGGCATTAGGACAGCCGGGGGTATCTTTATCGAAAAAATGCAGCGGATACTAGGGGATCTGCCAGGAGTAGGAGTGGTAACAGATGACGTACTAATATATGGGGCCACAATCGAGGAACATGATCACAGGCTTAAGTCAGTACTGGAATGCGCAAGAGCAGTAAATTTGAAATTAAATTCAGACAAATCGAAAGTCTGCCAGAAACAGGTGTCGTATGTCGGTAATCTCCTCACTCAAGAGGGTGTGCGACCAGACCCTGCTCGAGTACAAGTAATAGTCGACTTGCCCGTGCCACACAACAAGCCCAGTGTACAGCGATTTCTTGGCATGGTCGGGTATGTTCATAGGTTCATACCGAACATGTCAGAAATCGCCAAACCTTTACGGACACTGTACAGAAGAGCCAGAGATACCCAATATATAGAAAACACAAAAAGGAATACTAGACGGGCTGATTCCACTCTACTCAAAGTCCCCAAGCCTTCCACAAACAAACTAATTAAAGCACCAATTTACAAAGGCAGCATGATGTGGAACAACCTACCAACCAGAACCAGGGCAGCGTCCTCTTACCTAGAATTTAAAAACTCACTAAGAGTACATCGGATTGGGCAGGCCCTTATGCAGTTGCAGTAAAGTATGTTCCATGGCGTCACCATACCGTAAGTGGCAGACCACCAAACCCTCAGCCTCGGTTTCTCCCCCCCCCCCCCAGCCCCCACTTTTTTAATTTGTTGCTGTTCCTCTGTTATCTCCAGTCAACCATATACGATGACAGAGACAGCCCAGGTAAAAATGTAAAATTTAAGACCTAAATGCACTGGGATTGGTCCCACTGCTTCACTGGTCACAGATGGTCCAGTGTATTATTAACAACCCCACCCCAACAACATAATTCATAAACTCACATAATTAGCTACATTAGAGTTACACTAGAATTTTCCTAACAAACCAACATTTATATACCGCTTGGCTAACTGCAACAGAATATTCAAACTTAGTACAAATTTACCAACTGAATACAGAAGATAACTTCTGCTTACATTCTAAACACTATGTAAATACTCACATTGATCTGACTAATATTGATCTGGTTATATGACACTACTGTACCATATTGCTATGGAACTTTTGTGTTTCAGAATTTCATTGTGTTACATGGTGCAAATTGTCTATTCAGCAAGTATTGTACACCTTATTCTATATACCTTTTGTGTAAATAACCCTGAATTGAAAAATGGCTGGAAGACCAGTGCTTCGGCACTGACAAAAGACCTATTCAGCAGAATAAACATATTTACCAAAAGAAAAAAATACATACATACATACGTACATACGCACATACGTACATACATACGTACATACATACGTACGTATGTACATACGTACATACATAGCTACATACGTACGTACGTACATACGTACGTACATACATACGTACGTACGTACGTACGTACTTACATACATACATACATACATACATACATACTTACATACATACATACATACATACATACATACATACATACATACATACATACATACATACTTACATACATACATACATACTTACATACATACATACATACATATACAGACAGCGAGAGAGAGAGAAGGTGGAAAGATACATAGGTCGGCCGACAGAGACAGGCAGACATTGAAATGGCCAGACAGCGGAGCGAAAAGACACGCTGCATGGTCACCACGGGGCAACATTGTGCGGCGCCAGTGTAGAGCGGTTGGTTAGTTCTGCCACGAACCGCCAGCTGGCAGCACTGCTGCCCGCCTGATTCTGGTTCTAGGTCGGTCACTTGAACTTTGAACTGGAACTCCCGGCATTCTAAAGATGAAAATGCAAGTTCGAGATGTTTGCAAGAACAACAGAAACCCCCCCAAAAGAAAACGTCAACAATGAGTGATTCAGACTCGGACTGCATAATTGTAGAAGACACGGACGAGTACAAGGCTATCTTTAGGGGAGTCATTTCGTCAGTGTCTAGTAGTAGACCTAAGTTACATACAAATGAAATCAGCGGACATGGTGGAGATGCCATTTGGATTTGCGGCGATCATTCAGATGATCCAATAATCATAAAAGATCAAATCTTCGCGCCCAAAGTCTGGTTTGATGCTAGCGATGGAGCTATTCTGGTGGTCAGCGAGTCCGACAGCTGTGAATATGATTCAGAGTTTGAAAGGGCCACCCTGCAAGCAATCAAAACTAGTTTGGGGCATCCATATCCGGTAAGTTGTCCGTCTGACTTACTTGCAAATCAGTGTGTACGGCTCCTCAAGCCTCGCTCCATGGCTGCGCGGAGCGTCGTGGCGTGCAAACACCCCTTATAAAACATTGTTTTTCTCATGTTTTATGTATCAACAGTACAAATGTTAAATGGCAATTCGAATGCTTAAGATATCAACATTGTGGTACGTCATTTTCCGGGAAAGAATATGTGACAGTTCAGCTCAGAAAATAACTCAAAAGTCACCAAACTTTGAGAGCTTGAGCCGCTGTTGCGGATTACGAGGGACACCAGTTTGCGAGGGACACATCGCTTCTGCACATGCGTCAAAATCGAACAGCATCATCACTAACCTTATAAATTTAATAGAATGTTTTTGGTAAAGAAGTTTTCTACATGTGTACCAAACGATTTGTTTCTAGATGGTGTAATTTGACAGATATTTGACTTTTTCTGTATGAAGATTGCTCACGACCATTGACAATGCCTTGAGTTTGATGGTATGCGCAGTGCAAAACGTTAGTTTTATTCAAAACTAATAGAATTCAAGAAACCTAACCTTATAAATTTAATATAGTCTTCATGGTAAAGATGTTTTCTATATGTGTACCATGCGATTTGTTTCAAGATGGTGTAATTTGGGAGATATTTGACTTCTTCTATATGAAGATTTGCTCACAGCCGTTAACAATGCATTTGAATGGAAGTGTCCCTGACAAACTGGTGTCCCTCGGAATCCGCATCACCGCCTTGAGATATCAGGTCAAAATCCCTGCCCATATAAACCAATGTACAGTACTGTGGGGTAAATATTTTGATTTTTGAAATTTTTCTGCAAGTCTCTTGTAACTAGTGAACTAGTCTAGTCACACTGTCTAAGACTAGGCCTACTACTACTAGTACTACTACTACTAACCAGACGGGATGACCGCATGAGTTAGAGCGTCTGTCTGCCGTGTTGGTAGACCATGGGATCGTGGGTTCGACCCATGGTTGAGTCAAACCAATGACTTAAAAATTTATACTTGTCGCTTCCTAGCCAGGCGCTTGGCATTATTAGGATATGGCAAGGACTGGCAGGCTCAGTGTCAGGATAATGTGACTGAGTGGGATATCAGGTCATGGTGCTGGTGGCCTGGTCTCCCAGTGGGGCAGCACTATAAAGTTGCCATGAGTGCGCACTGTCACAAGTCGGTACCCGTTCTGATATGTTGCTAGGACGTAAAACAATGACAAAACAAACTACTACTAGTAGTAGTAGATAAAAGATTCACCCCATACTACTGCGGTAGCCACAGAGTCAGAGGTGAATCTGTTAGTTATACTATTACTACTAATAGTAGTAGCACTATTAGTAGTGTCAAAAAGGACAGTTCCTACTTACTTTACTACCACTAGTTTATGTTTCAAGACCCTTTTCTTCAGTTCTTATTCTACTCAATATTGTTCATTAACTGCATAGTCCGATGAAGCATCAGCGTTTTAAAACCAAAACAATATATATTTTTTTAGATATCTAACTTTGACCATATGCACTTAATACACACGTTTCTCTATAGAAGGGAATACTGAGTCAATTTAATAGAACATGTTATTGCAGAAGTCTATGGTGTCAGAGTTTTGGCATGCTTGCCAAAACTAATGACACTTTTGACAGAATAACTCTTTCAGTGTTGCCAACCTGGATGTACTGAGAATCCTTAAGGTTTAGCATTGTAGGCGTGAAACTAGATAACAGAATCACCCCATACATACAGTAGGGGTGAAGAACAACCCATTATAGAAAGAGGCGAAAAGTGGTTTAGTATTAATTAACCAATCAGAGAAGATGAGCTCCTAGTCCCCTCATCCAGTGTTGATCTATATTGGCACAGAGTAGAAAGAGAATGCAAAAAGACAAGATGTCAACCCCAGAATGTTGTCGATTTAACTTTTAAAGTCTATATAGCTACATGTTTTATTATTTTTCAAATCAAATGTAGCGGATAATCATGATGATGGATGTTATTGTTAAGAATATATTTTGCTTCTTAAATTAAGAATTGATATGCTCATTTCATTTACCCAGCCTTCCGGTTTCTCCACTTTTTCTAATGGGTTGTCATTCATCGCTACTCTGCGCAGGGGTGAATCTTTTATCTAGCGTGGAACCCGAATGGGGGCAACTGCAACCTTGCTAAGGGAGTCCGGGGGTATCCCCCCCCCCCCCCCCCCCCCCCCCCCCCGACATTTCTCTCAATGGCTTTAAGATGGGATATTTCCAGGGAGTTTAGAGGCTGTTTGAGGATATTTCCAGGGAGTTTAGAGGCTGATATTTTAGCATATTATATGTATCGCATAATATCTATTTATTTTTAGTATATTTAAGCAAAAGTACACTCTAGTACATGATGTGAATTAGGAAAGAAAGAGCAAAGGTAGTAACCAAACATTTTTTATTTCATCAGTCAAATTGGTGGGATTTTGGGGTCGATCTATGACTCGTGAGGTAACTGCTCAGAAACTTCAATTTCCGTGATTTAGTACAATCCTGCCTCAATTATTCGATTATCGGTTGCCTGTGCAATTGACGTGTTCGGGAGTAACACCCACCCCCCCAAAAACCTCTCCAGTTTTATATTATTATTAATATTATTATGAGTTTGTGCATTTAATTTTTACCATAATAATTATGATTAGCGACACAATAATTAGCCTAATTATTATCGCTCGCATAATAATAATTTAATAAACACCATTATTATTATTATATTGTTAATATTATTATCATTATTAATTAGTAAACCCATATGATATATATATATAAATGGTAGCTATCAGGTTTTCTCTCTGGTTGGTTCCCCTCCCTAAAGAAGTCTACCCTTTATTAAGTTAAGTTACAGTTTCCGACCAAGGTCCATTTCTCAGTTTTACCACCATTGATATGCATGTTTAACCGTTCTGCTTTTTGGATTCTCCGCCTAAGGCGAGCCTAAGTGTTATTTTATATAATAATTTCTGTGTGAATTTCCTGGGCCTGCCGCGGGCCGCCACCGCCTCTCGTCCCGCTGCCGGTTGACCACCTTCGTCCGTAGGACCCCGGGCTAAGGGCGGACAGCCAGTGTGCCATAGAGTTACGGAAAGACCCTAGTTCCGCATTTGATAAACATGTATTAATTTATGCTTTAGTGTTGTTACTCCCTTATTGCACTGGCTCTCCTCCCCGCCATTTAGCTTGTTATTTCTTGCTGGTAGATTTAGACCGAAACAGACACTCCATATTTGGTGCCGCCGCTGTCACTTATACACAGCCTAGATAGTCAGATGTTATTACTTTACTTCCTACTCGTATTAAGAAGGTGGTTTCTATATCCCCGTAGGGGGGTTGATCGGCTTCGTTCAGTCAGTGGGGCGGAATGCCCTTAATTAAGTATATATGTATAGAATAATCGAATATCAATATCAAGTTGACCATAGCGGTTAATTTTACCTCGGTACTAAGCTTCTGGCTACTCGGGGAAGCAACATCCGGGTCCAGCAATTAGCATATTCCGCTCATAATGGGAGGACGTTACGAGCAGATTCAGCAGTTTTTACCAACAAATACCAACAATTCCGGAGTAAGTACAGAACCAATAACTTACATGGATTGATAACAATGCATATAGCACGCACTGATGTATTTTTTTGTGATGCAAAGTAACATGTTAACACAGTTATTCATGTAAATGTATTCATTATCCGGTGCAGTAGATTTTTTTTGGAGCACCGCCATTTTTGTGCCGCCGGTTGCCGAACGGAGAGATGTTTGGCTGGAGCCAATTCATCGCTTAGATTAGTTTTAGGGAAAATTAACATATTTCCCAAGGCTTAAGGCGTACCTCCGAGTTTCATAGCATTTTCTTCAACTTGTTGGCGTAGTAACCACAGGAGGGAGAAGTGTATGATACAGAGAGTGTGGGAGGGATCAGTACACTGGTCCCTACCCATCGATTGGTTTCGGTTTGGTTCGTCCAACCGTCGCACTTTCGACATACCATTTAGCTTATCACGCCTGGATTAAACCGGTGTAAATACGGATTTAATGCCCATTTAGTGCCTTTAGCACGTTACCGCACTGTTCCATGTGTTCAGTTGTTCCTTGAGCTCGTTTTGATGAATCTTTTTTGGTTTCTAGATGACTCGAGATGGCGGCGAAGCGGAGTAAGGTCGATGTACCACACACGCTTAGTGAAGGGGACGCGACCCCTGGGCTTGACTCAGCTCAGTCACATGACCACTCGCCCGAGTCAGGGCCGTCTAACTCAGACGACAGGGTGGTACCTCTCATCCGGGAGCAGCTATGACAGCTGCTCCCAGAGAAGGCCTCTACACAACAAACCCCGAGAAGCGCGTCAGAGGACCCGGAATGGGAAGACATGTCGGAAGCCCAACAGACCACCGACTCAGAGGTTGGTTTTCCCTCAAGGAAGAGGAAACACCCGAAGAAGGACTCATCCGATGGGGATGAGTACTTCAAAGCCCGCAGGAAGACCAGGAAAGTCAAAAGGACCAAAAAGAAGTCGAAGTCCAAGAAAAAGAAGAGGAGTAAATCCTCTTCATCGGACTCTTCTGACGACTCGACCACCACAGATTCCGAATCCGAAACTGAACGCACTGGCAAGTATGTGGTGTTCTCTGTGGCGGAGTGGTTAGAGTGTCTGACTTTTTTCTAGGTCAGACTCCTAATCTGAGGGTCGGCGGTTCGATTCCCCGTGCCCCCATCTCTGCCAATTTGGATTTCCACTGCTGTGTATAACTTACAGCATCATCAAAGGCCAGTTGCTCTCATACCATGTCTATGTGGTGTGGGAGGTTAAAAATCCCTTGGGTCGGTAAAAGTGTAGGCTCAGGCTTTCTATCGACAAACTGTCTAATGGTGAAAACAAGCCTATTCAGGCTTATCCATGATAGGCAGTATAAATCTTCAACAAAAAAAAAAAGTAAAAATCAGTGGAAAGGTGGTCAAGAAGATCATGGTGCAGAAGAAAAAGAAAATCAATACCTGTACCCTGATGAGGAAGACCATTAAGGGTCACTTCCACACGTTTAAACCTGCCGAAATTATCACTAAATTGGCAGAGCAGTTCACAGGGATCAAATGGATCCCTGAAGCCACCATCACCATCGGACGTCACCATGAGCAATGACCGAAAGAAGTTTGAAACTTGCCTCCACCCTGTCCATAAAGGGGTGCTTGCGGCTCTAGCGGCGGTTACACCTATCGCTAACCGCATGATGACAGACAACAAGTTCTCTACAACCCACACAAGTGCTTCAAAAGCCGAAAGGTACGAGCTTACTCCCACATAATTTCATTACACGTGGAGACGCTTGCAAGAAGATAGCGCTAGGCGAGGCTACATGGGCTGAATATTTCTTTGCCATTAGGCTTCTAGTTGCTCAACCTAACTTCCCTCAGGCGTGGTTCCCGGCTATCCTGCAACACGAGGAGGACTGCTCAGACATGGATTCGGGCATTGCTCTGCTAATGGCGACCAGCAATTTTCTGTCCTACAGACGTTTCAAAAACGTCTTCAAATCCGTCACCACTGATGCTGGCAAAGAGGTCACCCGGTCCAAGAAAATCATGGACATGACGGCAAGGAATACACGTTATTCCTCGCCCCCAAGCCTATCAAAGGCAAGCCCTTGGATAAAACCAAGATGTTCGGGGGCCAGCTGCAATACCTATTTAAACAGGTCGAGACAGCAGCAATCCAAACATTTGGATTCTAAGAAAGGAGCGGACAACACAAGCCGTTTCAAGAAGATCCGTTAGGATTTTCGAACCCGACGAACGGGACAACGAGGGAACCCGTTCGGCAGCAGCAACTTCGGCTACCAAGCCAGAGGAAGGGGACAGCAGAACCAGTATGGCTGGAACGACAACAACCGCCCCTTCAAGAGGGAATCGAACCCCCACAAGCCGTTCCCCAGATCGGGGAACAAGTAGAAATTGCGACACAAACCCCTGTAAGCAAATTTCAAGCAGGAAATATTGCCAACCATTTAGATGACTGGGAACAAATTACAAATAACCAAACAGTCCTTGATATTGTAAGAGGAACCTTGATATTGTAAGAGGAACCTGTACAAACCAATACTCCATTTCCATATCGTTTGGATGAGGTCGAAAAATCAGCATTACATAAGGAAGTGATTAAATTTTGTGATAAAGGAATTATTGAACAAGTCCAACATGTTGAAGGAGAATACATCTCTAACATATTTTCCAGACCCAAACCCAATGGTGATATTAGGATGATTTTGGACTTAACAACACTTAACAATATAGTACAGTACAAACATTTAAAAATGTTTTCTTTAGAAACATCCCGAGACTTAGTTACACCCAATTCATGGCTTGCAAGCGTCGATTTACGAGATGCATACTATACAATTCCGATATATAAAGCAGACAGAAAATTCCTAAGATTTATCTGGGGAGACCAATTTTATGAGTTTACATGTTTGCCGAATCGTCTAATGTGTGCACCAGCCTTATTAAAAAAATTGTTGAAACCAATTTTCTCACAGATGGCACAGAAAGGGCATGTTATGTTCCCATATATTGATGATTCGTTTATTGTTGCTCAAACACAACACGATTGTCAACAGGCTATAGATGATTTATGCCACGCTTTGCTTAAGTTAGGATTTTACATACATGATAATAAATCTGTGCTTACACCGACCAAAACATTAAAATGTCTGGGTTTCTTTATCGACACAGTAAATATGACGATTTCGTTGTTGACACCTGATAAATTAGATAAATTAAAAAATACAGCAGTTACTTTATTACAGTTAAAAAGACCAAAGATACGACAAGTAGCAGTACTTATTGGCATTATGATAGCTTATGCATCCGCTATTTTGTATGGGAAGACACATGTTAAGTCCCTAGAAATAGGCAAAAATTTAGCACTAGCCAGGACGAAAGGCAATTTTGAAGGAGTTATGGAAATCTCACAAGAAGACTACGATGACATTCATTGGTGGCTGACCCACATTGATTCTGCACCAAATCTAATAAGGATGGGTGAACCCAATACAATAGTCACTACAGATGCATCTTTAGAAGGTTGGGGAGCACATAGGGATGACCGCGCAACAGGAGGTCGCTGGTTAGACGAGGAAATTTCCGACCATATTAATGTATTAGAACTACACGCTATCTATCTCGGATTGTGTAGTTTAGTGCGTGTGCCTAAGTTTCACGTACGAGTGTTAACTGATAACACCACCGCAATGGCCTACATTCGCAACATGGGAGGGACAAAGTACAAACCATGTAACAAACTCACAAAACAAATTTGGAATTGATCACAAACGCTACAAATATGGCTTACAGTAGCACATATACCAGGTAGTCAGAATACACGAGCAGGCACAAAGAGTCACCATTTCCATAATCAATAACATTTTTGACATTATTTGCCAAAAATGGGGGGTCCCAGAAGTCGATTTGTTTGCATCACGAAACAACAAGACGATTTCTAAATATGTGTCTTGGCATCCTGAACCAGATGCCTGGAAAGTGGATGCCTTTTCTATGATTTGGAATAATGGAAGGAAGGAAGCAACATCCGGGCCCAGCAATCTTCACCTAATTATTCAGGATAAAACTGAGCTTAAATGTATGGAACTCCTAGTGTTTTCGTTTTGGCACAAGCAAACGTAATAGTCGTGGCAGGGTGTGGTTGGCCCTAGCCCATGACTATCCGAGGCTTGTACCTCGGGAAAACAAGAGTTATCCATCATCTGTACCCAGGTAAGATTCGTATAATTATACTATTTTACCTCGGCACTAAGCCTCTGGCTACTCGTGGTTGAGGGAGACCTTTACGTAACCTCATAAGATTCGTATAACTATACTATATACTTATGGATTGGAGAATAGTAAGGAATGCAAGGAACATGCCAATCACTTTTATGAGCTCACAGCTTTATTCTTAACCCTACTGATACAATCCAATTCAGAATCGATAGATACGCCTAAGTACATCCCCTCCCAGCATGATTAATTTAAAACAATTCAAAATTCCGACAATAATGGCCTAAATCTCGTCTAAAACATCAGAGCGTGTAGAAACACGTCCGATGGGTCTGAGCCCGAGCGCTCGACCCTCCACCATTGCTAGGAAAGTCGCAATCTCCGTCTCCTAGCAACGCATTACAGCCGTGAACCCGGCCCCGCATTTGATGGCCGATGCGGGCTTGTCCTGGCGAGCCTTCCCACATTTCAGAATGCGGGTTGCTCGGCCCAAGCCCGCAGCGGTCATAGCTCGAGTGTAGTCTCGTCCACTTCACATGTATATGGGTCACTCTCCTGAAAACAGGTGAGCATGGGATGGGATTTTAAAACATCAATGAAAAAATGTCCTACTTATTTTTTTCCTTATACTTTTCAAATTCATGTTCAGATTTGATGGAAGAAATGAGGGAAATAAAATAAACCGCATGCAACTTTGGTCTTTTTAGTTATGAAGTGCTTTTGTACTTTAAAAAAAACCCATTTTACAGTGAGCCATTTGTAACATGACATATGGGACATGGTTGGATCCTTACTAACATCTTGTATTGCATTGATATATCAAGCAAAACAGTTCCCAAATCAAAAGGAAGTATTTATTAACATGTATACGTGCATGCTTAAATAAAACATTTTTTTAATTTGATTCTTCAGAAATAACATTACAAATTTCTATCACAGATGGAACCGATGGTGTCTGGATGCCACACAAATATTGTACACTAATTGTTCGGTGAATAAAGCATGGCTGGGAATTACTTTTTTTTTTTTATCAACTACATATTTCTGTATACAGGGATGAAAGATCTCCGCGATTTCGCGGATTTCCGGGATTTTTCCTGTAGCTATAAGTGTATACTAATACATTGCGCCCTTCCTGATATGACCTTAGATGTTGCCAGGATGTAAAACTCCAACAACCAGCCAACCAATACGTTATTTCACGCTGCAGCACCATCAGCGTATACTAATATGTTGTGCAAACGCCGCAGCACTAGCAGCGTATACTACTAATGCCTTCAAACGCTGCAGCACTAGCAGCGTATACTACTAATGCCTTCAAACGCCACAGCAGTGTCAGCGTATACCGATATGTGGTGCAAACGCCGCAGCACTAGCAGCGTATACTACTAACACATGCTTCTAAAACCGCAGCACTATCAGCATATACTGGGTGGTGCAAATGCCGCAGCACTAGCAGCGTATACTACTAATACATGCTTCAAACGGCACAGCACTATCAGCGTATGTACCAATATGTATGAAATCCGACTTCAGGAAATTTTCAGCGATTCCCTGACAATGCTAAGCCTATGGGAGAATATCAGTATTTCTGATTTCTTTTCCCAGAGACCACTTTCATCCCTGTGTATATTATGCCATGATTAATATGTTTCTCAGTATGAAATTATTTAATTCTGCTTAGATTTTTATTAAGCAGACTGTGTGGTGTCCTAAACATATGTTACATTTGAGAAACACATGTGTTACTGCCATATGACATAGCTTAATCACGGACAACACCTTTATTTTTTATCTCTTATATTTTACCTAGATGTAAAGGGAAGATTTCCGGCTTTCATTTGCAACCAACAAATGTTAAAAATTCAAATATTATATTTGAACTCTCCATGTGACACTTCTGGCCAAGTTTTCAGGAGAGTGACCCGTATATACAAAGCCGATGTCATCATCGTCATCATCATGCTGTCAGTCGCGATGCAACAAAGACTGCTTTCATTACTGGACTGCCGCTCTCCATTTAGCTCTCTGCTGTGAGAGTGATGTCCATGAGTCGGTCTTAATGTCTCTCAGGTTTCTCTTGATGATATCCTTGAACCGGAGACGAGGACGCCCTCTCTTTCTGTAACCAGAAGACAGTTGAGAATAGAGGATCTGCTTTGGTAGCCTGTCTGATGACATCCTCATGAGGTGTCCAGTCCACCATGAAATTTTCTTAAATTAACCCTAAAATCGAAGCGAGATTAACGCTGCTGCCGCAAAGGCGGCGATATTAATATTGTCAAATCGACGAATGAAAGCAACTGCTGCCGCCGCCGCCAGTATGCAAAGCGACGTCGATGCGGCGGCGGCGGTGATTTATTTAGTTTACATTCGTCGATTCGAAAATATTAATATCACCGCCGACGCGGCGGCAGCATTAATATTGCTTCGTATTTAGGGTTAATTTAATTAAATTTCACTTTTTGCGTATGTAATTCTGTTAAATATGATAGCATTTAATAGATTTGAGCCTAATATATGGCTACAGACGCAGAGGGATTTCCCAAATCTATAAATAAATTCACGTTTAGCTATAATGAAAGTGTTACACACTCCTGCATACCGTTTGACATATTTCCTGGCATCAGTGATAGCTAAACAGTATCAGGCTGTAACACCAAAAGCCGCCCATGCATACGGGCCCAGAACTACATCAGGTGTTATGTGAATAGATAGTCTGTTGAGGAGGATCCTGGCGAAGATCTTGCCTGCTATGGAAAGAAGAGAGATTCCTTTATAGTTCCCACAGTCTGTTCGATCACCTTTCTTGTAGATGGTTACAATGCTGGCATCCTTCCATGCTTGGGGTACAGAACTCTCCTCCCAGGCATTGGTGATTAGTTGGTGCAGTCTGTTGAACAGATTGTCTCCTCCATGCTTCCATACTTCAGCAGGAATTCTATCACCCCCAGGTGCTTTGCCATCTTTCAGGCTGGCGATTGCTCTACCCATCTCATCCATTGTTGGAATCTCATCAAGGCATGTTTTGGTAATGCGCTGCTGGATGTTGTCCAGAGCTTCATGATCTATGTCACCAGGGACGTTGAGTAGCTTCTGGAAGTGTTCACTCTATCTTGCCACAACTCTCTTGCTGTCAGAAAAGGTCTCCATTCCATCTGTTGGTTTCAGGTGAACAGGTCCCTTCTTCACGGGTCCCCACACTTCCTTCACTCACATTTCATGAAAGCTGCCTGCAAAAGTGTTGAAGTGCTCCTAGCTTTGCAAGTTACCAGCGGCACTCTCTCAGGGAGCAAATAGAGGTTTCATACCGGCAAGAATATGTCCAGACAGGTGCAAAGCTATTTGTCCCTGCAGTGGCCTTGTCAAGAGATGTTGGGAGTTCCATATATCAACCGCCCTTAATGCTGCCACAGTGACATGGTTTTCTGTTTAGGGTTTGCTCCCTTAGCCTTCGGTTCTGTCAAGAACCTGTACCACAAGGCAGTGGTTTACAACTCTGCAGGGCAGGGGCGTCAAACTCCCTGAGGTATTGCAATACCTGCAATACCCGATGTGCTATTCTCAATATTGACCAGGAACCTAGACACATGTTTAACCGTTTGGCTATTTCGCCCCCCCCGCCTAAGGCGAGCCTACATGTTAATTTATATAATTATTTCCATGTGAATTTCCTGGGCTGCCACAGGCCGCCACCGCCTCTCGTCCCGTCCGCAGGTAGACCTCCTCCTTCGGTGTAATCCCCGGGCTAAGGGCAGACATCCAGAGTATCATAGAAATACGGTTTTGTCCCTCCCCGCATTTATATAACAAAGCATTTACTTATTATTTCAACTAACTGACTCTCCTCCCCGCCATTCGGTGTGAGTTAAAATACTTGAATTAATCCAGAACTAAGCAGACACTCCCTGTGGTGCTGCCGCTGTCACTGATAGTCAGCCTACGTTAATGTCTTATTTTCAGCCAAATATCACTACGTTAATTCTGTAAATATGTCTATTAATATCCCCGCAGAAGGGTGGATCGGCTGCATAAGGCCTATCAGGCAGAAGGCCCTTAATTACATATAAAACAATCGAATATCACTGTCAAGTTGACCATAGCGGTTAATATACATAAAGACGGGTCTGTCTTGGCGAATAGCCCGCATTTCTGAATGCGGCTAATCAGCCCAAGCCCGCAATTGCCACAGGACTAGTAGTCTCGCCCACTTCACATGTATACAGCTAGCATTTCACTATCTTTTGTGACCACAATGCCAAAACTTTATATTTCACACATTAACTTACTGATTCACAAAGATACACTATCTATATACATAAATAATAAGAGCATAATATATGTAGGTCGTCCTTTGAAACTGGGTACCACACATCTGGTATCCGTGTTACGCAGAACATATTAAATCTTTTTTTTTTTTTTATAGCAAGTCAAATAATTATTGTTGCCTTTTGTTATTAAGTATGTTAGCAGTACTATATATGTATTTAATCTATACCACAAAGCATATCAAAAGTATGTTTATATGATTTTGTGCTAAAGTGAAAATATGAAATTTTACACATTTACACTTTTACACTAAAATTTACACAAACTTGTTTTTTTTCAACTTTGTTTCAACCTTTTTCTTTTAAGACATCATTTTGTTTGCTTAACTGTCATCAAAGAAATCTAGTTTGAATGTGTTGTGTATGTTAAAAATGATGTTATGGATGTGTCACTTGTGTGTTTAATTTTCATGTTACATAGGACATATTTTCTTATTGTTATTCATTATAAGTAGGTACTGGCAGCAAAATTTAAATATATGCATAGGGTGCAATATTTTTATTGCTTCCTGTAGACACTGCAATGACAAGCCCAAATAAAAAAACAGTTAGGCTATTTATATTATTGTTTTTGAGATCATCAATCTTAAGAATAAATATATAAAAACATTAATTTTGAATTAAAAGTGGAACTTTGACCAAATATAATAAAAAGTGGAGCCATGTCAGGGGAGTCCTGATAACCAATTTCCATTGTACATGTATAAAGGAATTTAAAATCTCAATTGTTAAATCAATTAGTCAAACAGATTTTTAATAAGACGATGTCAAAAAGTGCAATTCATAACAACAAATTCATTCTGATTTGGCCAAATAGCCATTTTCAAAGCATGGCATTTTCTTTTAAAAGCTGCAATAAGACTGAATAGATGCTTAAAAGTTCACCTACTCATAACAGTGTAATAGCTTATTTAATTTTAGATCTGTATCAGTAGAAAATCAAAAGATATTTGCATCCTAAATTGTGAAAAAGTGTAATTCCTTGCATGTAAACAGCATCTGTAAATGAAATATTTCAATCTTTTAAAGCTCATTACAGCGGAGCAACCTATTGAATCTTCTTCAAATGTGGCACAGTATTAGAATACATATTCATTAAAACTAATACCTACTATTTATAGCAATATACTATCCAAAAATATCGGAAAACTTGCATTTTGATTGAACATATAAAGAAAAACTGTCAGAAAACCCCCAAATATCAATTTGTTAACTCTTTAGATGTTCACTTTAGCTCAACCAATGGTTGCATCTCCCCATAAAATTACATTGCACATCATCTGGAAGTAATACACATTACCATAGCAATATTATATCTAAAAATGTGAAAAAGTGCATTTTGATTGCTCATAGTCATACAAAAGAAAATTGTCCAAAACCCAAAATATAATTTTCTTCAGAAATCTTTGAACACTCACTGAGGCTCTCCCAATAGGTCAATCTTCTTCAAATTTTCTACACACAGCATATTGAACGAATACATATTGGCTATCACAATACTTTATCTAAAATTATCAAAAGTTGCATTTTTATTGCAAATACAAATTAAAAATGTTTGAAACTAAAAGTATTGACTTAAATAAATTTTTGAATCTTCACTATACCTAAACCAATGGTTGAATCCTCCCCAAATTTGGCACACTATTAGATTATCTATTTGTGATGCATCGTCATAGACATTAATGTCATATACATGTTTCTATCATGTGGGTCACCATTGTGAAACTGCTATGGACAGCAAGGGCCCAAGGGGGTTTATATCAATATGCAGTCTGTGGTTCCTTGCACTACCTATCTCCATATCAAATCTTATTAGCTTTTAAATTTAAAAAGAAATCAGTAGATTTCAAAGTTTTTTTTTTTTTTAAATTGCAGAATTTTCCTTGATTGACTAATTTCAGCTCGGGCAAGCCATATATGGATAGAAAGCTTAGGCGATTGCGCTTCTTTTGGTACCATCCACAACTTTCCACAATGTAGTCCAATGAAGCGCGGGCCAATTGAATATAACCTGTTTTTAGAGTCGTTTTGAGTTACACCAGTGATTAGGGAAAATTGATTAACTACAGTCATAATGCAAATGGACTTTACCTATTTTCAAACTTACTACTCCAACAACAGTATCAGATAGCGCAAATGTTGATCTTCTGGGTTATGGAGGTTCATCAAAATCAAGTACATATAGAAATAGTTGTGAGCATATTAATATTGGTAAACAAAAATACAACATGATTCCTGGATTTGTTCATGGGGCTGCTGGTACCTGTTATAAGATCAAAATAAAAAAGTGGGATCTTTTTTTTTTCAACTGTGAGACATATACAGCATGTAAAGTTTCATATGAAAATAGATTCTGATATTGTATGGAATATTTTCTGCTATTATTTGGGATGCTTTCAGTTTTCGCTTCCATGTCACAAAAGTGGTACCCATCTTAAGAGAACGACACATTTATGCAACTTTATTATCACCCCCATGACACTATTATTATATTTTACTGTCTGGTTCCATTTGTTACTGACGTTGTTGTCGGATAAGCTTAGCTAATCCCAATGTGATCATTTAATGTTAATGGCGTACACAGTAATACATTTTAATATCGACATTACACAAACAACATCATCATTATCATGCTGTCGGTCGCGATGCGACAAAGACTGCTTTCATTACTTGGCTGCCACTCTCCATTTAGCTCTCTGCTGTGATGTCCATGAGTCGGTCTTAATCTCTCTCAGCTTCAGGTTTACATCTCATGAAAGCTGCCTGCAAAAGTGTTGATTTACACTCTATGCTTACTATGATGTGCATAATATATATAAGTATGGAGTGAGTAGCTTGCTTGGCTGGTACTAACCCTCCGCATCTTTATTAATGTAAAATTTGGGTTAGACTGACCAACCAGCGGCAGGAAGGGCAGCTGCCCACGACACCACAAGTGGACTGTACCTACTTTCCCACAGATCACCTGCCACCCAGGTCGCTTCAACTGCACTGAAAGCACAAAGCTATCGACTACATAATAAAAACAGCCAAAAGACTCATGGTTCCATTCACATAATATTTGCTTAAAGTTGCATAGTCCGATGGTTTTGAGTTTCTCTCATTTTCTGAGATAACAATTTTAGGTTGTTCATTATAATCTACCTTACTTTAGTTTGAAGTAACTTTTGTTTTAAATCGGTAACTTTTGAGATATTTGAAATGGAAACATGCTCACCATAGGCTTCTGCAGTAACAGGTTCTATTAATTGACTCAGTATCCCTTTATATGTGACGGCAACTTTTTAATAAGTTCACCAGCATCTAAGTTAGATATGTAGAATCAAATCTAGATAATTGTTTTGATTTTGACAATTTTATGTTTTCATCGGACTATGCAACTTTAAGCCTACACATTATTGACATTTTACAAACAACAGCACAAGCATAATAGATTTAAGTATGGAATGAGTATCTTGTTCTGGCTGGTACTATAACCCCAACATTACCTCAACCAGCAACAGTTCCGTCTGTTCTATTCACAGGGCCATCTGCATGTCCAAAGTAAGTCTTTCCGTTACCTTTAATCGCAGGTACTGGTTCACAGCATCCCCTGATCTGCAGGGAAGCGCCACTCATGCATAGAGGACTGCCACCCCTCCCCCCTCTGCATAAACTGTCGGTCTGTTGCGCATTCACTGTCGAAATGAGTTGATTTTGTCACGTGTGGCATCAGCCCCCATTGATGGAATATAAAATTTCTCCACAGGAGTGAACAATTGTAGTCCGAGACATTTTATACTATGCCATTATTCTTATTATTATTATTATTATTATTATGGCAGCATGTTTAAAAAAAAAAATAACAGTGATTAATAATTTAGATATTATTAGGATGGTTTTATCATATGATTTGATTATTGGAATCGAAAAAAGGAGTATTTGGGAAATTATTGAACTATTACTTTATTTGTGATACGGACTGAACAAGTGGGAATATTTTACAACGATTATTGCCCCATGTTATTCTGTCCGTCCAGCTTGCTCAATCATGAGCAGCGGAAAAACTAACATAAAGTTGCTGTAATAGTCTAGCTGGTCGTGAAAACATCAGTAATCAACTCTCTCACACTTTCATGCTCTGCTTACCATGCCCAATTGGTTCCACACACACTTTGTATCTGGAGGGTATTTCTCTTCGTCTGCTTCAGCCCCATCCCCTTTCACCCCCTTGGTACTACTACCTGATGCTACCTGGGACCATATGCATGGATCAGTGTTAGCGAGCCAAACCGCGGTTATGACGGGATATCTGGTTTAGCGCTGAATAGTCGCTATGCATGGAGCAGTGTTAGACAAACACGCAGGTTTAAACTCGGAGATTCTAACCCCAGCCCATAGCAGGTTTACAGCAGTGTTAGTGTTAGGTTAGTGTCAGGATGGAGCCCAAATCTATTCAATGCTATTATATTTAACAGAATTACAGACTCAATAAGTGAAATTTGATAAAAAATTAACCCTAAATTCGAACCGATATTAATGCTGCTGCCGCATCGGCGGAGAGATTAATATTGTCGAATCGACAAATTTAAACTAAACAAATCGCCACCGCCGCTTCGACGTCGATATCCATACTGTCGCATATCAACAAAACACACATCGCCGCCGCACCGGCGGCAATATATTAGGCCCAAATCTATTCAATGCTATCATATTTAACAGAATTACATACGCAATAAGTGAAATTTCATGAAATTAACCCTAAATTCGAAGCAATATTAATGCCGGCGCTGCATTGGCGGTGATATTCATACTGTCGAATCGATGAATGTAAATAAAACAAATCGCCGCCGCCGGTTCGATGGCTATATATTAGGCCCAAATCTATTCAATGCTATCATATTTAACAGAATTGCATACGCAATAAGTGAAATTTCATGAAATTAACCCTAAATTCGAAGCAATATTAACGCCGCCGCTAAGTCGGCGGCGATATTAATATTGTCGAATCGACGAATGCAAGCAACCCCGCCGCCGCCTCAGTAACAAGCGCGCTGGTTCCAGGTGGGTAGAGAAGGCAATATATTAGGCCCAACCAGGTGCTCGCTGGCAACAGGCTCAGAGAAATTTCCATAATGTATGAATTAATTCACATATAGCTAACACGCACCATTTAGGCCACCATGCATACGGCTTGACATACTTCGCGACGCCCTGATAACTGGTGATATCTACCCTGTGTTAGATGGTTAACACCACACGCCGCTAACACTGCTCCATGCATATTGGCCCTGATACCAAACATACACTTCTTAATTGTGTGATCTTCGTAGTTTGTAGGTGCAACTACTGTGTTGTAGCTGCTCGCTGTGACAGCTGCTTACTATGTTGTAGCTGTTCGCTGTAACAGCTGCTTACTATGTTGTAGCTGCATGTGGCGACATGCTTACTATATTGTAGCTGTTCACTGTGACAACTGCTTACTATGATGTAGCTGCTTACTGTGACAACTGCTTACTATGTTGTAGCTGCTCACTGTGATAACTGCTTACTATGTTGTAGCTGCTTACTATGTTGTAGCTACTCATTGTGACAGATGCTTACTATGATGTAGCTACTTACTATGACAGCTGCTTACTATGGTGTGGCTGCTCACTGACAACTGCTTACTATGTTGTAGCAGCTTACTATGTTGTAGCTGCTCATTGTGACAGCTGCTTACTATGATGTAACTACTTACTATGACATCTGCTTACTATGTTGTAGCTGCTCATTGTGACAGCTGCTTACTGTGTTGTAGCTGATCACTGTGATAACTGCTTACTATAGTGTAGCTGCTCACTGTGACAGCTGCTTACTATGATGTAGCTGCTCACTGTGACAGATGCTTAATATGTTGTAGCTGCTTACTATGTTGTAGCTGCTCACTGTGACAGCTGCTTACTATGTTGTAGCTACTCCCTGTGACAACTGCTTACTGCGTTGTAGCTGATCACGGTGATAACTGCTTACTATGGTGTAGCTGCTCACTGTGACAGCTGCTTACTATGATCAGAGAGCGTGTATATAAATAAACAGATGAGAGGGACAACTCCCGTACTAGACCGCGTAACAGCTGCCGACTGTGGCGCTCCAAGTGGTGGTTGTTGAACAGTATATGACACAGCTGTCAAACTCAAGGCATTGTCAATGGCCTTGAGCAATCTTCGTACAGAAAAAGTGAAATATCTCTAAAACTAAACCACATAGAAACAAACTGTTTGGAACACATATAGAAAACATATTTAACGATGAGACTATATTAAATTCACATGGCTAGGGTTCTGTATTTCTATTAATTTTGAATAAAATACACGTTTTGCACTACACGTACGGCAAACTCAAGGCATTGTCAATGGCGGTGAGCAATCTTCATACAGAAAATGTTAAATACCTCTAAAACTACACCACATAGAAACAAACCGCTTGGAACACATATAGAAAACATGTTTACCAAAAGGACTATATTAAATTGATACGGTTAGGCTGAATAAAAATAAATGTTTTGCACTGCGCGTAATGGCAAACTCAAAGCTTGTTCAACACTAACCGCCAGGAACGCCACTGTAGCCTGTGTTACCGATTTTCGCGGGAGTTGTCCCTCTCATCTGTTTATATACACGCTCTCTGCTATGATGTAGCTGCTCACTGTGACAGCTGCTTACTGTGTTGTAGCTGATCGCTGTGATTGACTGCTTACTATGTTGTAGCTGCTTACTATGTTGTAGCTGCTCACTGTGATAGCTGCTTACTATGTTGTAGCTGCTCACTGTGACAACTGCTCTAAATCTGACCGCTACTGACCATGTTGCAGCAGTGTGACTCAAACCCATCTGGCATGGCCAGCACCCTGACTAGCGACCAGCTTCAATATCCCAGAAGTGGCTCTTTACTTATGGCGTGGGGGTGATGAAAATGGGAAATATTGTGACGAGAGCAGCACTCGAACCCACATCTCTTTGCATTCTGGGCCAGTGTGCTAACCATTACACCACCTAGAGTCCCTGATATTACCATACTACCTTTAATAGTAGGCTTGTGCATTTGTTGGTGGCTGTCCAGGGGTTCACTCGTTGGTTCATTGTGGTTGGGACGACCCACTTGTCAGTTCATTTACAATTCCTATCAATTCACTTCATACAGTTGGGTACGTTCTGACAGGAGTCTGTGTGTGGGTGGGTGGGTTGGTGTGTGTTGGTTGTTGGAGCTTCGCATCCTGGCATCATCTAAGGTCATATCAGGATGGGTACCAACTTATGACAGTGCACACTCATGGTGATTTTATAGTGCTGCCCCACTATCACCATGACATGATATCCCACTCAGTCCCATTTCCCAGACACTGAGCCAACCAGTCCTTGCCCTATCCTAATAATGCTAAATGCCTAGCTAGAAAGTGACAGGTATCAATTTTGTTAGTCATTGATTTGACTCGACTGGGAGTTGAACTCCTGACCTTCCGCACGGGAGGCATGAGCTCTACCGATTCGGCCACTCGATCCGGTTGCTTGTTAGATAGAAGAAGCTACCTTACGTTAGTTTCAAGTAAGCTTTATTATAGATGACTAACTTTAACAATTTTTTTTTTTATTGAGTCTGTATTTATACTGTCCATAGCATATAAGCCTGAGCACCCAGGCTTGTTTTCAATGCTGGCCAGTTGTAGTGTTGGTGTTATCTTAACACACAGTGGCTGCTGATAAGGTATTTGATTGCCTGCATTTCAGTAGCAGATAGATAGTTGGTTGGTATGGTTAGTAGCCTATGTTAATTTTTTTGGATTTTCTTGGCATATATGTATTTTATTTTGTTCTACTCTTATTACTAGACTAGCCTACTACTATTTACATATCATAGGCTTGTACGTAGCTGTGTGGTGTGTTATCTGGCTACTTTTGACATGTCCCGCTGGTGGGCCGTGACATATCACATGCCCCTTTGCAGTGCAGCTTAGTGGGGGTTTCCTAGCCTTATTTTGCACAGATATTTTTTGTAAGTTGTTAGGTCAGGAATTTGTCGTTCCTTTACCGTTTGGGCATTCCACACCTTGGCAGCCATTTCCAGAGTGCTTCTCTCATGAGCTTTTATCTGACTTCTGGTCTGCTTTAGTAGTGGCGCATTAGTTGCTCTAGTAGCCCTTTGTGGTTTTGTTAGGAGTTTATTGTTTTGATTATAGCTATATGCTAATGTTTTCAAGTGAAATATTCTCCTATTTTCTAATAATTTCACTTTGGTTCTTTTGTGTATGTCATAAGTGGGGTGCAGCTTGTCTACTCTTAGACAGATTTTTAGGGCTCTGTTCTGCTGTATTTGCAGTTTTTTTAGTAGTTCTTTTCTCGCACCCATGTAGTTTACATCTCCATAGTCAAAATAGGGGAGCACCATGCCCTTGAAGATTTTTATTGACATTTCTTGTGTCATGTATTCTCTCAGCTTTGCAAATAGCCACAGTTTATGGTTTACTTTCTGGATAATTTTATTTATACATAGGTTCTAGTTTAGTTGGCTATCCAACTCAAGGCTTAGGTATTTGTAATGGTCTACATTTTCTAATGTTTGGTTTCCTAACTCACAGTGTAGTTTTCTTTCTGGCATTTGTTTATGCGAGAAGAGTACTGTTTTTGATTTGCTTGTGTTGATGGTTATTTTGTTTGACTCACACCACTCATCTAGTTTTAGTAAGAGTTTATTTAGTTTAGTTATTACCTCCTCTTCTGTGGTGCCATTTGCGTATATGACTGTGTCATCTGCATATAGTTTTGGAGGCATTTAGTTTGCAACCATTTTTCTAGATCGTTTATATAGATTATAAAGAGTAGTGGCCCTAACACTGACCCTTAGGGTACACCACATGTGACAGGTTGGTTGTCTGATAGTGTATTGTTTATTTTTGTTTTCTGTTGCCTGTTGCTCAGGTAGCATTTTATCCAATCCATAGTGTTGGATTTTATGCCCATGGTTTTTAGTTTTTCCAGTAGTATTTTATGGTCTACTGTGTCAAATGCTTTGCTGAAGTCAATGAAGGCTGCTCCAGCTAATTGTTTTTGGTTCATTGATGCCAGTATGGCATTTGTTAGGTTAGCTATTGTTTTTGATGTGGAGTGCAGTTTCCTGAAGCCCCCTTCTCTTTCGTTTTGTACAAATTCAAAGTGAAAACATGACAAATTAATGATGGAATGCACATAGAAATCCAGACAGCATAGTGTAATATTTACTGGAATGCCCGGCCGTCTGAGCCCCAGAAATACCACTTACTCTTCCCAGGTGCGTTCTGACAACTGTCTGTCAGTTCACACCTGATGCCCCTCTCCAACAAACTCATAAGCAAGAAAGGGAAGACAAGTCACGCAAGATTGACAGTGAAGAAGTTGTACTTTATTGGCATCAACTCCTCTTCACCTACTAGCGACCTATCACCCTGACTCCTTACCTTCTGTCCACACAGAGCCTCAGTACTCTCTTTAGTATGTATAGGAATCAGTGCCTACATCCCATTGAACCGGAGTCCCATGGTTGTTGCACACAGCTCAGTTTGTATATGAAAGGTGGAGCCTCAGACAGAGTGTCTGGGTTCCTGGCCAAGAGAAGAGTGTGTCTGTCTCAAGAGTCAGAGTAGAGTGTTCTAGTAGTGCCTGTAGCATCATATAGATCAGAGTGTCTAGAATAATCAATATCAGAATGAGGCTTGTGTGGTCAGGTGGGGCAAAGGGGCACAGGTGACTGGGCCTCCCACAGCCAGCCAATCAGACACCCTCTACAGCCGGGGGCGGGGGGGGGGGGGGAATGCCTTAATAGGGACTGCTGTCACTCAACCCCAGCTGCAGGTGGTGCCCATAATATATGCAGAGTGGGTGGGTGTGCTTGCCCATCGGTCCTGTGGTAACAGGTAGTTGCAAACAGTTACAATAAATATATATATTAAATATGTCCTTCTCCTCCACTTGCACCATTACTGGTTCATAGAGGGAGCATTTCACCAAACATTAACTGTCTCTTATAGAGGAGCATCTCGTCATAATCTCGGGCACTATGTATTAAGATATATTTCACCTAGCCTAATATGTCACACAGCGAGTGGGGCACCCATTGCTTTTCTATTACATAACCTTGGTTCCCATCTCCGTCGCCCGAGAATAATAATGCTCTCTGCCAATATAGAATTCCGAACCGAAAATCCATATATTTTTACAGTATGCTTCAGCCATAACAGGTTTTTATTAAATTTGACTTTGTATATCCTTTGATGCAGCAACAAATACTTCATACAGTATAACCCCGTTAAACTAAGCTCTGTTATTACCAAACGATCGGTTAATCCAAACTTTTTTCGGCGACCCGGCAAAATACTACCATTTATCATATAAAAAAGTTGGTTAAACCAAAGTCGGTTAATCCAAATTATTGGTTAATCCAAACAAAATTGTCGAACCAAACTTTCATGTGGTTATAAGGTCATCTGAGACCCCACTGACATTTTTATATGATAAATGGTAGTATTTTGCCATGCCACAAAACAAAGTTTGGATTAACCGATCGTTTGGTTTAACCGAGCTTGGTTTAACGGTGTTATAGTATAATGTACATACATAAAAAACAATAATCAAAGTGTCCACATACATTGTATATTACATGTGCAATACAGGCTTACTCAAAGTCAAAGCCAAAGCTCAGTTAAACCAATGATCGGTTAACCCAAACAAATTTCTAGGGTCCCTTCAAGTTTGGTTTAACGGGGTTATACTGTATCTTATTTGGATGGATGCAGAACCAAATCTTTCATCGGACTGTGCAGCGTTAAAAGGGTAGGTCCTGCTGCCCCCCACCCCCCGGTCTTAGCCCCAGTGCTAACTCCGCCTCCTACCTCCAATCCTAACCACCACCCCCCGGTCTTAGCCCCAGTGCTAACTCCGCCTCCTACCATCCACCTAACCAATCCTAACCACCCCCCCCCCCTCACCCCCCCGGTCCTTACCCCAGTGCTAACTCCCCTCCTACCTCCAATCCTAACCCCCCCCCCCCCCCCGTCTTACCCCCAGTGCTAACTCCGCCTCCTACCTCCAATCCTAACCCCCCCCCCCCCCCTCCTCTACCCCCAGTGCTAACTCCCCTCCTACCTCCAATCCCACCACCACCCCCCCCCTAACTACCTCCTACCTCCAATCCTAACCACCACCACCCCGGTCTTAGCCCCAGTGCTAACTCCGCCTCCTACCTCCAATCCTAACCACCACCCCCCGGTCTTACCCCCAGTGCTAACTCCGCCTCCTACCTCCAATCCTAACCACCACCACCCGGTCTTACCCCCAGTGCTAACTCCGCCTCCTACCTCCAATCCTAACCCCCCCCCCCCCCCCCTCCGGTCTTACCCCCAGTGCTAACTCCGCCTCCTACCTCCAATCCTAACCCCCCCCCCCCCCCCTCCGGTCTTACCCCCAGTGCTAACTCCGCCTCCCTACCTCCAATCCTAACCCCCCCCCCCCCCTGGTCTTACCCCCAGTGCTAACTCCGCCTCCTACCTCCAATCCTAACCCCCCCCCCCCCCCCCCCCCTCTCCGGTCTTACCCCCAGTGCTACTCCGCCTCCTACCTCCAATCCAAACCACCACCCACCCCGGTCTACCCCCAGTGCTAAACCTCCGCCTCCTACCTCACCCACCACCCCCGGTCTTACCCCCAGTGCTAGCCTCCTATAACCTAACATGTGCCTAACTCCTCCTACCTCCAAATCCCCACCCTTGTCCTAACCCCCCCCCCCCCCACCCCCAGTGCTAACTCCGCCTCCTATCCCAGTCCCCACCCCCACCACCAGGTCTTAACCCCCCCCCCCCCCCCCCCCCCCCAGTCTTAACTCCGCACACCTGCTAGTCTGCATGCCTGCTGGTCTGCACGCCTGCTGGTGACAACACACACCACCATCACCTGTCGTGTCCTGCCTCCCGTTCTTCTTCCACTCTCCCAGTCAGCCCAACCATGCATGTCTGCCTGCCTGCTTCAGCGTCTCTCTCTGTCTGCCTGTCTCTCTACCTGGTCTGCCTTTCTGTCTGTTTCAGTCTCTCTGTCTACCTGCCTGTTTCAGGCTCTCTCTCTCTGTCTGTATGTCTGCCTGTTTGTTTCAGCTGGTCTGCATGGCTGCTGGTCTGTATGGCTGCTGGTCTGTATGGCTGCTGGTCTGCATGCCTGCTGGTCTGCACACATGCTGGTCTGCATGCCTGCTGGTCTGCATGCCTGCCATGACCCCACGACCTAAATAAAAGATCCACTCCTACCTACAGTAGGAGTGAATAACAATGTCTAAAAACGAGCGAAAACTGTTAGTATGGAACAGGAAGTGGAATTCTTGTTTCCAGCATCCAGTGTCTACCTATATTAGTGTAGAGTTAGTGAAATGGCAGAGGATGTAAATAAGCAAGATGTTGACCCAATAATGTGCTCGATTTGACTTTTAAAATCTACCCAGCCGTTCGCCACTTTTTCTAATGGGTTGTTGTTCACCCCTACTGTACAGAACAGTACGGGGTGAATCTTTTATCTACCTGCCACCCAAAACCACTGAGCGTCATTCTCCATCTGCCCGAGTCCTCAGATGCTTCAGTTAATTCTCCTTTGTCGAATCACTAAAAACCCTGGCTGGTTTCCCATCTTGGAGGGTTTGAATCCCGACCGAGTCAAACCAATGGCGTACTAAACTGATACTTGTCGCTACCTAGCCTGATGCTTGGGATTACTAGGATAAGACAAGGACAGGGTTGCTCCACAGCAGGATAATGTAACTGAGTGGGATATCAGGTCATCGTGCAGGCGGCTAAGTCTTCCAGTGGGGAAGCACTATAAAGTTGATTAAAGTGACAACACCAAACTGCAGGACCACTCCGTGCACCCAGCCCCCCCTCCCCCACTTCTGCTGAACCCAGCCTCAACTGGCGGGGGGGGGGGGGAGGGGGGCTGTGTCCTAGTTCCTGTCGTCTGCTGCAGGTCTCCATCGCACTCCCTGTTCTCTCCTCTTTAAATTTGCATAGTCCGATGGCTTGTGAGTTTTCCCAAACTTTTTTAGATAAATATATTAAATTGATTGTTATGATCTACTTATCATTATCCTGAGGTGGTTTTGATGACAGCCAAGTCATTTTGAAGTAAATGCATTCAAAATAATTTCGGCAAGCTTGACGAAACTCCCGGGCTGGAAGCCAAGGCTGTGACACCATTCCCAATCTCGCCATGGTCACGTGGTGTACTGACTTCATTATCATACTGAACTCACAACTTGTAAACAGTAAACATAGCTTCTGCCAGTTGTGGAATTTATATTTCGGGTACACCCACTCTATAACTTATCATGAGTGAACAAAAGGACGGAGACCTTCTTGTTGGTCGACCAAAGAAACACCAAACAAAATCTGAAGAGAAAAAAAAGGGCATGAAATGAGGCACAGAAATGCTGAGATAGGACTCGTGTTTTTTTTTTGCTAAATGCGTATCCGCGATGGATGAAACTACCATTTCTCCCCCTGCTCTATGATGTCAAACATCAGGGCAGGTTGTAAAACACAGTTTATTCAACATATCCCTAGTCTGCTCTAGAGTCAGTTGTGAAATGTGTTTCTGAAAAGAACACATAATACATTTCAATTGCTGTGATCTCAAAGAGTGGTGTGGAAAGCTATGTAAGATCAATATTCCAAGGTCTACTGGTCCATCATAAAGGTCTTCATACATAATCAATAATGAATAACCAGTCATTTTATATTAACTCAATCAATTCTTGTATTTTAACTCTCTGTAAGGCATGCTTACAATAAATTTGAGATGATACAATAAATGCATATGATGCAATAACTATAATTATGCAAAAACTATAATATATCTGTTCAATATGTTATTAATAAAGTGATTTAAAAAAGAAATATAAATATAATCCATTACCTCTGCGTTTTCCTTTATCCTTTCTTGCAACTGCTTCAGCCATTGCCGATCAGTTTCTGAGGATTTACAGATCCTTCGCTTCTTCTATAAATTGTAATCAATAATATATATTCTATTTTGTAACCAATAATATAAATACATTGAAGATCAATATTTCTTCATATGATGTAGTTAGGTGCTATCCAAAGTTCTAAATATTTTCAAGGAGTACTACCCCCCTTTTTTTATTTTTTCTTCTCTTTAAGGGTGGGAGGGAGAGGTCAACTCCGTCCTCCGCCATGATGGATGCACGCAGTGCTGGAGGAGGGGCGGAGAGGCTGTCGCGGCACTAAGGCTGAGCAGGTCAAAGCGTCTGAATCGGGTGCGCGCAGGCCGCCGAGTGGCGGCAGCTGGGCGGCGCAGACGGGATGCGGCAGAGGCCTCCCGCGCCTATCTTAATGGGCATCACGGTCATTAGCGCGCTTCGCCGCCGCAGAGCGCCACCCCGGCCGACCTCCGCTGTCGCCGTCTCCCCCCGCCTTATCAGGATGTGACAGGTGGACAAGCCCGGGCTGTCGCCCGGTGCACTGCCCTCCATGTTGCGCATTTAAATTCCAGTGGTGAGCCGCTGGATATATATACACATATATACATGTAGATGTGTATATATACACATATATATGCATATATATGTGTATATATATGTGTATATATGCACATATACACATATATACATGTAGATATATATATACACACATATATACGCATATATATACGTGTATATATGTGTATATATGGACATCTCATCATCATGCTGTCAGTCGCAATGTGACAAAGACTGCTTTCATTACTTAACCGCTGCTTTGTGCGATTGTACATTTCATAAAAGCTGCTTGCAAAGTGTTGAAGTGCTGCTGGCTTTTGCAAGTTACTAGCGGCACTCTCTCGGGGAGCAAATAGAAGTATCACACCGGCAAGAACATGTCAAGACAGGCGCAAACTATTTGTCCCTGCAGTGGCTGGTTGGGAGATGTTGGGAGTTCCATTCATCATCACCCTTAATGCTGCCACGATAACATGGTTTTCTGTTAGGGTTTGCTCTAGGGTCCCTTAGCCTTTGATTCTATCAAGAACCAGAACTTGTACCACAAGGCAGTGGTTTACAACTTTGCAAGGCAGGGACATCAAACTCCCAGAGGTATTTTAGCACCTAAGGTATCCGAGGTACTGCATTACCCGAATACCACATCTATATGTGCATATATATGCATATATATGTATGGATGTATGGATATACTGGTACTGGTAGTACCCCTATCCTCCAACTTAAAAACAAGGTTTGGCAGCAGTCATGGCTCAATGACCATGACCCACATCCTCACTAAGTTTTTCAGTTGGACAGTTTACAGATGCATCCCCACCCTAGCTTCTTTGTGTTGGTGTAACCCTGCCAGCCATATAGACCAGGTTAGTGGTAGTCATGCATGGTTGCCCCACCTGACACCCCCCCCCCCCCAGCAAAACTGGTCTGCAATCCACACCCCCACCAGCCCACCTCTACCCACACCATACTGGTCAATCATGATGTGGTGATATTTATTAAAATTTTATTTTATTTATATTTAAATTTATTTATTTATTATCCTTACTTTTAAATTTGTTTCAGAATATTTCTATCCATATTGTTTGCTCATTATTCACATGCTGTCAGGACCTCCCAGCATTCTGCCACCAATTGGACCACTCTGGGTTGAGCAGTTCCTCTATAGCTCAGATGGCAGAGTGTTGGTCTCAAGATTAGAGGTTAACTGGTTCGAATCTTGGAACTGGAATACTTTTTTTTAAAAGAATGTCTTAATAACTTTTTTTTAAATGCATAATTATATTAATATTAGTCAACTTTACTGGGCTCGACTTTACCCTGGGTCGAGTTTTACCCGGCTCGAATTTACCCCCGTTCGAGTTTACCCCAGCTCGACTTTACCCCGGCTCGACTTTGCCCACGGCTCGCCTTTGCCCCGGCTTGACTTTGCCCTGGCTCGACTTTGACTCGGCTCGACTTTGCCCTGGCTTGGCTTTGCCTCGCCTCGGTTTTGCCCCGGCTCGGCTTTTCCCCGCTCGACTTTACCCCAGCTTGACTTTACCCTGGCTCGACATTACTCCGGCTCGGCTTTGCCCTGGCTCAACATTACCCCGGCTCAACATTAATCCGGCTCGACATTACCCCGGATCAACATTACTGCGACCCGACTTCAGCCGGGCCGGCTATAGCCAAACTGACTTTAGCCGGTGTGGCAGTAAATCGCAAACCCCTGGAAATTGCACACCCCAGGGTTTGCGATTTACTAGGAAATCACAAACCCCCCCTGGAAATTACAAACCCCCTCATGCTTTGTAGCATTTATCACCACAAGCAGGGCAGCTATAGGCCTATGTTTGATTTTGAACTTCTACCAGATCTGGGGGATAACATGGATTCAAGGAGGATCAAGATGGCTTAATTGATTAGTTTTGATGTCATGCTGTTACAGCAAAGGCCTTTTTCACTGCTATTGATCACTCACAAGAAGGATAAGGGACCAGATCAAATTTTTTCAAAGATACTAAACTACAACATTAAGAAAAGCCAGCACAACTTCTTTAAACACTTTGAACTAACAAATATCCAATTCCCTATAAAACTGTCAGTCACTTTGCACATACATAGGATGCACATACATAGGCTGCCACATTTATTTTCATATAAGGGGGATCCTTCACGAGATGGATTAATTGATTATTTTTAATTTCATGCCTCTCACAGCAAGGGCCATTATTCACTGCGCACAAGAAGGCTAGGGGACCAGGTCAATTTGTTGTCAAAGATACTAGACTACATCAATAAGAAAAGCCAGAACAACTATCTGTATCATTAACATGGGGGGTTTGCGATCTCCAGGGGGGATATGTGATTTCCTAGGAAATCACAAGTGGGGGTTTGCGATTTACAGGGTTTGCGATTTCCTGCTACACCGGCCCGACTTTTGCCGGCCCGACTTTAGCCGGCCTGACTTTAGCCGACTCGACCTTAGCGCTGGCTCAACTTTGCCCTGGCTTGACTTTGCCCTGGCTCAACATTACCGCGGCCCGACTTTAGCCAGCCCGAATTTAGCCGGCCCGACTTTACCCAACTCGACCTTAGCCGACTCGATCCCGGCTCGACTTTACCATGGCACGACATTACCCCGGCTCGACTTTAGCCGACCCGACTTTAGCAGACCCGCCCCTAGCCGACTAGACCTTAGCCGACTCGACCTTAGCCAACTCGACCTTGGCTGACTCGTCCATAGCCGACTCGACCATAGCCGACTCGACCATAGCCGACTCAACTTTAGCCGACTCGTCCCTAGCCGAGTCCACCTTAGCCGACTTGACCGACTTTACCCGACTCGACCGACTTTACCCGACTCGACTTTACCCGACTCGACTTTACCCCACTGGACTTTACGGTCGGGTGAGGTCGGGTCGCGTAAAGTCGAGCCGGCTAAAGTCGAGCCGGGTATAGTCGGGATCGGGTAAAGTCGGGTCGGGTAAAGTCAGGTTGGGTAAAGTTGGGTCTGGTAAACTCGGGTAAGGTAAAGTGGGGTCAGGTAAAGTGGGGTCGTGTAAAGACCGGTCCGGTCGGGTGAAGTCGGGTGGGGTGAAGTTGAGTCATGTCAAGTCGAGTCGGGTGAAGTCGACTTGGGTGAAGTCAGGTCGGGTGAAGTCGGATGGGGTGAAGTCAAGTCGGGTGAAGTCGAGCCGAGGAAAGTCGACCCCGGTAAAGTTGAGTCGGGTAAAGTCGGGTCGGGTAAAGTTGAGGCGTGTAACGTCGAGGTGGGTAACGATGAGGCGGGTAACGTCGAGCCGGGTAACGATGAGCCTGGTAAAGTCGACCCAGGTAAAGTTGGGTCGGGTAAAGTTGGGTCGGGTAAGTTAAGGTGGGGTCAGGTAAAGTCGGGTCGGGTAAAGACCGGTCCGGTCAGCTGAACTTGGGTGGGGTGAAGTCGGGTGTGGTGAAGTTGAGTCATGTCAAGTCGAGTCGGGTCAAGTCGGGTCAGGTAAAGTCGGGTCGGGTATAGTCAGGTCGGATAAAGTAGGGTCGGGTAAAGTCGGGTCAGGTAAAGTTGGGTTGGGTAAAGTCGGGTCGGGTAACATTTAGGCAGGTAACGTTGAGGTGGGTAGTGTCGAGGCGAGTAACGTTGAGGTGGGTATCATCGACGCGGGTAATGTCGAGGCGGGTAACATCGCACCAGGTAAAGTCGAGGCGTGAAACATCGAGTCGGATGAAGTCGTATCGGGTAAAGTCGAATCGGGTAAAATCAAACAGGGTAAAGCCTAGCGGGGTAAAGCCGAGTCGGGTAAAGTCGAGCCGCGTAAAGCCGAGCCGGGTAAAGCCCAGTCAGCTAACGTCGAGCAATGTCAAGGAGTGTGCCATTTATATAATAACCAGAAATGATGGACACAATTATGTTATTGTTTAAACAAATTGTCTATGGCACTGAAAATTCTACCATCTTATGTATATAATGTTTAATCTACATGAATAATAATTATATCCAATTCATCTAGCAAGGTGTTGTATAATAAACTGCTTATATGTGTACATAGATGTATATATAGATGTATATATATATGTGTATATCATGATTTAGTCATAAGTATTGTGTCACACATGTGCATATATGTGGATCTATGCGCATATGTACACATATCTACATGTGTATATACATATATATGCATATATTTACGCATATATATGTGTATATAAACATATCTGAACATTATATATGTGGATATATGCGTATATAGGCACATACATTCACATATGCATGTATATGTATATAATTATGCATATATATGCTTAGAAACATTACCGTTTTATATGCATATATATGTGCATATATACACAAATGCACATATATATCCTCATATATGAGTGTATATGTATATAATTATGCATATATATATATGTATATGTGTGTGTATATACACATATACCGTGTGGTGGATATACCACACAGAGAGAAATCCCACTCTGCACCCACACCCACCTCCAGTGGCCATCCTTGTGTAGACTGCTAAAACAACAACCCATCTGCCTGTGTGTATATTACAGGGATGAAAGATCGCCGCGATTTCGCGGATTTCCGGGATTTTTCAATCCCGCAGCACCATCAGCATAGATCTATACTAACACGTGGTGCAGACGCCACAGCACTATCAGCGTATACCACTAATAAATGCTCCAAACACCTCAGCACTATTAGCGTATACTAGTACTATACATGCTTCAAACCACGCAGCACTATCAGCGTATACCAATATATATGAAACCCGACTTCCGGAAATTTTCTGCGATTCCCTGACAGTGCTAAACCTATGGGAGAATATCAGCATTTCCGCTTTTTTTCCCGGAGAGCACTTTCATCCCTGATATTAGAGTAATGGCTTATATGATGCCACACATCATGATTTGTTCATATTTTTGGTTATTTCTCATTAACTATATCCAGTAATTTGATTCTAAGAAAAGTACTTTTTTAAATAGACTATGGTGATTTACCAGTAAAAATGACTAATTCCAGAATACAAGCACCACAATGTCATAGGCAAAATAAGATTGTCTCTTTATTTTAATGTAGTTTTAATTGAATATTATGAACATACTATATACAGGAGCATTTTCTTCATAGAACCCCCCCATCCTGATATGACCTTAGATGTTGCTAGGACGTAAAACAACAACAAACAAACAACATCATAGAACCTTTGAAGAGCTACTTACACCCATTCTAGTGATATATTTTGTTAGGTTCCATCCTCAATATTAAAGTAGTGGCAGACTGTGAGAGTTCACCCCTACTTGTTTCTATGTAAACTGTCTTGGTTTTTCAAAACTGTCTTGCTTTCTCAAGACGTTTTGAAATTCAAGACGTGGCCCCTACCTGGTGCAACTTTAATTAATCAACTAATGTGCACACACAAAAAAAGGGGGAAAAAATCACCGAAAATTATCAACATTTTATTAAACGATAAAAGTTGTACTTTACTGACAGCCCCCCCCCCCCCCTCCCCCACTTGTATGCTTTGTATGACCATGCAAATGTTGACATTCTATTAGATAGTTCAGGGCCTATATGCATGGAGCGGTGGTAGCGAGCCAAACCACAGTTAGGGCGGGATTTCTGGTTTAGCGCCGAAAAGTCGCTATGCATGGAGCAGTGTTAGACCAACACCGCGAGTTTAAAGTCGGAGATTCTAACCCCAGCCCATAGAAGGTTTACTCCGGTGTTAGTGTTAGGTTAGGGCCAAATCTATGCAATGCTATCATATTTAACAGAATTACATACGCAATAAGTGAACTTTCATGAAATTAACCCTAAATTCGAAGCGATATTAACACCACCGCTGCTTTGGCGGCGATATTCATACTGTCGAATCGATGAATGTAAACAAAACAAATCCCCACTGCCGCATCGGCGGCGATATATTAGAGCCAAATCTATTCAATGCTATCATATGTAACAGAATTACATACGCAATAAGTGAAATTTCATGAAATTAACCCTAAATTTGAAGCAGTAATAACGCCGCCGCTAAATCAGCGGCGATATTAATATTGTCGAATCGACGAATGCAAGCAACCCCCGCTGCCACCGCCTCAGTAACAAGCGCGCTGGTTCCCGGTGGGTAGAGAAGGCAATATATTAGCCCAACCAGGTGCTCGCCGGCAACAGGCTCAGAGAGATTTCCATAATGTATAAATTAATTCACGTATAACTAACACAAACCGTTTAGGCCACCATGCATACAGCGTGACATACTTCACGACGCCCCTGATAACCGGTGATAGCTACCCAGTGTTAGACGGTTACCACCACACGCCGCTAACACTGCTCCATGCATATGGCCCTAGATCTTTCTCTACAATTTCACATTCAGCTTTTTTTTATCAGCCAAACGGCTACCACTGGCACTTACATTCAGATATCCCAACTGTCACGATTATCTCTGCTTTTTAATCCTTTCAAAGAAAATTGCTTTTATGTTAAATTAAATACTTCAGATCTTCCTCTTCAAATGCTCATTAAGATCTTTTTAATCGACCCCATGAAAGCGTTAAAATTTATTTTGCTCATAAATGCTCTGCATCGACATAACATTGCTGTATCACAAATTACCCTTCGCGAGTCATAGAGGGAGTGTGCCCGTCATCACTCAGTGGTCAGAGGTCAGCAATCAGCCATCTTGGATTACGAGCCCCCTTGCCTAGCCCTATTGTGAATGTATGCTGATGCAGTAACATCATTTTCCTTGTGTTCTGTGCAGTTTACATCCAATGTGTTTACTTACAAGTTACAGCACTTTAGCAACAACTTCTGAGGCCAAACTGCTCAAAACAGTGACACACCAACAAATCAGTAAATAAGCACAGTGTAGGCAGTTGCAAGCCTTCTGTATGTAATCCAATATGGCCACCGAAAGTTGCCTCGTGACGTCATTACACCCCCTCTATTGCAAGGGCTGTCACCCGAGGTGATATCACGCCGACATCGAGAATACTGGCATGGAGGAAACATCCTGATTCCTACACTTTCAGTTCAATATCAGTGACACTTCATAGGTTAACTGTCAAGTGATTGAGATAACACAACTTATAATCTAGCTAATGAGAAGAAAAGCAGATAACAGAAGCTCTGCTGAACATAAACAAAGCAAATATACCTGACCTGTTTCTGGAGAGTGCCTAATTAAGCTAAAGCCGTGTTCACACCTGGGCGTTAAGTCGCCTCATCTAGTGCGCCTCATCTAAGTCGGCTCACATTGGCAGTGTGGACGCGACGCTGAGGCGGATTAGGGCTGAGTCGCCTCATCTAGTTCGCCTCATGTAGACCGCATCGCGAGGTGGTTTAAAAGAAGCGAACTAGCTTAAGTCGGCCCATCCCGCCCGTGTGAACGCAACTGACTTACTTGAGGCGGATTAAGGATGTGACAGTCGAGACCTGAGTGTGTTGACTTTCCGATAAATTTGCTTTATGAACCTGCTAGAGGTGCACATATATTTTTTTCATCATTTATTTTTAGGGTTTCACTGCCCAGCAGAAGTTTTGACCGTTCCAAACCAATACGATTCAGTCCATACATATCTAGGTCGAACCCACACTCTCTCGTGCCGACGTCGACTATCCGAAACTGGCGCTGGTTAGTCTGGACTTGCTCATGCGCAGACACCGATTTCCGCCTTAATCCGCTCCGTGTGTGGACACGCCACTAGTTCGCCTCATCTAGTTCGCCTTATCTAGTTCGGCCTAAAGTTGTGGGTGTGAACACGGCTTACGATTACCCATGCGGCAGTCAGGCACTGGCACAAACACTGGCATGTCTACCATTATTATCTGCTTTGGTAGAGTGAGTTTGTTAGTGGTTTTATGTCCTAGCAACATCTAAAGGTCATATCAGGATGCGTACCGATTTGTGACAGATGCACTCCTAGCGATTTTATAGTGCTGTATCTACTAAATTTATTTTTGAAAATCACTGAATGTTGTATATGCAGCGTAGATATATGCGGCGTAGATATACTATGCAGCGAAGAGTAGGACGGTCCAAACATGTGCTCCAACCACTATCAAAAGCAACTACCTGTTGGGAAGCAGTCTCCATATGATATATAAGTTTTTCCTCCAAATTTGTGAAGGAACAGTATTGTTTTCTATGGCAAACGCAACAGTATTCCCATTCGCATTCACATTCTGTCAAATCGGATTTATTCCATAAATACAGCACCAATTGATTAGTGTGGGCACCAGTATCTAAGTTAGATAAGCAGGATCAAATCTAGGTAAGTGTTTTACTTTTGAAAATATATTTATACCATCGGACTATGCAACTTTAATCTACACCGTCCCAATAATGGCAATCTTGTACATGCTGATGCTGCTGTGCGGCAGGTGTGTGAGTGCAACTGCCTGCCGAGTGAGTGCTGTCTCTGAGGTGTGTGTGTGGTGGTGGGGGAGGGGGGGGGGGGCTGCCCACAAGGCGAGGCCTGCAGCGGCTTCTCAGCTCTGCACCTACCAACCCCGACCATCGCCTCCCGGAGACCGGCCCAGCACCCTGCCGTCACCTCGCTCTACGGACGGGCAGACAGATAGACAGACACTGGAACAGACAGACAGACAGACAGACAGACAGACAGACACTGGAACAGACAGGCAGGCAGGCAGACAGAAACTGAAACAAACAGACAGGCAGGCAGACAGACATACACTGGAACAGACATGCAGGCAGACAGACACTGAAACAAACAGACAGGTACTGAGGTAGGCAGACAGACATACACTGGAACAGACAGGCATGCAGGCAGACATACACTGAAACAAACAGGCAGACAGAGAGAGAGAGAGAGACTGAAACAGGCAGGTAGACAGAGAAACACTGAAACAGACAGACAGAAAGGCAGACAGACGCTGAAACAGGTGGACATACAGGCAGACAGAGAGACGCTGAATCAGGCAGGCAGCAGGCATTGTCGGGCTGACCAGGAGAGTGGAAGAAGAACGAGAGACCGGACACGACAGGTGATGGTGTGTGTTGTCTTCGTGTCACACAAGCCGGCTGGGTGACACTGACACAGTGACAGTGGCAGTTCGGACCCAGGCCGCCGCCACAACACCCGCACCCCACCCCAGCGGAGGTGCACCCGCAGCCTCAGCACCGCACGCCGAGGAAGCTGCGCGAAGGGACCGCGGCCAGAGTGAGGGCGCCCGCACTGCCCGCAGCTCGAGGCCAGCAGTCGGCGAGCAGCAGCAGTGGCGACACGTCGGACAGGCACCGAGGCAGGTGAGTGACAGTCGCCAAGAGGGGGAGGGCAACGCAGCGCCATGTTGAGGACGAAACTGCGCCTTGTGTTTGGTTGATGCATCGCAATTATTGAAGATTAATAATGAAGTTTCATTAGTGGTTGGAGTGTTCTTTTTTGCTTTAAATTATTTGATAGGATTTTGAGGGACAGTGGTAAGATTAATTGTGGGATTTAAATAGACTGCAGCCTGATTTGTTTGATTTTATTTAATGCAATTGCTTTTTTATGATTACACATTCGGTGCACCGATTTGTAAACGACAAATTTTAAATGACA
The DNA here is from genome assembly GCA_030323885.1 of Branchipolynoe longqiensis. NCBI lineage: Eukaryota > Metazoa > Annelida > Polychaeta > Phyllodocida > Polynoidae > Branchipolynoe > Branchipolynoe longqiensis. The sequence continues at coordinate 60,074,209 of CM059201.1, forward strand.
AAATGAAAATCTCCTAACACAAATATAATTTCAAAAGAATCCGGTTTCCAGAGTTGATAGTCAACAATTGCGATGCTTTCAGACACTGCATAGTTCAGTATTTGACACTGGGTGTGCTACTTTGGCCTCCTGTACTCACTGCAGTACATTTTGAGATAATTGTATGAATATTTTGTGATGATTCTTTTGTGTGCAGGGCCTGATTTAGCACCTAATAAACCTTATTCATGCAAAGATGCTTTCTCCCCGAAAGTCAAAAACGAGACTTGTGCAAAATGATTACCCTGGTAATTGCAGCAGCACCATTTCACACACTAATGGTTACCCTGGTAATTGCAACAACACCATTTCACACACTAATGGTTACCCTGGTAACTGCAGCAGCACCATTTCACACACTAATGGTTACCCTGCTAACTGCAGCGGCACAATTTCACACACTAATGGTTACCCTGGTAACTGCAGCAGCACCATTTCACACACTAATGCTTACCCTGGTAACTGCAGCAGCACCATTTCACACACTAATGGTTAGCCTGGTAACTGCAGCAGCACCATTTCACACACTAATGGTTACCCTGGTAACTGCAGCAGTGCCATTTCACACACTAATGGTTATCCTGGTAACTGCAGCAGCACCATTTCACACACTAATGGTTACCCTGGTAACTGCAGCAGCACCATTTCACGCTGCACTAATATACAGGGATGAAAGATCTCCGCGATTCCGCGGATTTCCAGGATTTTTCAATTCCACAACACCATCAGTGTATACTAGTAATGTGTGGTGCTGAGACCGCAGCACTATCAGTGTACACTACTACTATTAATAAATGCTCCAAGCACCACAGCAATATCAGCGTACACTACTAATACAGGCTCCAAATGGTGCAGCACTATCAGCGTATACCAATATATATGTAACCCGACTTCCGGGAATTGTCCGTGATTCCCTGACAATGCTAAACCTATGGGAGAATATCAGCATTTCCGCTTTTTTCCCTGGAGAGCACTTTCGTCCCTGAATATAGTAATGGTTACCCTGGTAACTGCGGCAGCACCATTTCACACACTAATGGTTACCCTGGTAACTGCAGCAGCACCATTTCACACAGCACTAATATAGTAATGGTTACCCTGGTAATTGCAGCAGCACCATTTCACACTCTAATGGTTACCCTGGTAACTGCGGCAGCACCATTTCACACATCACTAATATAGTAATGGTTACGCTGGTAATTGCAACAGCACCATTTCACACACAAATGGTTACCCTGGTAACTGTGGCAGCACCATCTCACACACTAATGGTTATCCTGGTAATTGCAGCAGCACCATTTCACACACTAATGGTTACCCTGGTAACTGTGGCAGCACAATTTCACACACTAATGGTTACCCTGGTAACTGCGGCAGCACCATTTCACACAGCACTAATATAGTAATGGTTACCCTGGTAATTGCAGCAGCACCATTTCACACACTAATGGTTACCCTGGTAATTGCAGCAGCACAATTTCACACACTAATGGTTACCCTGGTAACTGCAGCAGCACCATTTCACACGCTAATGGTTACCCTGGTAACTGCAGCAGCACCATTTCAGACACTAATGGTTACCCTGGTAATTGCAACAGCACCATTTCACACAACACTAATATAGTAATGGTTACCCTGGCAATTGCAGCATCACCATTTCACACACTAATGGTTACCATGGTAATTGCAACGGTACCATTTCACACACTATTGGTTACCCTGGTAATTGCAGCAGCACCATTTCACACACTAATGGTTACCCTGCTAACTGCAGCAGCACCATTTCACACACTAATGGTTACCCTGGTAATTGCAGCAGCACCATTTCACACACTAATGGTTACCCTGGTAACTGCGGCAGCACCATTTCACACTAATGGTTACCCTGGTAACTGCAGCAGCACCATTTCACACACTAATGGTTACCCTGCTAACTGCAGCGGCACAATTTCACACACTAATGGTTACCCTGGTAACTGCAGCAGCACCATTTCACACACTAATGCTTACCCTGGTAACTGCAGCAGCACCATTTCACACACTAATGGTTAGCCTGGTAACTGCAGCAGCACCATTTCACACACTAATGGTTATCCTGGTAACTGCAGCAGTGCCATTTCACACACTAATGGTTATCCTGGTAACTGCAGCAGCACCATTTCACACACTAATGGTTACCCTGGTAACTGCAGCAGCACCATTTCACGCAGCACTAATATACAGGGATGAAAGATCTCTGCGATTCCGCGGATTTCCAGGATTTTTCAATCCCACAGCACCATCAGTGTATACTAGAAATGTGTGGTGCTGAGACCGCAGCACTATCAGTGTACACTACTACTATTAATAAATGCTCCAAGCACCACAGCAATATCAGCGTACACTACTAATACAGGCTCCAAATGGTGCAGCACTATCAGCGTATACCAATATATATGTAACCCGACTTCCGGGAATTGTCCGTGATTCCCTGACAATGCTAAACCTATGGGAGAATATCAGCATTTCCGCTTTTTTCCCTGGAGAGCACTTTCATCCCTGAATATAGTAATGGTTACCCTGGTAACTGCGGCAGCACCATTTCACACACTAATGGTTACCCTGGTAACTGCAGCAGCACCATTTCACACAGCACTAATATAGTAATGGTTACCCTGGTAATTGCAGCAGCACCATTTCACACTCTAATGGTTACCCTGGTAACTGCGGCAGCACCATTTCACACATCACTAATATAGTAATGGTTACGCTGGTAATTGCAACAGCACCATTTCACACACAAATGGTTACCCTGGTAACTGTGGCAGCACCATCTCACACACTAATGGTTATCCTGGTAATTGCAGCAGCACCATTTCACACACTAATGGTTACCCTGGTAATTGCAGCAGCACAATTTCACACACTAATGGTTACCCTGGTAACTGCAGCAGCACCATTTCACACGCTAATGGTTACCCTGGTAACTGCAGCAGCACCATTTCAGACACTAATGGTTACCCTGGTAATTGCAACAGCACCATTTCACACAACACTAATATAGTAATGGTTACCCTGGCAATTGCAGCATCACCATTTCACACACTAATGGTTACCATGGTAATTGCAACGGTACCATTTCACACACTATTGGTTACCCTGGTAATTGCAGCAGCACCATTTCACACACTAATGGTTACCCTGCTAACTGCAGCAGCACCATTTCACACACTAATGGTTACCCTGGTAATTGCAGCAGCACCATTTCACACACTAATGGTTACCCTGGTAATTGCAGCAGCACAATTTCACACACTAATGGTTACCCTGGTAACTGCAGCAGCACCATTTCACACGCTAATGGTTACCCTGGTAACTGCAGCAGCACCATTTCAGACACTAATGGTTACCCTGGTAATTGCAACAGCACCATTTCACACAACACTAATATAGTAATGGTTACCCTGGCAATTGCAGCATCACCATTTCACACACTAATGGTTACCATGGTAATTGCAACGGTACCATTTCACACACTATTGGTTACCCTGGTAATTGCAGCAGCACCATTTCACACACTAATGGTTACCCTGCTAACTGCAGCAGCACCATTTCACACACTAATGGTTACCCTGGTAATTGCAGCAGCACCATTTCACACACTAATGGTTACCCTGGTAACTGCAGCAGCACCATTTAACACACTAATGGTTACCCTGGTAATTGCAGCACCACCATTTCACACACTAATGGTTACCCTGCTAACTGCAGCAGCACCATTTCACACACTAATGGTTACCCTGGTAATTGCAGCAGCACCATTTCACACACTAATGGTTACCCTGGTAACTGCAGCAGCACCATTTAACACACTAATGGTTACCCTGGTAATTGCAGCACCACCATTTCACACACTAATGGTTACCCTGGTAACTGCAGCAGCACCATTTCACACGCTAATGGTTTCCCTGGTAACTGCAGCAGCACCATTTCAGACACTAATGGTTACCCTAGTAACTGCAGCAGCAGCACCATTTCACACACTAATGGTTACCCTGGTAATTGCAGCAGCACCATTTCACACACTAATGGTTACCCTGGTAACTGCAGCAGCACCATTTCACACACTAATGGTTACCCTGGTAATTGCAACAGCACCATTTCACACAACACTAATATAGTAATGGTTACCCTGGCAATTGCAGCATCACCATTTCACACACTAATGGTTACCATGGTAATTGCAACGGTACCATTTCACACACTATTGGTTACCCTGGTAATTGCAGCAGCACCATTTCACACACTAATGGTTACCCTGGTAACTGCAGCAGCACCATTTCACACACTAATGGTTACCCTGGTAATTGCAGCAGCACCATTTCACACACTAATGGTTACCCTGGTAACTGCAGCAGCACCATTTAACACACTAATGGTTACCCTGGTAACTGCAGCAGCACCATTTCACACACTAATGTTTACCCTGGTAACTGCAGCAGCACCATTTCAGACACTAATGGTTACCCTGGTAATTGCAACACCACCATTTCACACACTGATGGTTACCCTGGTAACTGCAGCAGCACCATTTCACACGCTAATGGTTACCCTGGTAACTGCAGCAGCACCATTTCAGACACTAATGGTTACCCTGGTAATTGCAGCACCATTTCACACACTAATGGTTACCCTGGTAATTGCAACACCACCATTTCACACACTAATGGTTACCCTGGTAACTGCAGCAGCACCATTTCACATGGCACTAACACCCTGGCGGATGGCCAAGTCTGTAAGACCGCCAGTTTCCCATTCGGCAGGTTGTGGACTCAAACCCCAACCGAGTCAAACCGATGACGTCACAAAATTGGTACTTGTCGCTACCTAGCCTGGCATTTGGCATTACTAGCGTAGGGCAACAATTGGTTTGCTCAGTGTCAGGATAATGTGACTGCATGGGATAATGAGTCATGGTGCTAGCGGCCTGATTTCCCAGTGGGGCAGCACTATTAAGTTGCCATGAATACGCACTGTCACAAGTCGGTACCCGTCCTGGTATGACCTTAGATGTTGCTAAGATGTCAAACAAACAAACAAACAAACATAGCATTAATGTTTAACCCTAAGGTGTTAGGGTGCAAAACGTGAAGAAGTATCATTGTATCAGACGTCAGTACACTCATTAAACATTTACTGTAATTGTGTGCGTCTGTGCTACACTGTTGCCATGCTCGGAAATGGGTAAACAAAGCCTATGGCCAGCAAATGCACACCAACATTAAAGCGGCATGGTCCGATGAAAACATAAAATTTGCTAAACCCAAACAATTATCTTGATTTGAGTCTGCATTTCTAACTGGGGCACTTATTAAACATATGCCGCCACATAGAAGGGAATACTGATGCAATTTAATATAACCTGTCACTGCAGAAGCCTATGCTGTCTTGAGTTTTGACGTGCTTGCCAAAATTAGTTTTGCCTGGTTGCACTTCAGATATCTCAAAAGTTAGCCATTTAAAATAAAGTAACTTCAAGCTGAAGTAAGGGAGATTATAATAAGCATCCTAATATATTTATCTCAGAAAATGACAGAAACTCAAAACCATCAGACTATGCAAACATGTGCTCCAACCACTTCATCTTACTTCATCTTCCGAATACCCAAAGTTAAGTATCCGGGGAGAGGCCAAGCCCGCGCAAGCCGGAAGTAGCCTCAGTTAGCAACTCGGCAGCGGAGGAGCAACAGCGAGTCGGAGGAGGCTACTACTACACAAGGGTAGGTAAGTCGAACAGGAGGACTTAAATGTATTTTAAGATTGTTAGTACTGGTGCGTTGGCAACAGTACACCACTGTGTGTAAACATTGTGGAAATTGGCTAGTGATTATGTACTAATCCACCAAAAACTTGTGTCGTTTCAGAACGACGTCCAAAGTAAGACTGCGAGAGCACGTGTGAGCTGTGCTCGGCCGATCGGTAATACGCATCAGCTATTATCAGACGGTGTGGTCGCATTACTTTTCTCTCATGGCAAAAATGATGTCCGTTGAGGACCAGCCATCGATTGCGCTACGCACTGCGAGCGATTCGGGCAGTGAGACAGTAGAACATTCAAAACTGGCAAAATCCAAACCGCGAAAAAACATGGCGGCGGATACAAAGCCGAAGACGCGCTCAAAGAACCACGATGTGGGTCAAGAGTCGGGTGCAGCCAATACGGCGAGTGCTACTGGGCCAGACAAGGCTGAGTTCAAGAAAATGTATGAGGAAATGGTACATTTGAGAGAAGTAAAGACTCTACAGATGGAGTCGGAGCAGTGGCAGGGAAGCCAGAGAGAAGAGTGGGAACACTATGTAGGTCAAGATGGCGGCGCGTGCAACACGTGGCCAGACAATGACGGTGACGATGATGTTGATCACTGGGAAGACGAGGAGGAAAGTGACTCCCTCAGCTCCATGAGCACTTCAGAGCAGTTGACGGCTGTAAGAGCATCGGCTCCCGTAAAACAAACTATGGCAAAAACGCCAGTAACCAAGCCGGCCGTGACGAGCATGGGTAAGCCATCGCCGTTCAGCAGCTTCAGGGCGCCACCACCGCCGAAGCCTATGCCGGCTGAGCAGGTCATAACACAAACCATAGCGGCAGCGAGCACAACCACAACCGCGGTCAAGACACCAAGGAGAGAGTTCAAACTGGATGAGGGGTTACATGAGGGAACCCTGTTGACCAAACTACAGGAGACTTATAAAAAAGTCAAGAAACCTGTCACACCTCGCATTACTATCAGCGAGAGCATGGCAGGGGCGGTAAACTACTACTACGGTACACCGGTTGACGGCACACCGAAAACATTTCAAGACCATTACAGAAATCGCTAGGCACTATACAGGACTGGCCGATGACCCGGCAGCACGTTTGCAAGTCCTGAACGATGAGATCAGGTTTGCTGAGGGCAGAAAAGAGGGACAGAGTGCTCTCGTTACCTGCTCTAAGGGCCTAGTGGCGATACTGACGGCTATGGTGCCCACCATGGATATTATCCTACAGATAGGGTCAGCTGACCCAGAGCTGGATGCACAGGGCGTCCACATGCTTAACGCGATTAAGCTAGCAGTCGCAACCCACAGCCAGGCAAGACTGGACCGCAAGGCGAGTGTCACTAAGGTGGTACATTCCCGTTTGGGAAAAGAGCTCATAAAGGAGAAGAGAGATGCATACGGAGATCTACCAGAGCCATCTGAGTTCCTGCTAGGTGAAAACCTAGGCGAGAGGAACAAACAGCTGCTTAAGTCAGTGAAGGCGGCAGACAACTGCATGAGCACGAATCAGTCATACAGAGGAAAGCGCAGGAACTCCTACGACCACCAAGGACGTATGGGGGCACCCTACAACAAGTTCTGAGGGAACGGCCGGTTCCGGGGACGTGGATCCAGAGGTGCGTCAAGTTGGGGCAACAAACACCAGGCCCCGGAGAAGCGATTCGGCAGAACGAGCGAGAATTACGCGCAGTACGGGAACCTCCCATCGTTGTCACGAGGGGGGGGCGTGGTCGTGGAAACCCGAGTCGAGGTTTTCAGAAATGAGCCGCCCCGCCCAGGTGGGTGTCTCAGCATCATTACTAACGGGTGAGCATGACCGTATCATGCTAACGGCGGGAAACATTGTAAACCATGTAATAAACTGGGAACTTCTAACAAGTGATAAGTGGATCCTGAACTGTGTGGTGGGTCTAACCATAATACCCTTCCAACACACTCCACTACAGCAGCGAGAGCCGTTTCCATTCAGAATGGATGCAGACGAAAAGAGTTTTGTGGTAAAAGAAGTGTCAGAGTTAGTAAATAAACAAGTGTTACGTGTAGTAAGTCCAGTACAGGACCAGTGGATCTCAAATATCTTCTTGAGACCGAAACAGAACGGAAAGTTCCGAATGATCCTAGACCTAACAGAGTTAAACAAACTCATATACTATGAACACTTTAAAATGTTTAACCTTAAAACTGCACTTGACTTGTTAAATGTGGGCACTTGGATGGCGAGTGCAGACTTGACGGACGCGTACTACTCAGTACCAGTAAAAAAGTCACAGCGTAAATACCTGCAGTTCCATATGGAACACACCCTACTCGAGTATCAGGTCCTGCCAAACGGGTTGGCGCCTGGACCACGTATCTTCACCAAATTACTGAAACCCATTTATTCAGAAATGGAGTCAAGGGGCCAAGTATGTTTCCCTTACCTGGATGATAGCTTTGTCACCGGTAATACAAAAGACAAATGTAAAGTAGCGATAAATGACTTAACCGCTCTATTCATTAAACTAGGGTTCAAAGTAAATATAGAGAAATCGGTGTTAGAACCAACACGTTGCCTAAAGTTCCTGGGGTTTGATATAAACTCTATGGAGATGACAGTCTCACACAGGGGACAAAGTAGAAAAAATAACAAAGGCGACAGAGGAAGTGCTCTCCACACCAGCACCAACAATTCGCCAGGTGGCGGGCTTGGTGGGACTGATGGTAGCCTACTCACCAGCAGTAGACTACTCAGGGGCTCATTTCAAAAGACTAGAAAGAGATAAGATCAAGGCTGTAAAACGCAGCAAAGGAAATTTTGATGAGGACATGTGGGTTTCACACGGTGGACAGACAGACATCCAATGGTGGTTGAGGAACCTAAACAGATCAAGAGTTATCAGGAGGGATGAACCCGACCTAGAACTACTAACAGATGCCTCCCTGATGGGCTGGGGGGCACATACCAAACTAGAACAGACAGGGGGGCGTTGGCACCCTGATGGAATGGGCAGAACAACGGGAGAACTGGCTTACCATTACTCATATACCGGGAGTTGAAAATATCCTGGCAGACCTCAGATCAAGAAAATTCTCGGATCATCTAGAATGGAAATTAAACTGTTTGAAGAGCTGTGCTCAAAATGGGGCACACCTGAGGTGGACATGTTTGCATCAAGGTTGAATGCACAACTACCTGTGTACGTGAGTTGGGAACCAGAACCCGAAAACTGGAAGACAGACGCGTTCTCACTCCAATGGGATAATCAATTTATCTATTGCTTTCCCCCGTTCAGCCTCATCCCTAGGGTAGTGAGGAAGATACAGAAGGACGGGACGAGGGCGATCGTGGTCGCACCCCATTGGCCAGCTCAGCCCTGGCACCCACTACTCCAAGAAGAGTTGTTGGAACAACTACGCTTCCCCAAGAAAGCGGGAAACCTCTCTGGGACAGGCCACCAGCAACCAGACAGGTCAGACGAGGGGTTAAACGACATAAAATTGATGGGGTACCTCTTCTGGCCAGGACGTTAGAGGGGTACGACATAGATGTTAAAACCCTCCAGTACTTTAAACATATGTGGAGATTGATTGATTGATTGATTGGTGGTTGCTTTATCCCGTGTCGGCAGCACAGGCCATATTCACGGCGAGAAATGTTTGTTTTTTGTTCAAACCATCGCTTTTACATGTAAAGGCAGACAATCAATTATGTGCCAATAGACACTCATTAAATTAGAAAGCTCACAATCATACATTTGTGGTCAAGGAAAACAAATTCCCATAGAAAAAGAAAAGTTTTATTAATAATTGATAGAATCTATTTAGTAAACTATATGAGGTGGTACAGTCCAGCTGCCCTCAAAAAAGCTAATATGTTTTCCTGTTTTACCTTAGTAAAAAGGTCATGCATACCGTCTGCAGTGTAGAACTGGTGGCGCAGGGCCAAAAAATCAACGCAACTTAGAAAAATGTGTTTGAGTGTCAGCGGGGACTGACACCCAATACATTCAGGAGGAGGTTCCCCCTTGAGCAGAAAAGCATGTGTAAGCCACGAGTGGCCAATACGGCAGCGGCTAAGGACCACTTGGTCCCACCGACAACCGCATGAGTCTGTGGTGGCTTTCCCACAGATGGTTCAATTTCTTTAAGTTCATTAATGTTTTCATCCGACTCATGTTGCCATTTGGATTTTATGTGGGTGGCTATTAGTGGTTTCAGATCAGAGTGAGGGATCAGACACGGTTCAAGACCACAGTTTAGGGCCTTCTTCGCAGCCCGATCAGCTCGTTCGTTTCCTTGTATGCCGGCATGGCCAGGCTCCCAGCACAGGTGGATGTCATACCCATCCGTTGTCAGTTGGTTCATTTTATGAATGACCGTTGCTAGAATAGGGTGATTCGTTTTCAGTCCAACAACAGCCAGGAATCAAGAGAACGAATCACTGTATATAACATAGTTAGTGTGGTTGGATACCTCGATACACTCCAACGCGAGAAGGAGTGCTCGGGCTTCTGCAGTGAAAATCGAGCTCTGATCGGACAAACGTACACCAAATTTTTCCCGTCGGCAGACTGCCACAGCAGCTATCCAGCTTTGGTCTTTCAAACCATCAGTGTATATGGAGAGGTGGTCTGCAAACTGGCCTTGAATCTCTGCATGCAGTCCTTGGTATTCGAGTGGATGTGTCCCAGACTTCCTCAGTTCCGTGAGTCGGAGGATAACCGATGGCTTTCTCAACGACAACGGGGGATGTTCTGGGACTTTGGCATCTTCCAACACGTCCAAATCCACTCCCAAGGCCTCCAAATGAGGTTTCATTCGGAGCCTCAGTGGCCGGATGTAATTTGGCCTGGCTTCATACCTGGATTTGTCATGTTACTCGAATAGACAATTGTGTGCAGGATTCAATGCATTAGTTTTTTATCTTGACTACATATTGCATGGCCAGTTTGATTCTCCTGTTGTTAAGTGATGGTTCATTGGCTTTGACGTAAAGGCTCTGAACCGGTGAGGTGCGGAAGACCCCAAGGGCCAGGCGCAGTCCCTGGTGGTGGATCGTGTCTAGCAGCCCAATATATGATTTCCTTGCAGATCCATATACTATGCTGCCGTAATCCAGGTTCTGTACACGGAGAGCAGAACATCTCTGTCCGCTCCCCACTCTGAGCTGGACAGCACCCTCAGATTATCTAGCGCTTTCAGGCATCTTGTTTTCAGGTGCTTTATATGTGGCACAAAAGACAGTTTTGCGTCGAGAATGAGGCCGAGAAATTTGGTTTTCTCAACAACTTTAATGGGATCTCCATCCAGGGTCAGCTCCGGTTCCGCATGCATTCTACGCAGCAGGCAGAAGTGCATGCAGACTGTTTTGGTCTTGGAAAATTTGAAACCGTTCAGAACTGACCATCGATGGATCCCATTTATGCTTGGTTGTAGCTGACATTCATGTTAGCACCGCTGTAATATAAAACAAAGTCGTCCACGAAAAGACTACAGGAGACCCCCCCCCTGTCTGCTGTGTCATGCGAGCTTTCCAAAGAACACCTCAACTCACCCATACTGAATGGGGAGTTGTAGTGTTCCTCGCCATCGGAGGAAAAGTCCAAGCGTTTTCGTTCTTGGCGTTCCTTGACGGCCCAAAAGCCCGGGAGGCAGTTTTTTTTGTTGTTGTTGTCCATTAGTTGTTTAAGCAGGGGAAATTTCAGCCATAGACGACTGGTCTTCCTCATTCCACTGCTGGTCGATAGAAAGCCCGAGCCTACACTTTTACCGACCCAGGGGATTTTTAACCTCCCACACCACATAGACATGGTATGAGAGCAACCAGCCTTTGATGACGCTGTAAGTTATACACAGCGGTGGAAATCCAAATTGGCAGAGCTGGGGGCATTTTGCTAAAGACGAGATTCCAGCAAAGGTGCGAGCCAATTCTTCACTTATTTCGTCGAGTGATGTGAGAATGGTGCCGTTGTGTTTCAAGTGCTGGACTACAGAAGAATCACCTCCCCTTCGTTTGATTCTCCTGATCATTGTCCACACTTTGCCCAATAGCATGTGCATGGTGATGCTAGAAACAAATTGTCTCCAACACTGCCTCCGCGCTGTCGGTCTCCTGTGGAATTTACCCTGAGCTTTCTTTCGTTCCTTAATAGCCCTCCTACAGCTGTCATCTAACCATGGAGGCGTCAAACGCTTGGGAGTTGCCGAGTTTTCTCTGCGATCCATCTCAGCATCTCAGTGAAGGCATCAATGTGACTGATGTCTGGAGTGAACTCCTCGCGACATAGGGTCTGGAAGGTGGGCCAGTCGGCTTTACAAAGCCACCAGCTCCTCTCTCGCTCTATGGGAGATGCCCCCTGCAATTAAGAATAATTGGGAAGGGTCGCTCCCGCAGATGTCATCCCAGACCCTCCACGAAAAGTCCAGCACCAGTTCTGGTTCTACAATGCTGAGATCGATTGCGGAGTATGTTCCGTAGCCGGGATGCAAATATGTGTATGAACCATCGTTCAATACACACAGAGCATGAGCGGCCACAAGGTCCTCAATTCTCTTGCCTTTAGCGTTCCTATTGTCCCCCCCCCATAATGGGTTGTGGCCGTTAAAGTCACCCATAAGTAAATATGGGGACGGTAACTGGTCCACAAGGGCGTCCAGTTCTTGTAAAGTGAGAACGGAGCTCGGAGGAATGTAAATGGAACAGAGAGTTACAGTCTTATGCAGCGTCAGACGAACAGCTACAGCCTGTAGTGTCGTATCTAACGCCACTGGCGTACATACCACATCACGTCTGACCAAGATGGAGGAGCCGCCAGTGGCTCGGTCTCCATCTGGTGCGTGCTTGTTATGAATAGTGTAGCCTTTAAGACAACAACTCTCAGAAGCTTTTATATAAGTTTCTTGTAGGCAAACAGCAAGTGGATTTAGGTTGCAACAAAGAAGAGACAACTCTTCGATGTTGCTCCTAAAACCTCAGCAGTTCCATTGAATAAGAGATGCACCTGTCACCGTCATTTTGGAGCAGTGACAGGTGTTCTCCCCCTCGCCTTTGGTTTGAGGGAGAGACTTCGACTGCGGGTTTCCACAGTCTCAGGCATCTCAATATCAGCCAGTGCTCGATATCTGATATTTGATGTTAAGTTTTTGGAGATCGATGACCCCCTGAACATTTTGTCCGTAGGGGTCAAAGATCCCTTCGGAACTCGGTCCGACAAATTGTTCTTCTTCTTTTTGGGCATCGCCGGCTCGGCCAGCGTCTGCACCGCAATACTATTATTACTATTATTACTTTTGGTCGAAACCGGCATCGGATTTGGGATTGGTGTGAAGGCAGTGGGCTTCCCTCCAGTCAACCACGTCAGCTCAGTCTGGCATTCAATTGTCCTGTTGGGAGAAGGAAGCACATCCAGGTTCAGCAATTAGCATAATCTACTCAATACGGGAGGACGTTTGTTGAGTAGCTCCGGCAGTTTTCTGCATTAACTACTAAACCAACCAGGTTAGTACCACTTTAACTGGTAATGTTATGATAGTTCATGTTAGCATACACAAAGTTTTTGTAACTTTTCATTGAATATTTACTGTTTTACAGTTAATTATGATGTGTTGTAACATCGTTAGAACAATGCAGCCATTGTTTTGTATGCCGCCCATTGCCGAATGGAGAGATGTTTGGCAGGAGCCACTTACATCATCAGGATTTATTCCTGGGTTTCGTTAAGATTCGCCAATTGTTTTAAGGGGTACCTCCGAGTCCGGTAGTATTTTCCTCAACTTGTTGGCAATGAAAGCCACAGGTGGAAGAAGTTTATGGGACAGAGAGTGTGTGAGGAACTGCTACACTGGTCCCTACCCCTCGTTTGGTTTTGGTTGGTTGTCCATACCGTTTACCTACGACACTCAAATTTCCCACACGCCTGTGTTAAAAATGGTTTAAATACGGATTTAACACCATGGTGCACACTTGGGTCTATGATGCTCTATTTACCTGGGTGGTTTTTACCTTTGGTGTTTTGCAGACTCCCAGCTATGGCTATGAAGCGGAGTAACCCTGATGCACCCCGAGATCTCAGTGAAGACGAAGACCGTCACCACCGGTATGGGTACAAAGGTCGCCAGAACAAAGGGATTCTGAGGAGGCGGGGGGGGGCTCTGAGCCCGGCCCGGCTGACCTAGATGCCCGACTGACGCGGCTTATCCAACTCAAGTTGGAGATGCTTCCCACAAGACTGCGCGCTGCTTAGCCTACTAAGCCTGCGCAAGTTTCGGAAGACTCCGATTGGGAGGATTTGTCCGAAGATCAGGACTCCTCGGACTATGAGTCACCGGAAGAAGGGGTTGTAGTTGCGCGCAAACGCAAGCATAAAAGAAAGAACATCCTTCTGATGGGGATGACTTCAGCAGGGCCATTAAGAAGAAGCCACTGGTGAAGAAAAGTAAGAAGAGTAAGAAGAGTAAGTCTTCTTCTTCAGACTTGCCGTCGACCAATTCTAACTCTGTCACCCAACGGGCTGGTAAATATGCCAAGCTTAGTGGCAAAGTGGTCAAGAAGTGCAAGACACTTAAGCGGAGGAAGATCCAGACCACAACTATGATGAGGAAGACCATTCAGGGCCACTTCAATACTTTCAAGCCGGCGAAAGTGATTATGAAGCTGACAGAGAAGTTCACTGGGATCAAAGGGATCCTGGAATTGGCCATCAAAGAGATAGATGGCGACGTTAAATTGAGTGAGGACCGCAACAAGTTTGAAAGGGTACATATGGCTGTACTCTCGGCTCTCGCTGCCATCACACATATAGCAAATAGGATGATGACCAAGAACAAGTTCTCGTCGCTGTACGAGGAGATGGATGGGGGAATTGCGCTGCTTACAGCGGCCAGCAATTTCTTCTCCTACAGACGTTTCGAAAACGTCTTCAAGGCGGTCTGCACAGATGCTGGGATAGAGGTAGCCAGGGTCCAAGAAGGTGTTGGATAGTGACGGGAAGGAATATACGTTATTCCTTGCCACTGGACAAATCTAAGATGTTCGGTGGCCAACTCCAATACTTGTTCAAACAAGTGGATCCAAGTGTGAGAAACACATGGGAACGGACAAAAAGAAATCTGGAGATTGCTGCCCCCTTCAAGACGACGACGCAGTATTTTCGAAGCCGTCAAACGGACAGCGAGGAGGCCGGTTTGGAATTAACTAAGGCTATCAGGCCAGGGGAAGGAGCCAGGGGCAGTCGTTCGGCTGGAACGAAGGCAACAGACCCTTCAAGAGGGAGTTCAGCGCCCAGAAACCGTTCCCCTACCCAGGGAACAAGTAGAAGTGGCAACGCTGACTTCACTAAGCAAATTTAAAACTGGTAATCTAAGTAATTGCCTACCAGAATGGAATAACATTACGGAGAATTTAGATATACTTAGCCTAGTGGAAGGAGTGAGAATACCACCTTTGGAGGAGCCTATTCAAGATAGCATACCCTTTCCTTACCGTTTTGATACGTCAGAACATGAGGCCGTGAACTTACAGGTTTTCCAATTTTGTGAAAACGGCATTATAGAACCAGCTCTTCATGAGCCTGGGGAATTTATTTCTAATATTTTCACCAGACCCAAGCCAAATGGAGATGTCAGCCTAATTTTGGATTTAACAAAGCTAAACAAATTAGTTGAATAGAAACATTTCAAAATATTTTCGTGAGAAACAGCTAGACTTAGTAACGCAAGACTCTTGGCTAGCCAGTGTGGAGATCAGAGATGCATACTATACAGTGCCAATTTATCAATCTGATTGCAAATATCTCAGGTTTTGTTGGAATGATAACCTTTACGAGTTTACCTGTATGCCTAACAGACTACCTTGTGCTCCACACATTTTCACAAGCTTGATTAAACCAATATTCTCTTGCATGGCTAGGAAAGGACATGTTATGTTTCCATATATTGATGATTCATTTATTGTGGCACAAACACAACATCATTGTCAGACAGCAGTAGACAAACTATGCCAGACATTTAACAAATTAGGTTTCTACATACATGAAACTAAATCAGTATTAACACCAACAAAGAGGTTAAAGTTTCTGGGATTCTTTATTAACACCACAGAAATGACTATTTCATTAACTGAACAGCAAACCAAATATTACAATTGAACAAACCAAAGATAAGGCAAGTGGTAATACTGATAGCCTATCCCTGGCTATTCTCTATGCCATTCACATATTCAATCGCTAGAAATAGATAAGAACTTAGCGTTGGCTCGCACTAAATTAACGGCCCATGACCATTTCGCCAGAAGGCCTAAACGATATTATGGGGTGGCTATCACAGATTACAAATTCGCCTAATCCTATTAGAATGGGAGAATCCAATACTACAGTTACAACAGATGCCTCACTAGAGGGTTGGGGGGCTCACAGAGACCAACAGGCAACAGGTGGTTGCTGGATGGAAGATGAGATCTCCGATCACATAAATGTACTAGTGCTTAGGGCTATTTATCTAGGATTACGTAGTCTTGTTCACCTACCGAAAAATCATGTAAGGGTATTAACGGATAACACTACAGCTATGGCTTATATACATAATATGGGAGGGACTCGTTCCAAACCATGTAACCAGTTAGCCAAACTAATTTGGGACTGGGCAGAGGAACACGACATATGGTTAATGATAGCACATATTCAAGGCAGTCAAAATACTTTGGCTGACAAGAAAAGTCGACAGTTTCACGAACATCTAGAATGGTCATTCAATCAGAGTATTTTTAACCACATTTGTGATGAATGGGGCATACCAGAAATTGATTTGTTTGCATCACACAACAACAAAAAGTTACCCAAATATGTGTCTTGGCATCCAGAGCCAGAAGCCTAGAGGGTAGATGCATTTTCTCTGATTTGGAATAATACATTTTATTACATATTTCCACCATTCAGCATTATCAGCAGAGTGGCCAGGAAGATCAAGATTGATCACTCGCATGCAGTTTTGATAGTACTAGCACGGGACACAACCATGGCTAGCGGCAGTAACCTTAGAAGCAAAAGACATGCTCAGGTTTCCATGAGAAAGGAACAACCTACAACATCAAGGACCACTGACAGT
>CM059201.1:60091628-60107727 GCA_030323885.1 Branchipolynoe longqiensis
TGAGCCTACTTTCGCACATTACCGTCTTAGACATTGTCTGAGGGAGTTGACTGGAGGCGTGGGAAGAAGCCGTGGCTGAGCCTACTTACGCACATTACTGTCTTACACATTGTCGGAGGGAGTTGACTGGAGGCATGGGAAGAAGCCGTGGCTGAGCCTACTTACGCACATTACTGTCTTACACATTGTTGGAGGGAGTTGACTGGAGGCATGGGAAGAAGCCGTGGCTGAGCCTACTTTCGCACATTACCGTCTTACACATTGTCGGAGGAAGTTGACTGGAGGCATGGGAAGAAGCCGTGGCTGAGCCTACTTACGCACATTACTGTCTTACACATTGTTGGAGGGAGTTGACTGGAGGCGTGGGAAGAAGCCGTGGCTGAGCCTACTTACGCACATTACCGTCTTAGACATTGTCGGAGGTAGTTGACTGGAGGCATGGGAAGAAGCCGTGGCTGAGCCTACTTTCGCACATTACCGTCTTAGACATTGTTGGAGGTAGTTGACTGGAGGCATGGGAAGAAGCCGTGGCTGAGCCTACTTACACACATTACTGTCTTACACATTGTTGGAGGGAGTTGACTGGAGGCGTGGGAAGAAGCCGTGGCTGAGCCTACTTACGCACATTACCGTCTTACACATTGTAGGAGGGAGTTGACTGGAGGCGTGGGAAGAAGCCGTGGCTGAGCCTACTTACGCACATTACCGTCTTAGACATTGTCGGGGGTAGTTGACTGGAGGCATGGGAAGAAGCCGTGGCTGAGCCTACTTACGCACATTACCGTCTTAGACATTGTCGGGGGTAGTTGACTGGAGGCATGGGAAGAAGCCGTGGCTGAGCCTACTTTCGCACATTACCGTCTTAGACATTGTCGGAGGGAGTTGACTGGAGGCATGGGAAGAAGCCGTGGCTGAGCCTACTTACGCACATTACCGTCTTAACATGTCGGAGGAGTTGACTGGAGGGAAGAAGCCGGCTGAGCCTATTCGCACATTACTGTCTTACACATTGTTGGAGGAGTTGACTGGAGGCGTGGGAAGAAGCCGTGGCTGAGCCTACTTACGCACATTACCGTCTAGACATTGTGAGGGATTGACTGAGGCATGGGAAGAAGCCGTGGCTGAGCCTACTACGCACATTACCGTCTTAGACATTGTCGGGGGAATTGACTGGAGGCGTGGGAAGAAGCCGTGCTGAGCCTACTTACGCACATTACCGTCTTACACATTGTCTGAGGGAGTTACACAAGAAGCCGTGGTGAGCCTACTCGCACATTACCGCTTAACATGTGGAGGAGTTGACTGGAGGCATGGGAAGAAGCCGTGGCTGAGCCTACTTACGCACATTACCGTCTTAGACATTGTCGGGGGTAGTTGACTGGAGGCGTGGGAAGAAGCCGTGGCTGAGCCTACTTTCGCACATTACCGTCTTAGACATTGTCGGAGGGAGTTGACTGGAGGCGTGGGAAGAAGCCGTGGCTGAGCCTACTTACGCACATTACTGTCTTACACATTGTCGGAGGGAGTTGACTGGAGGCATGGGAAGAAGCCGTGGCTGAGCCTACTTACGCACATTACCGTCTTACACATTGTTGGAGGGAGTTGACTGGAGGCATGGGAAGAAGCCGTGGCTGAGCCTACTTACGCACATTACCGTCTTACACATTGTTGGAGGGAGTTGACTGGAGGCTGGAAGAAGCCGTGGCTGAGCCTACTTACCACATTACTGTCTTACACATTGTCGGAGGGAGTTGACTGGAGGCGTGGGAAGAAGCCGTGGCTGAGCCTACTTACGCACATTACCGTCTTAGACATTGTCGGGGGTAGTTGACTGGAGGCATGGGAAGAAGCCGTGGCTGAGCCTACTTTCGCACATTACCGTCTTAGACATTGTTGGAGGTAGTTGACTGGAGGCATGGGAAGAAGCCGTGACTGAGCCTACTTACGCACATTACTGTCTTACACATTGTCGGAGGGAGTTGACTGGAGGCGTGGGAAGAAGCCGTGGCTGAGCCTACTTACGCACATTACCGTCTTACACATTGTCGGAGGGAGTTGACTGGAGGCGTGGGAAGAAGCCGTGGCTGAGCCTACTTACGCACATTACCGTCTTAGACATTGTCGGGGGTAGTTGACTGGAGGCGTGGGAAGAAGCCGTGGCTGAGCCTACTTACGCACATTACTGTCTTACACATTGTTGGAGGGAGTTGACTGGAGGCGTGGGAAGAAGCCGTGGCTGAGCCTACTTTCGCACATTACCGTCTTAGACATTGTCGGAGGGAGTTGACTGGAGGCGTGGGAAGAAGCCGTGCTGAGCCTACTCCACATTACTTACATTGTCGGGGATGGCTGAGCCTACTTACACACATTACCGTCTTAGACATTGTCTGAGGGAGTTGACTGGAGGCGTGGGAAGAAGCCGTGGCTGAGCCTACTTACGCACATTACAGTCTTACACATTGCTGGAGGGAGTTGACTGGAGGCATGGGAAGAAGCCGTGGCTGAGCCTACTTTCGCACATTACCGTCTTAGACATTGTTGGAGGTAGTTGACTGGAGGCATGGGAAGAAGCCATGGCTGAGCCTACTTACGCACATTACCGTCTTACACATTGTCGGAGGGAGTTGACTGGAGGCGTGGGAAGAAGCCGTGGCTGAGCCTACTTACGCACATTACCGACTGAGACATGCGCATCAACATACACCCGTAAAGGATGTTGTGTGTGCCAAGCCATAGACAATAAGCATAAGTGAGGTGGTATGTTGGGGCTTTATGTACTAGCAACATCTAAGGCCATATCAGGGCGAGTACCGACTTGTGACACTGCACGCTAATGGCGACTTTATAGTGCTGCTCCATTAGGAGAACAACCCACTGGCACCATGACTTGAGCACATTATCCTGATACTGAACAGCCCAGTCTTTGCCCTTTCCTAGTAATGCCGATTGCAAAAGTAGAGAGTGACACATATAAATTTAAGTCATTGGTTTGACCCAGTTAGGGTTCAAACTCATGACCTCCCACATAGGAAGCCAGCCAGCGCTCTATCAATTCAACCATTCTGTCTGCTGCACGGGGGACGTACCTGAAATTGCCACCTTCGCATCACACGGTAACCTGGTGCCTTCATCCTTCCTGTGGAAACAAGGACAGAAGCATCAGTTCACTCGTCTTGTAACAACACAAACATAAATGGGCAGGAATATAAACATATACGTGCAGAGATGAACTATGTTTATGTCTATCACTCACTCACTCACTCCCACACACACACGCAGACTCACTTACACACACAGACAATCACACTCACTCACACACACACACTCACTCACACACTCACTCACATGTAAACCCAGATGCAGACGCACACTCACTCACTCACACACACACTCACTCACACACAGATGCACACTCACTCACACACACTCACTCACTCACACACAGACACACTCACTCACACACACACACTCACTCACACAGACACACACTCACTCACACACACTCACTCACATGCAGACGCACACTCACTCACTCACACACACAAGACTCACTCACACACACACTCACTCACTCACTCACTCACTCACTCACACACACTCACACACGCGTGTATTTAGTAGAACTAGTACAAAGGCCATATTCAAGGCGACAAGTGAGTGGATTTTATTGTCACTCTAGGTTTCCTATAAATGTATCTGTTACGGTTATTTAAACATTAATATAAAAACTCATACAGAATCATGAAATGGGTAAATGTGTCAAAAGGCGGTTACAATTATGTGAAAAGCATCTTAGACGAAACCTTAGCTGTAGCTGTACGAGTTATTTCCAAGCAGTGCTAATGGCAAAGCGCCTTTCCCCCCGCCTGGACAGGGTGGCTACAGCGGTGAGAGCGCCTGCTGCCTTCCCATGTCAGAGGTCGCCGCTCTGAACCCCAACCGAGTAAAACAATGACGTACCAAATTTATACATGCCACTATCTAGCCTGGTGCTTGGCCTTACTCGGATAGGGCACAGACGGGTTAGCTAAATATTAGGAAAATGTAACTGAGTGGGATATAGGGTCATGGTGCCGCTAGCCGCATCTCTCAGTAGGACACCACTATAAAGTCATCATGAGCGTGCACTGTCACAAATCAGTACCCGTCATGATATGACCTTACATGTTTGTTTGTTCGTTGTTGTTTTACATCCTGGCAACATCTAAGGTAATATCAGGACCGGCACCGACTTGTGACAGTGCGCACTCATAGTGACTTTATAGTGCTTCCCCACTGGGAGACCAGGCCACCAGAACCATCACCTAATATCCCACTCAGTCACATTATCCTGACACTGAGCCAACCAGTCCTTGCCCTATCCTAATAATGCCGAGCACCTGGCTAAGAACCGACAAGTATAAATTCTTAAGTCATTGGTTTGACTCAACCAAAGTTCGAACCCACGGGTTTGGATCCCCCGATCTCCAAAAACAGGAGACGGACGCTCAATTCATTCGGCCATCCCGTCTGGTATATGACCTCAGATGTTGAAAGGACAGTAAGGCCCCCCCACAAACAATAAAAGATGACAGTAAATAACTCCAGCATAAAAAGAAATAAAAGCAAAGTAGGTCGGGCCACATTGATGGTGAGACTGACATTGTACTGGGCCGTCATAGTGTGGTATGTAATGGAAGGAAAACAGCTCCCGTAGGATTTTTGTGCTAAAATTGATTTTTTTGCAGTTCTGGCTTCAATAGGGTTCAGGCTAACAGAAAATGATGGGGTCCAAATTTTCAGAGCCCTCCCCCCTTCGTGGGGGGTCATTTCCATTTTGAGACCCCCCACAACTGGCCAGTCACCAATCTCCGGAAGTTATTGACCGATTTTCATACTTGAAGTGTCGATTTGTAGGTTTTCAGGTAAGCTGAGTTGATTTGTAGCACTTACAAAGCAACCGGAAGTTTCCTTCTTGCACCTCCGGTCAGTATATAGGGTCTCGCTCCGTATCCTCACCATGCATGATCAGATTTTCACAATTGATGAGACTTTTGTGAAGAACTCGGAGCTGATTCATTGCAAAGTTCCTCTGGGAGAGTTATTGAAGTATTTGCTGACAAAACTGTCAAATCCGACATAGAAATTCCGAAGAATCAGTACGCTATTCATCGATGTCCATAGCCGGAGTATCCTCCCGAATAGTATTTGCACAGTCACCGCCATAGCATTTACAGAGTGGAGTGCAGGGCAGGCCATTCTTCAAGCAGCTACAACTAATTCCCTTGCACCCTGCTTTGCAGCCACATTTGACAAGTTCAACTATAGCCCATGGGGCAGACAAGGCAAGACATATCACTGGAACATACATTTCTTTCTCCAATTTCCATCCATTTTCTTCAATTGGAGGAAGGGCCGGACAATTATCTGGGTATGATTTGTCTCGCATTGTGATGTAGTTTGAACGGTTGATATGTGGAAGCAATGCAGCACGAGTTGGTGGAGTTGAGTTTGCGCCTTCCAAGTTCTTTGACCGGAACAACTCCCACCTGAGTGATGGTAGGGTTGTTGGACCTTTTGAACTGTAGACATGACACGCAAAAGTCTCCAATGCCATGACCTGTGTTGGAAGCTTGCCATCGTTCATCTCATCAGGAATGGAAATGCATCCTAATGCCCCGAAGCAGTCAATGGCAGGGTCATCTTCATCAAGCTTCAGGTATGCATTAACCCATAACTTCTTCGAGATTCCAATGAATTTGCCTCCCCAGTCACAACCAGAGAAGTTGTGGAGTTCAAGGAGACCTTGACATTTGCGATGGCCAATAACCTGAACTCTCTCAAAGATATCTATTTCACGTTTCTTCATTCCTTTGTCAGCTCGGATGTACAGGGATCCATCAACAGCACAGAGAGAGCCGGGCACCGTTGACATCTCATACTCGCCAATAGTCTCCTCAAGTTTTGGAACTAAACCTGGTCGGCTTCCTTGGACAATTAGAAATCTGCCCAGTAATTCACGCTCCTCGCGCAACTTGATGACATTATCTCCAATGCATACTTTCATTATATCCATCCAATTTGAGAAGGCCTTCAACTTGAGCTTCTTCATCTTGTCCCAAACCGAGAGAGTTGATGTGGAGGTCAAACGTTCATAAATGAACTCTTCGAAGCACTTCTGACCCTTGTCTGCATAGTGTAGAATATCACTAGAGCTGATGAAACTAAACTCTTCAATGGCGTTTTCACTCTAAAGGGATTTTCTGTACATTGCAACTCAATTGAGTGACAAATCTTCATTGCATTTGCTCTTGATCTCAATGCAATCTGTCCAGAGAGCTGGTAATGTTCTGTACGTTCGGAAGATGTGGAAGCTTTTGGGAAGCTCTCAAGACACTCGTCAATGAGACCAGCAAGGTGAGGTGTTGTCATCATGACTCGATCAAGAGCAGCTTCATCTCTACTGTGTCCTACCATACCACCATGTCCCTTTAGTTTTTTATTTCCTGCTAGAGGCCTGATCCGTGCTGAGATGCATGAAGGGTATCTCCGATTTTGCAATGACAAAGTTACCTGAGATCAATGAATTCCATGTTTCAGGCTCGTCCTCTTCCAGTGCATTCATTTGTGCAAGGTGGACAGGCATCAGTCGAGCGTAGTTGAGGAGATCACGTGCGAAGAAATACTATATGAGGTCAAGAAGAGAGGTAACTCTGCCAGTCACCTGAGAGGCAAGAGCTGATGAACTGAAGAAGGCTTTCCACCTGGTAAAGATACGCTGACAGAAACTCGGCAAACTCTCCGATGTCCTTCTCCTCCTCCTCCTGTGGTTTCACATTTCCTGAGTACCATGATCTTACATGTTCGTAGACCTCTATCATATCAGGGTTACGAGAATGAAGCTTGTCCTTGAGAGTTATGCACTGGACACAAACTAGACCTTTTGGAAGGGTGGATAATATGGCATCAAACCGCATCATCATAATTGCTAGGCTGGTAGTGATGTGGTACTCGAGTACTCGCTTGTATGCTTTGCCACCAAAGATCCCACAAAGAGCTGCTGATGTGTATGCACCACTTTCAATGGCACATGTATCCAGGCCACTGCTCCAAATGAAACCTCATTTGGAGGCCTTGGGCATGGATTTGGATGTGTTGGAGGATGCCAAAGTCCCAGAAAATCCCCCTTGGTCGTTGAGGAAGCCATCGGTTATCCTCTGACTCACGGAACTGAGGAAGTCTGGGACACATCCACTTGAGTACCAAGGACTGCATGCAGAGATTCAAGGCCAGTTTGCAGACCACCTCTCTGTATACACTGATGGTTCAAAAGACCAAAGCCGGTAGGTGCTGCGGCAGTCTGCCAATGGGACAAATTTGGTGTATGCTTGCCCGATCAGAGCTCGATTTTCACTGCAGAAGCCCGAGCACTCCTTCTCACATTGGAGTGTATCGAGGTATCCAACCACACTAACTATCTTATATACAGTGATTCGTTCTCTTGCCTCCTGGCTGTTGCTGGACTGAAAACGAATCACCCTATTCTAGCAATGGTCATTTATAAAATGAACCAACTTATGGGTATGACATCCACCTGTGCTGGGTGCCTGGCCATGCCAGCATACAAGGAAACGAACGAGCTGATCGGGCTGCGAAGAAGGCCCTGAACTGTGATCTTGAACCGTGTCTGATCCCTCACTCTGATCTGAAACCACTAATAGCCACCCACATAAAAATCCAAATGGCAACATGAGTGGGATGAAAACATCAATAAACTTAAAGAAATTGAACCATCTGTGGGAAAGCCACCACAGACTCATGCGGGAGGTCGGCGGGACCAAGTGGTCCTTAGTCGCTGCCGTGTTGGCCACTCGTGGCTTACACATGCTTTTCTGCTCAAAGGGGAACCTCCCCCTGAATGTATTGGGTGTCAGTCCCCACTGACACTCAAACACATTTTACTAAGTTGCGTTGATTTTTTGGCCCTGCGCCAACGGTTCTACACTGCAGACAGTATGCATGAACTTTTTACTAAGGTAAAACAGGAAAACATTTTAGCCTTTTTGAGGGCAGCTGGACTGTACCACCTCATATAGTTTACTAAATAGATTCTATCAATTATTAATACAACTTTTCTTTTTCTATGGGAATTTGTTTCCCTTGACCACAAATATAAGATTGTGAGCTTTCTAATTTAATGAGTGTCTATTGGCACATAATTGATTGTCTGCTTTTACATGTAAAAGCAATGGTTTGAACAAAAAACAAACATTTCTCAGCTTGAATATGGCCTATGCTGCCGACACGGTGTAAAGCAACCACCAATCAATCAACCAATCAATCCAGGCCACTGCCATTGACCTTTTACCAAGAGCATGCAAAGTGGCAAATGCAATGTGGAGAGCTCCTGCTCTCAAGATCCAATTGGTGTTCCCAATTGACTGTTGAATCTTCAACGCACATGAGTATAGGTCAAGGTCAAGGGTTATCAAAGTTTTCCTCTGTGGACCAACAACAGTGGCAGAGATTCCCTGGGTTAACCGAAGAACAGTGTAAAGAGTCCCATAGTCTGTGGGCGAGGTCTTGAATAATGGAGCAATCACCTCTATATTCGTGCTTATTGGGCTCTCAGAAGACTGGGATAATAGTGTCTTTAGTTTTGGTGTTCGAAGACCCTATATGATGAACCGAGAGTCAGAAAAAATACTTTCTGCTGCTTTAGAAGTGCCCACAATCACCTCAGTATGCTTAAATCTCCCAAAACTAAGAAAGTGGATCATACATGATGAGGATACTTGCCGGTGTCCATCCGGAAGGCACATGAGTCAGAGTCAACCCCTAACTTGTCAACCGGAAGTGAAAACCTACACTTCCAGTTGCTTTGTAAGTGTCATAAATCAACTCAGCATACCTGAAAACCTACAAATCGACACTTCAACTATGAAAATCGGTCAATAACTTCCGGAGATAGGTGAATGGTCAGTTGTGGGGGGTCTCAAAACGGAAATGACCCCCACAAAGGGGGGAGGGGTCTGAAAATTTGGACCCCATCATTTTCTGTTAGCCTGAACCCTATTGAAGCCAGAACTGCAAAAAAATCAATTTTAGCACAAAAATCCTACGGGAATACGTATCATACCGCACTATCAGGCCCTCTGTCAGACTCAGAGCGAGGACTCGGCTAGTTTACATGTAGTGCCACTTGTTACTGGGCACGTGACACCATCACCAGCACACGTGACCCGGGTATTACACCAACAACTCACCTGGGCCATAATCGATTAACACGACCCGGGCGACTCGGGTCACCCGAGTCGTCAGAATTTCAAATCAAACACCGCGAGTGGAGTTGAGAAATACACGTGCCGTGTGCAAAATGACCTGACCCCGGTAACCCACCTCTTGGCTGGGGTTTGCTAGGAGCGATGACATCACATCTGTGCTGGTACCTGGAGTATAACAGCTACCAGTACAAGTCCTACGTGTTATTTTGATGCTTTTTTATTTACTAACCCAGATTGTCAGCTTATACAAGTGTAGTGGTCTGCACTGACCTCTCAGGCAAGTAACCACATAGACAGGTAGGCGTGGGGAGTGTATTGATATCAGGGAGCCTAGGTGGTGTAATGGTTAGCACACTGGCCCGGAATGCAAAGAGATGTGGGTTCGAGTCCCGCTCTAGGCACAATAATTCCAATTTTCGTCACCCCCATGACACTGGTTGCCGTGATCAGGATCCTGTACAAGCTACGCACTGTATGGTTGTTGAACCTACCCTGTGTATGTATGTGTTAGTGCATTGCCTGTATGTATGTAATTGTAAGCATTACAATACTTACAATTCCAGGGGGACGAGTGTAGTGGTCTGCACTGACCTCTCAGGCAAGTAACCACATAGACAGGTAGGCGTGGGGAGTGTATTGATATCAGGGAGCCTAGGTGGTGTAATGGTTAGCACACTGGCCCGGAATGCAAAGAGATGTGGGTTCGAGTCCCGCTCTAGGCGCAGTATTTCCCATTTTCATCACCCCCACGACACAATCATAAAATACTTTAAATCCTATTTTGCTGTACTTATATCGCTCATTGAACAAAATATTAAGTTTTAGATTAAGCCACCATTTTTTCCACCCCGAGCATATTCGTTTATTCAACCCGAGTCTGTAGGATGTGCGCATGTGCCAAAAAGTGGGTCGGGTGACCCGAGTTGATTAATCGATTACGCCCCTCATGACAACCTCCCCAATCGAGTCACTAAGTCGGCCACATTTCTTTATGGCCAATTCTACCTAGTCTTCACTGCAAGTAGCATAATCCAATAAGGTTCGTTGTTAGAATCTACCGAGTCTTCACTACAAGTAGCATAATCCGATAAGGTTCGTTGTTAGAATCTATCTAGTCTTCACTGCAAGTAGCATAATCCAATAAGGTTCGTTGTTAGAATCTACCGAGTCTTCACTTCAAGTAGCATGATCCGATAAGGTTCGTTGTTAGAATCTACTTAGTCTTCACTACAAGTAGCATAATCCGATTAGGTTTGTTGTTAGAATCTACCTAGTCTTCACTACAAGTAGCATAATCCGATAAGGTTTGTTATTAGAATCTACCGAGTCTTCACTGCAAGTAGCATAATCTGATAAGGTTCGTCGTTAGAATCTACCTAGTATTCACTGCAAGTAGCATAATCTGATGAGGTTCGTTGTTAGAATCTACTTAGTCTTCACTGAAAGTAGCATAATCCGATAAGGTTCGTTGTTAGAATCTACCTAGTCTTCACTACTAGTAGCATAATCCGATAAGGTTCGTTGTTAGAATCTACCTAGTCTTCACTGCAAGTAGCATAATCTGATGAGGTTCGTTGTTAGAATCTACCGAGTCTTCACTGCAAGTAGCATAATCCGATTAGGTTCGTTGTTAGAATCTACCTAGTCTTCACTGCAAGTAGCATAATCCGATAAGGTTCGTTGTTAGAATCTACCTAGTCTTCACTGCAAGTAGCATAATCGATAGGTTCGTTGTTAGAATCTACTAGTCTTCACTGCAAGTAGCATAATCGATAGGTTCGTGTTAGAATCACCTATCTTCCTGCAAGTACATAATCGATTAGGTTCTTTAGAATTACTAGTCTTCACTGCAAGTAGCATAATCCGATAAGGTTCGTTGTTAGAATCTACCGAGTCTTCTCTGCAAGTAGCATAATCCGATTAGGTTCGTTGTTAGAATCTACCTAGTCTTCACTGCAAGTAGCATAATCCGATAAGGTTCGTTGTTAGAATCTACCTAGTCTTCACTGCAAGTAGCATAATCCGATTAGGTTCGTTGTTAGAATCTACCTAGTCTTCTCTGCAAGTAGCATAATCCGATTAGGTTCGTTGTTAGAATCTACCTAGTCTTCTCTGCAAGTAGCATAATCCGATTAGGTTCGTTGTTAGAATCTACCGAGTCTTCACTGCAAGTAGCATAATCTGATAAGGTTCGTTGTTAGAATCTACCTAGTCTTCACTGCAAGTAGCATAATCCGATAAGGTTCGTTGTTAGAATCTACCTAGTCTTCTCTGCAAGTAGCATAATCCGATTAGGTTCGTTGTTAGAATCTACCGAGTCTTCACTGCAAGTAGCATAATCGTAAGTTCGTTGTTAGAATCTACCTAGTCTTCACTGCAAGTAGCATATCCGATAAGGTCGTTGTAGAATCACCTAGTCTTCACTGAAGTAGTAATCCGATTAGGTTCGTTGTTAGAATCTACTAGCTTCACTGCAAGTAGCATAATCGATAGGTTCGTTGTTAGAATCTACCTAGTCTTCACTGCAAGTAGCATAATCCGATAAGGTTCGTTGTTAGAATCTACTAGTCTTCTCTGCAAGTAGATAATCGATAGGTTCGTTGTTAGAATCTACCTAGTCTTCACTGCAAGTAGCATAATCTGATGAGGTTCGTTGTTAGAATCTACCGAGTCTTCACTGCAAGTAGCATAATCTGATGAGGTTCGTTGTTAGAATCTACTTAGTCTTCTCTGCAAGTAGCATAATCCGATAAGGTTCGTTGTTAGAACCTACCTAGTCTTCACTGCAAGTAGCATAATCCGATTAGGTTCGTTGTTAGAATCTACCTAGTCTTCACTTCAAGTAGCATAATCCGATTAGGTTCGTTGTTAGAATCTACCGAGTCTGCACTGCAAGTAGCATAATCCGATTAGGTTCGTTGTTAGAATCTACCTAGTCTTTACTGCAAGTAGCATAATCCAATAAGGTTCGTTGTTAGAATCTACCTAGTCTTCACTGCAAGTAGCATAATCCGATAAGGTTTGTTGTTAGAATCTACTTAGTCTTCACTGCAAGTAGCATAATCCGATAAGGTTCGTTGTTAGCATCTACCTAGTCTTCACTGCAAGTAGCATAATCCGATAAGGTTCGTTGTTAGAATCTACCTAGTCTTCACTGCAAGTAGCATAATCTGATAAGGTTTGTTGTTAGAATCTACCTAGTCTTCACTGCAAGTAGCATAATCTGATGAGGTTCGTTGTTAGAATCTACCTAGTCTTCACTGCAAGTAGCATAACCCGATAAGGTTCGTTGTTAGAATCTACGTAGTCTTCACTGCAAGTAGCACAATCCGATAAGGTTTGTTGTTAGAATCTACTTAGTCTTCACTGCAAGTAGCATAATCCGATTAGGTTCGTTGTTAGAATCTACCTAGTCTTCTCTGCAAGTAGCATAATCTGATGAGGTTCGTTGTTAGAATCTACCTAGTCTTCACTGCAAGTAGCATAATCCGATTAGGTTCATTGTTAGAATCTACCTAGTCTTCAGTGCAAGTAGCATAATCCGATAAGGTTCGTTGTTAGAATCTACCTAGTCTTCACTGCAAGTAGCATAATCCGATTAGGTTCGTTGTTAGAATCTACCTAGTCTTCAGTGCAAGTAGCATAATCCGATAAGGTTCGTTGATAGAATCTACCTAGTCTTCACTGCAAGTAGCATAATCTGATGAGGTTCGTTGTTAGAATCTACCTAGTCTTCACTGCAAGTAGCATAATCCGATTAGGTTCGTTGTTAGAATCTACGTAGTCTTCACTGCAAGTAGCATAATCTGATGAGGTTCGTTGTTAGAATCTACCTAGTCTTCACTGCAAGTAGCATAATCCGATTAGGTTCGTTGTTAGAATCTACGTAGTCTTCACTGCAAGTAGCATAATCCAATAAGGTTCGTTGTTAGAATCTACCTAGTCTTCACTGCAAGTAGCATAATCCGATAAGGTTCGTTGTTAGAATCTACCTAGTCTTCACTGCAAGTAGCATAATCTGATGAGGTTCGTTGTTAGAATCTACCTAGTCTTCACTGCAAGTAGCATAATCCGATTAGGTTCGTTGTTAGAATTACCTAGTCTTCACTGCAAGTAGCATAATCCGAACCACCACGCAAGTAGCAATCGATAGGTTCGCACAGCCACGCAAGAGCAAACCGATTAGGTTCGTTGTTAGAATCTACCTAGTCTTCACTGCAAGTAGCATAATCCGATTAGGTTCGTTGTTAGAATCTACATAGTCTTCACTGCAAGTAGCATAATCCGATAAGGTTCGTTGTTAGAATCTACCTAGTCTTCACTGCAAGTAGCATAATCTGATGAGGTTCGTTGTTAGAATCTACATAGTCTTCACTGCAAGTAGCATAATCCGATTAGGTTCGTTGTTAGAATCTACCTAGTCTTCACTGCAAGTAGCATAATCCGATAAGGTTCGCGGTTAGAATCTACCTAGTCTTCACTGCAAGTAGCATAATCCGATTAGGTTCGTTGTTAGAATCTACTTAGGCTTCACTGCAAGTAGCATAATCCGATAAGGTTCGTTGTTAGAATCTACTTTGTGTTCACTGCAAGTAGCATAACCCGATAAGGTTCGTTGTTAGAATCTACTTAGTCTTCACTGCAAGTAGCATAACCCGATAAGGTTCGTTGTTAGAATCTACTTAGTCTTCACTGCAAGTAGCATAATCCGATAAGGTTCGTTGTTAGAATCTACTTAGGCTTCACTGCAAGTAGCATAATCCGATAAGGTTGTTAGAATCTACCTAGTCTTCACTGCAAGTAGCATAATCCAATTAGGTTCGTTGTTAGAATCTACATCGCGTTAATTTGGAGTAACTTTCATTGAACGTCGTTAACTATTGATATATTTGAAGTTAAAACATGCACAATAATGTTGGTGTGCACACCGATATTACTGGACATGATAGGCTTTCGGTAGTGACAGATTCTATTCAATTTACTTAAAGCTGCATAGCCCAATGGAAGATTTCATTTTCAAAAGCAAAACAATTATCTAGATTTGATCCTACATATCCAACATAAATACTGATGCACTTATTGGATGTCTATGATAGGACAGGTTACGCCTCGTCCTATAACGTCCTGTTATAGGACGACCGGTACCACCGGTGCCACGACGGTGTCGGCGGGAACCGCCATGGACGAACACTCTGAGTACGGAGTCGCAAGCACGCGGCAAAGGTCGAGGACCAGAAGACGGAGGCGAACTCCATCTGACTCCCGGAGCTTTTTGTTTGTTGGTTTGTTGTTTTATGTCCTAGCAACATCTAAGGTCATATCAGGACGGGTACGGATTTGTGACAGTGCACACTAATGGCGACTTTATAGTGCTGCCCCACTGGAAGACCATGCCTCCAGCACCATTACCTGATATCCCATTCAGTCACATTATCCTGACACTGAGTCAACCAGTCCTTGCCCTGTCCTAATAATGCCGAGCGCCAGGCTAGGAAGCGACAAATATAAATTTGTATGTCATTGGTTTGACTCGACCAGGGTTCGAACCCACGACCCCACGATCTACCAACACGGGAGACGGACACTCTAAATCATTCGGCCATCCCGTCTGGTCACTCCCGGAGCAGGAGCAGCAGTAGGACCAGAAGGCGTAGAAGTAAGTGGAGTCTGAGACATCCTGCTGTACTTGGTAAAGAAGTAAGAAGACTGAATTGTTACAAACTTATCACAGCGTCCATTCGCTGGTGCTTAGACATCCAGGGCCTAACACGTAACAGTAAAAGACCTCCGCGCCTTCCTAGAACACGTTTGTTTCATGGCTTCCCGAGCACGATAGAATGACTTTCTAGATTCGACCCATGTCGAATACGACACGGATATCAGGAAATTAGCAGAAGTCGAAGGCTTTGCGGCGTTCGGAAGCCGAAATACAGGTCTTTGTATGTTCCATTATGGGATGCATAACATGTGAACCAAGAAGCTGGCAGCCAGTGGCAGGGCGCGCAAAACAAACGCGTACACTAAAGATGGTAAAACAGGCTGTTACAAATGGAACAAAGAAGCCGGATGTAGTAGAACTGATGAAGTGTGTAACTTCAGGCATTGGTGCTCGAAATGTGGAAGCAAAAGTCACAAGAAATACAGAATGACAAGTTACTACCAAACCCGGAAACTACAATTCAGTGAAACTAATGCCAAAGCGAATTGTGTGAATATTGTTCAATGTACGCCGAGTTTAACAGATGCTTGTGGTTTGTGGGCCACGGGTGTAGGTCATGACCCGATAAAGGTCAACGAACAGCAAATTGATGAACGCCAAATACCTAACAACCACTTGCTTGACAACCAACAATTGACTATTATCCATGACAACTGTGTTTATACTAATATGTTTGATACAGATTGAATTCCCACGATGGTGGAAGATATGCCGCTCAAGGTTGGTGAGCAACAAATACTACCAAATAACCTCTTGCTTTACAGCCGACGACCGAATAGCAATCTAAATAATGTTACACGCGCTACAAATAATGAATCACCAGGCGCCCCATACATGTTAATAAGCCACTTGGGTGACCGGTCGGTATGCAGCGCCAAGTGTGCACCTAATTATGTAAGCCAGCTTGACAGAGTTATTTCGAGTCAAAAGGTGACCCTTGGTAACAATGTGACATGCGCTACAAATAATGAATCACCAGGCGCCCCATACATGTTAATAAGCCACTTGGGTGACCGGTCGGTATGCAGCGCCAAGTGCGCACCTAATTATGTAAGCCAGCTTGACAGAGTTATTTCGAGTCAAAAGGTGACCCTTGGTAACAATGTTACATGCGCTA
>CM059201.1:60108227-60135006 GCA_030323885.1 Branchipolynoe longqiensis
CATTTAAAATCAAAGTTACTTAAAACTAAAGTAAGGTAGAATATAACAATCAAATTAATATGTTAATCTCAGAAAAATGACAGAAACTTAAAACCATCGGACTATGCAACTTTAATTTCGGCAAGCATGCCAAAACTCTTGACACCATAGGCTACCACAGTAACAATTTCTCTTAAATTGCCTCAGTATCCCCTTCTATGTGGCGACAAATGTTTAATAAGTGCTTCACTATCTAAGTTAGATATGTATAATCAAATCTAGATAATTGTTTTAGTTTTGAAAAATTGATGTTTTCATCAGACTATGCAGCTTTAATCAACGAATGTACCGAACAAAACCAAACTAAATTATGACTAGTGTCAAAGTATCGTGACACCCTTTCAATTTTGTGAGTTTAATCCTGCTTATTTATCATACACAAGCAGCCTGCAGGAAATGACTCACAATCCTGTAACTAGAAATGACAAAACCATGTGAATGAAGGTTTCATTTTATTCCCTTTAATATCGTACAAAGTGCAAGCCACTTGTCGGTGTGAAGATCTGTCCGCTATTAGGGTTTACTTGTACCGTGTGCATGGATTATTCACAACTCAAGCACCTGAAAGCAGCTCCGGGACGAGCCCGGGTCGTCATGGAGGTGTAGTGCAACTTTCTGCCACCAGGAGTCACGGTAAACCCCTACGACGCTTAGAATCATGGAGGTGTAGTGCAGCTTTCTGCCACCAGGATTCATGGTGAACCATGACAACGCTTAGAATCACAGAGGAGTAGTGCAGCTTTCTGCCACCAGGAGTCAGGGTAAACCACTACGACGCTTAGAATCATTGAGATGTAGTGCAGCTTTCTGCCACCAGGAGTCATGGTAAACCATGACGACGTTTAGAATCATTGAGATGTAGTGCAGCTTTCTGCCACCAGGAGTCAAGACAAACCACTAACACACTTGGTACCATGGAAGTGTAGTGTAGCTTTCTGCCACTAGGAGTAAGGGTAAACCACTACAGCACTCACGGAGGTGTCGTGCTGATAAAACAGATAGTTGCCTATATATATGTATAGATAGTTCTCCCAACACAATCTTTGTTACGTATACGCAAATACTAATTGCAACGATTAACAGTTTGCAGGGATGAACGTCCTCTTTAACAAAAAAGAAAAGCGTAAAACCTGACATGTAGTGAAATTCCTACAATTCTCTTGCAGCGCTTCGCCTCTGAACGGCTGCTGGCTTTTCGGGGGGAATCAGCAAAAGTGCGGAGATCTTTCATCCCTGAGTTTCTCCCAACAATATTGGTTTAATAATAATACACTTATGATTATGATTACCGTAAAACTATATATTACTTAAAGCTGCATAGTCCGATCAAAACATCAAAGTTTCAAAACGAAAACAATTATCTAGATTTGATTCTACATATCTAACTTAGATACTGGTGCACTTATTAAACATTTGTCATCACATATAAGGGAATACTTAGTCAATATAATAGAACCTGTTACTGCATAAGCCTATGGTCAAGCTTTGGCAAGCTTGCCAAAATGAATTACGCACATTTGCACTTCAAATATCTCAAAAGTTAGCTATTTAAAATAAAAGTTACTTCAATCTAATGTAAGGTAGATTATAATGATCGACCTAATATCTTTATCTCAGGAAATAACAGAAACTCAAAATCATCGGACTATGCAACTTTATTGAAATAGCGCCTCCCTTTTTGAAAAAGCAGCCTCCACATGCATGGCAGGGGAGGGGGCGGGCTACCCCCGTTATTCAAATATACACAAGTTCATGTCCTACCATATAACCCATTAATAATGAATCATTAACGCACTGCCTGAACATGTCATAGAAGCGCCTTCCGTCAACGCCTTCAAAGGCAGACTGGATAAGCATTGGAGGGGGCTGCAATATTGCACACATCCGGTACTCGATGCGTTTAATCCTAGTAAATCAAATGTTGACATGCATCGACCTGATACAGGCTTTTAAGCCTAACAAAATCAGAAGCGGATGAGTATGAGTATGAATCAAACCCGGTTCACCGTTGATTGCTGGGTGTTTGTTCTAGGGACTTTAGTAAACGACTGCTTTTATATAAATGTCGAATTAGGCTTAAAGTAGCCTAATCCATCGGTTTAAATGCTATTTAATCTTTTTCTTTTAGCCGAATACATCGGGTTGACAAGCATAACATAGCCTACATTATTTATATGATAATTGACTAACTTTGGTGATATTTGAAGTGTAAATATGGAAAATAATTCATGTGCACACGAGTTGAAGCCAAGTTCATTGTGATGTGTGAACTAGGTCACGTGATGTGTGAACTAGGTCACGTAAACCATAACTTCAATGTTTGCAAGGATAAAAGTGCAAATAAATGATCAATGGGTAGTGTTGAAAATGTAGGATCAAATCTAGGTGGATATTTTGATTTAGGAAATATTACGATTTCATCGGGTAATACAACTCAAGTTAGGCCTAAAATACAAAGAGTTGAATCGTCCAATGCCTTTGAGTGTCATCCACTTTTTTAAAGATAAGTATATTAGGTTCAATATTATAAACTACTTTACTTTAGTTTGTAGTAACTTGACTAATTGTGAAGATATTTTAAGTGAAAACATGACAAATTAATATTGATGTGCAAATTCTGACACGAGAAGCTTCAACAGTAACGGGTTCAAAATTGACTGTCAGAAATAAATGCTTAATAAGTACATTACTATCTAATGTGGATATGATATCCATAAAATCTAGGTAAGTGTTGGTTTTATGCAGCGTTAGTCAAGTATTTGTACGGAGACAATAGTTATTTATACATTCACCCGTCCTGATACGACCTTAGATGTTGCTAGGACGTAAAACAACAAACAAACAAACCGCTCACCGCACCGGACGCCGTGGCCGAATAGGTAGAGCGCAGGCCTCCCGTGCGGGAGTTCGGGAAATTTCTTCTAGTTGAGTCAAACCAACGACATAAAATTGATACTTGTCACTTCCTAGCCTGGCACTCCGCATTAATAGGATAGAGCAAGGACTGGTTAGCTCAGTGTCAGGATAATGTGACTGAGTGGGATATCAGGTCATGGTACTGGTAGTAGGCCTGATCTCCCAGTGGGGCAGCACTATAAAGTGCCATGAGCGCACATTCTCACAAGTCAGTACCCATCTTGATATGACCTTAGATGTTGCCAGGACGTAAAACTTCCAACAACCAACCAACCAGGGCTGAGGAAGGCCACACTGCTCAATGCTTCCGGGTTGACAACCTACATGCAACCAGGCAGTTTCACCCAATAGACGATTCCCACCGCCAACCTGCACTGTAATAGCATTGGAAGAACTAATGTGGGTAGCAGTCCACTGCGCAGCACGATCTGTGGGAAAGGGTCTTACAGCAGGAACCAATATGGGTAACAGCTCGGTGTCTATGCTCCACAGAAAAGGTCTATTCTAGTCCTGAACCACAGAGAAACTTGCATCGCGACGTCATGAACAGTTTCGCGGTACCCTGATATCGCTACACTGGTCAGCCCACACAAACACAGCCCACACGAAGCAGAGTAATAAGCTTGACAGATTTAATCAAGTTTGTTTTGTTGCCTGGTTGCGGGTCTATCAGCAGGAAGCAATCCTGTAAGTGTAGTTGAGCAGTGGAAGTAATAAGGACACCAGATGGGGTTGCTAAAATTGACACTTTGTTAGATGTGTGTAAATTTGGACAAAGATTAAGACGGGTTACATGAACGTTTACTGCCAGCACCACAATTATCTACTTTCAACTTGATAACAAAACAGACTAAATATGTTATCTACAGTCAGTCAGTGACTGGAGGCAATGTGTTTACTGGCATTAACTGTCGTCACCTTAGTAACAGAATGTTTACAGTAACTAAATGTCGTCTGCTACCACACCAACAGAAGACAACATGTGGACACGTATATATACCATTATATGTAGTCTGTTACCTTAGCGACAAAAGACAAGTTGTCGACAGGTATTATATATCGTCGGTCACATTAACAACAAGGTGTGTACAGTAATGAAATAGTCTGTAACATTAGCGATAGACATGGTGTCTACAGAAATTAAATATTGTCTGTAACGATGGCGATAGACATGGTGTCTACAGTAATTAAATATTGTCTGTAGCGATGGTGATAGACATGGTGTCTACAGTAATTAAATATTGTATGTAACCTTAGCAATAGACATGGTGTCTACAGTAATTAAATATTGTTTGCAACATTAGCAATAGAAGATGTGTCTACAGTTATTAAATATTGTCTGTAACATTAGTGATAGACATGGTGTCTACAGTAATTAAATATTGTTTGCAACATTAGCAATAGAAGATGTGTCTACAGTTATTAAATATCGTCTGTAACATTAGTGATAGACATGGTGTCTACAGTAATTAAATATTGTCTGTAACATTAGCAATAGAAATGGGGTCTACAGTAATTAAATATTGTCTGCCTCTGTAGTAACGGAAGACAAGAAAGACATTACATATACAAAGTCTAGCGTAATTAAATGTGACATTTCCAGGAATGCATACCCAACTTGGCACGGGTTTGACAGAACCAGCTTCATGAACTCGGGCATTCAGTCCGCCCGAGAACGGCGCTAACAAGGCACAAACCAGGCACAAACAAGGCACAAACCACAAACAGAGCACAAACCACAAACAATGCAGGGAAAACCCACCTGCAAAAAACGTCAATATTCACCATCTACATTTAAGACATGATTGCACAACAAATTTCCTGTTGTCAAGAATCAGCACCTAGGTAGCAGTGATGTACTATCGGGAGTCCACCTCATGTACAACACAGAGTCACAATCTCATCTCACCTCATGTACAAAACAGGGGCACAATCTCATCTCACCTCATGTACACTAGGGTCACAATCTCATCTCACCTCATGTACAAAACAGGGACACAATCTCATCTCACGTCATGTACAACACAGGGTCACAATCTCATCTCACCTCATGTACAAAACAGGTCACAATCTCATCTCACATCATTACAAAACAGGGTCACAATCTCATCTCACCTCATGTACAACATCACAATCTCATCTCACCTCATACAAAACAGGGTCACAATCTCATCTCACCTCATGTACACAGGGCACAATCTCATCTCACAACAACAAACCACCCCAAACACACACCACCACCCATGTACAAACAGGGTCACAATCTCATCTCACCTCATGTACAAAACAGGGTCACAATCTCATCTCACCTCATGTACAAAACAGGGACACAATCTCATCTCACGTCATGTACAACACAGGGTCACAATCTCATCTCACCTCATGTACAAAACAGGGTCACAATCTCATCTCACATCATGTACAAAACAGGGTCACAATCTCATCTCACCTCATGTACAACAGTCACAATCTCATCTCACCTCATGTACAAAACAGGGTCACAATCTCATCTCACCTCATGTACACAGGGCACAATCTCATCTCACCAGTACAACAGTCACAATCTCATCTCACCTCATACAAAACAGGGTCACAATCTCATCTCACCTCATGTACAAAACAGGGGCACAATCTCATCTCACCTCATGTACAAAACAGGGTCACAATCTCATCTCACCTCATGTACACAGGGTCACAATCTCATCTCACCTCATGTACAAAACAGGGTCACAATCTCATCTCACCTCATGTACAAAACAGGGTCACAATCTCATCTCACATCATGTACAAAACAGGGTCACAATCTCATCTCACCTCATGTACAACAGTCACAATCTCATCTCACCTCATCTACAAAACAGGGTCACAATCTCATCTCACCTCATGTACACTAGGGTCACAATCTCATCTCATGCCATGTACAACAGTCACAATCTCATCTCACCTCAGATATAATGCAGCGTCACAATCTCATCTCACCTCATGTACAATACAGGGGCACAATCTCATCTCACCTCATGTACACTAGGGTCACAATCTCATCTCACCTCATGTACAAAACAGGGACACAATCTCATCTCACCTCATGTACAACACAGGGTCACAATCTCATCTCACCTCATGTACAAAACAGGGTCACAATCTCATCTCACATCATGTACAAAACAGGGTCACAATCTCATCTCACCTCATGTACAACAGTCACAATCTCATCTCACCTCATCTACAAAACAGGGTCACAATCTCATCTCACCTCATGTACAACACAGGGTCACAATCTCATCTCACGTCATGTACAACAGTCACAATCTCATCTCACCTCATGTATAAAACAGCGTCACAATCTCATCTCACCTCATGTAAATACAGGGTCACAATCTCATCTCACCTCATGTACAAAACAGGGTCACAATCTCATCTCACCTCATGTACAACAGTCACAATCTCATCTCACCTCATCTACAAAACAGGGTCACAATCTCATCTCACCTCATGTACACTAGGGTCACAATCTCATCTCATGCCATGTACAACAGTCACAATCTCATCTCACCTCAGATATAATGCAGCGTCACAATCTCATCTCACCTCATGTACAATACAGGGAGGGTCACAATCTCATGTCACCTCCTGTATAAAACAGGGTCACAATCTCATCTCACCTCATGTATAAAACAGGGTCACAATCTCATCTCACCTCATGTATAAAACAGGGTCACAATCTCATCTCACCTCAGGTACAATAATTGCCCATTGTTTCTCTGCTCCAACCCTGATGAGTACAAAGATGTCCGTCCTGATAGGCGATCACACACACACCATAAGACGACAGCCGGACGTGACCTACTTACGGATGACGTCAGAGATGACCCGGCTGCATCCGTCAAGGCACTTTTTTTTAACAACCGCCCAGCACAAAAAGCTATTGGTGGGGGGGGGGGGGGGTGTCGCGCCCAAGGCACTGCGCGTGTAGGAGTCCAGGGCCGGGTTCAGGCTATGCCGTGGAGTTGACTCCACATCTTTTTTTGCCAATTTGCATTCAATGTGTTGGAGTTCACTCTGAGACATCACACTTTTCGAGTAGGAGGTGAAAACGCATCCAAAATGGTCATGGGTGTCAGCCAATCAGAGCGGTTCTTTCCATTGCAAATGGCTGCAGAATGTGCATGCTATGGAGGCTGCCATTTTTGAGGCACCCAACTGCTAAAACGCCATTCAGAGTAGCGTGATATTTGGAATCCGAGGCTCCTCATTGAACATAGCCCAGGTCTCCTCACACCAGAGGTAGGTCAGATCAGGTCAGCGTCTGAAGGCGTCACACCCAACACTTCCTGTTGACTTATTCCCCAGCGCTAATATAAATAGGGGAAATGCCATAGGGTGTAAACACATACATTTAGACATTATTGCAGAACAAAGCCTTCAAGTTCACTACCGATAATAACACAGTGCTACCGATAATGAAACCATTAAATAACATGATAGAATATAAATATTAATGACGTCACATTTATGTGAAAGTAGGAAGTATGAGACTTGGGGCCACTTCCTAATGGACCGATACATACTGGTCGTGTCAAGTAAATGTTGCTCCTTTCACCGAACCCTGACACTTCATGGACACCACAACACGCATTGCGTGTGTTTGCGCTGTAGCGGCTATACTCACAGTTCTCATTTCAGACTACACGGATTAGAGTCGCCTCAAATAACAAAATATATTAAAAAGTGGAAATCTGACTTGCGGTAAATTAACAGTGCTTAAAGTTGCGTAGTCCGATGGTTTTGAGTTTCTGTCATTTTCTGAGATAAATATATCAGGTTGATCGCTATAATCTACCTTACCTTAATTTGAAGTAACTTGTGTTTTAAACGGCTAACATTAGCGATAGTTGAAGAATGAACATGCAACATTAATTTGGGCAAGCACGCCATAACTCCATAAGATTCTTCAGTAACAAGTTCTATTAATTTGATTCAGTATCGCCACCTATGTGGCAACAAATGTGTAATAAAAACAACAGTATCTCAGTTAGATATCTAGAATCAAATCTAGATAATTGGGTTGATTTTGAAAATTTTCTGTTTTCATCGGACAATGCAGCTTTAAACATGAGGGGAAATGACGCATATAACCGAATCAACAATTGTAAATCCGTCAAAAATCGGAAAAATTCTCACCCCTAAATGTACCGCATGTCCACTGGTTGAGTTGCTGCTTGGGTCTAGGCGCGTGTCATCTGGTGGTTGAAACCACGCAGATTCACCTGCCAAGACACCACCCCCATCCGGATTCTTTAACAACCCTCCCATTTACAACGATACCCAGGTTTCCAACGACTCGTTTCACATATCGACACCAAACACATCACAGATCTGCATGTCAGTAACCCCCCCCCCCCACATCAGAATGCTGATTAATTGCGGTTTTACACACAGGTGGCGCCAGCAGACACTACAGCTCCCACGGCTCCTCAGCTGACCCATGCACGAATCGGGGTTAGGGCCGTAACCGCGGCTAGGCTAGCTCCACACGGCTAAATGTGAGAAATTGGTATGCAATTACTCACATTTAGCCGTGTGGAGCTAGCCTAGCCGTGGTTATGGCCCTAACCCTGATTCGTGCATACGG
The DNA here is from genome assembly GCA_030323885.1 of Branchipolynoe longqiensis. NCBI lineage: Eukaryota > Metazoa > Annelida > Polychaeta > Phyllodocida > Polynoidae > Branchipolynoe > Branchipolynoe longqiensis. Next base: position 60,116,815 of record CM059201.1, read on the forward strand.
CCCTGGCAGGACTCCTTATTTGGAGGCGAGGCTAGGGTTGATCTGAAAGTGAGGCTAGAGCTCCTGATGTAGAAGAGATTCCTAAGCTCCATATTTGGAGGTGATTCGATGGGTCGTTCTTTGAAAGTGATACCAAAACTGCACATTTGGAAATAGGGTGACAGCGGGACATATCTGGAAGCTCTGGAAAGCTTGGCGGCTTTACGCAGTTACTGTTGTTATGTCATGCCATGATATGATGGAACTGGGAGCGGCTTCAGCGAGTCGCGTTCCTCTTCTAGGTCCAGCCGGTTTAAGATCCGTGTCATCGGAGAATCTTCTATGGAAGAGACAAACAGACGTGTATGGATTGAGGTAATTTGGTCATTGCAGTGCGAATAGCCATGGACAGAATGGAGAAAAATGTGCACAAAGAATTAAAATTAGTGACTGAATGGAAGTTAGCTGTGAAGGCAACATTTACTGTGTTTACTCGGTACTACTTGGTCTATATTGAAGCTGCACAGTCTGATGAAAGCATCCACTTTGTTAAACCAACACCTTTTCTAGTAGATTTGATCCTGCATATCCAACTTAGCTCGTGGTGCACTCATTAAACATACATTGCTGCATAGACAGAATATTAAGTCAATCATACAGAGCTTACCGAGGCTGAATGCAGCCTACCACGTCCAGCAGGTCAACACGCACACCCACATTATGTCTGCTTGTTTGCACTTCAAACATATCACTATCAGCCTTCAAAATAAAAGTTAACTCAAACTAACATGTGACCTAGATTATAATCATCAACCCAATACATTAATAATACAAACTAACACGTGAACTAGATTATAATGATCAACCCAATACATTAATAATACAAACTAATACGAGAAGCTCAATACGATGAGACTACAGAGCATAAAGAACGACACTCGTGGGACGCCAGGTGACTACAGTAAAACCTCTCTAACTGACCACCTCCACAGATCGACCACTCCCCTATATTGATCACTTTATTTGGGCCCCAAACAATCGCCCATATGATACCATTATAATGATAACAAAAACCTCCCTAAACCTCCCTAAATAGACCATTTAAAATCGGTCCCATGGTCGGTCGACTTAGAGATATTTTACTATACAATGGAACCCACCTTCATTCCACGGCGTCTCGTCGTACAGCGAAGACCGTGCCCGGTGACCGAAGCCGGAACGCCGGTTAGCGGGGGTCAGCGCGCCCACGTCCATCACCTTGTCGCACGCCTGCTTCCACGCACCTGCAGACGGGAAGTCTAGTTAATGTCGACTCCGGACAAGCACACCGCGTCTTGGTTACAAACAGGGTGCGCACTCAGTGAGCGTCTCCAGCAAAAGCACCCAGAGCTGGTGGACCCCTCACCTTGGCGCATCGCATTCCGAGTGGTCTATGTGAGTGCTCTAGTGTGGAACACACGGGGTGCAGCAGTTAATACTATATATATGTTTGTTTCTTGTTGTTTTACGTCCTAGCAACATCTAAGGTCATATCAGGACGGGTACCGACTTGTGACAGTGCGCCCTCATGGTGACTTTATAGTGCTGTCTCATTGGGAAACCAGGCCGCCGGCACCATGACCTGGTATCCCACTCAGTCACATTATGTCACTTCACTAGTGGTCTATGTGAGTGCTCTACTGCGTTATTGACGGGATGGTCGAATAAGTTGAGCATCCGTCTCCCTGTTCTGATAGATCGTGGGATCGTATGTTCGAACCTAGGTCGAGTCAAACCAATGACATAAAAATTGATACTTGTCGCTTCCTAGCCTGGCGCTCGGCATTATTAGGATAGTTAAGGAGCAGTGGAATGGGGAAGACCAATCGCCCACAATTGAAATTTCCCCTGGTTAATTAACTAATCTACAACAACAACAAAAATTGGTAGAAAAAGTATCTTACAAAATCAATAATTATAATGGACAGAGAAAATAAGAAAAAGCGTGAGGCAGAAGTAAGACAAATGCAGGAAAAATGAAAACTAATGAAGGAGGACAGGATGAAGAAGGGTAACGAAGCGGGTGAAAGACTAAAAATGAAGCTGCCCCTCCCCCCCCCCCCCCCGAGTACTGATGGTGAGTACAAGAGTCCCCCCCCCCCCCCCCCGAGCTGATGGTCAGTACAGGAGGCGTTCCCCCCCCCCCCGAGTACTGATGGTCAGTACAGGAGTCCCCCCCCCCCCCCGATTACTGATGGTCAGTACAGAGGCGTCCCCCCCCGAGTACTGTTGGTCAGTACAGGAGTCCCCCCCCCCCCCCCGAGTACTGATGGTCAGTACAGAGGAGTTCCCCCCCCCCCCCCCCCCCCCTGAGTACTGTGGTCAGTACAGGGCCCCCCCCCCCCCCCCCCCCGAGTACTGATGGTCAGTACAGAGGCGTCCCCCCCCCCCCGAGTACTGATGGTCAGTACAGGAGTCCCCCCCCCGCCCCCCCGAGTACTGATGGTGGGTACTAAGGTCTGCACACATGTGGAGACATGGAATTCAAGGCTATTTCAAAGCTTTTCAAGGCTGTTTTTGATAGGAATTCAAGACTATTTTCATTTGGATTTCAGGAGAAAACAACAATAGTGAACAGTGATTTTGGCATAATTTAGATCAGTGGGGAGAGTTTAATGGAATTCAAGGCTTATCAGGAATAATTACCGAAAATAGGTTCAATTTAAAGCTTTTCAAAACTAATTACCAAGAATACTTTAAATGCAAGGCTTTCCAAGGCCTGGAAATGAGGCAAATGAAGTTCAACACTTTTCAAGGCTTTTTACCAATGTCGACGATGTGCTGCTGCAGGGCCGTCAGCCACACGTCACGGTCGTCACGTGACTCGGTTGCCATGACGAAGGTGCGCTTGCGTCCATTGGACCAGGCAGACAGCTGCAGCGCATGTCGAGTCTCCATCTCTTCCTCGACTGCGCGCACACGCGCGTCACTCGTGATGGTGACGTCATACACCGGCTCCTCAGCCTCCTTCTGCTCGCGTTCAGATGCCCACGTGAGCAGGCTCTGCTTACCCAGCCTGCACCACTGCTTGCGCCAGCCCTCATTGCTGACCTTCATTTGGACACTTCCAGCAGCCACCTCGGCCAGCATACACCGCGGCTGCGCAGCGCAGCGACAGCAGAAGTTTCCGAACAGCGGAAGCTCAGTGCTGCCGCCCTCCGTCGAAGCAGCATTGTTTGTCGTCAGGTCGAAAATACCCACGCTATCGTTGACATCGGAAAGTGACAGCGTGGCCGAGGCAATCATCTCGAAGCGCGGTCCGACGATCATGTTCGCCATGAACTCCGGATCATCTGTGAAGGTAGACATGCACAATCAAAGACGGGATCAAAGCAATCTTTGTGTAGCTTCAGCTGACAAATAAAGGTGCCCTCGAACACCATGAGGTGCGGCTACACCTTTCTTCGAACAAGTCAAGTTCATGGCTGTAGAGTTCATTAAAAAGAAAACCGACCATTTCTATCCATTTTACGACATTCCATTGACTGAACCTCTCACCTCGCCCTCAATAAATTAGTTCCAGTCAAATAACTGTATTAACATGTTTCTTATCCACTTTTCTGTGTCAAGTAATCAACCACAAATGTAATGTTTACATTTTATCAGTCGCATTGTCAATGCCACTAAGATTTTACCTACAACTTTTCATTTTAGATTTTGAACACATCTAATTGAATGCTTTATGTACTTCTGTTATTACTAATACATGGTCTGCACATGTGAAAATATCGAATTTAAGGCTATTTCAAGGCTGTTTTTGATTTCAAGGCTATTTTCATTTGGATTTCAGGAAAAAAATAACAATGGCGAATGGCGATTTCAGACTAATTTAGATCAGTGGGGACAATTTAATGCAAGAAGGCTTTTCAAGACTAATTACCCAAAATAGGTTAAATTCAAGGCCTTTGAAGGCCTTGAAAAGGGGAAAATGAAGTTCAAGACCTCAAAACTTTCCAGGCCCCGGACGGACCCTGTATGTGAATGCCCGCGGATGGTGGCGCCACCTTGTGTCGTACCTTTGAGCCCGGAGAGGCGGCGTCCGACGGACCGCCCGACGGACGTGGAGATCTCCGACAGCCGCTTCTTGAGGCGGCGTGGGGTGCTGCCGACCGAGTGGTCGTCAAGCAGGCGGTGACAGTAAACCTCGAGCACGCACTCAAAGTTAGGCGCCATCTTCTCACTGCAAGCAACAAGCGCACTGGTTAGCCGGTCAACCGCATCACCAACCACACCGGTTAGCTGGAGGCACCGCTTCACCAACGAACCACACCACCAACATGGCACCGGGTGTAAACAAGGGTCGCCTGGAACCAGTGTGTTAGGAAGCTGGCAGGCGCAGCATGCTCGATTAAGTGCTACCCATCACTGCCGTCAGTGGTGGGAATCCTCTCTAAGACCTTTTTCACACAACATCCTGCATGGTGAGTTGCCATCCACATTAGTTCTTCCACAGCCATCAGAGGGCGAGTTGGTGGAAATCGTCAGTTTTGAAAATAGAATATTATTGATCAAATGCGATCACCATTCACTATATGAGCCCGTCTCAAAAGGTGCTAACTCTTCTTTTTTTTGTCCATTGTAACGATTGACACAAAACAGCACAGAAATGGTTACACTGACAACACAAGGACATTTGCTTCAAATCAATATGTATTCTATTGGGATTATGAAACACCGTGTAAAAAACAAATCAGTTTATCCTGAGCGAATGCATAAGCAGATACAGATCGGTACAATGGACAAAGTTTTGTCCCATATTGCTCAGCACCTTTTGAGACAGTCTCATATATCATTTCTCCCTTACAAACTTTCTTTTTTTTCAGGTTGAGAAACGATATAATTATTCGAAAGGTCAGAAAGGGGTAGACATTCTCTTTTTACAAGGACAAAGCATTATGGTTTACTAATATGCCAAAGTTGAAAGTATTATGAGAAAAGGGGAGGAGAAAGGAACAGATAATTTAGTTGTCAACAAGGTTGCACAAACCGAAAAGGTAGGTGACACCGACTGAAGAATAGACAGGAGGCACGTGGTTCCACAAAGCGTGGATATTCACAAAACAACTGAAGGACAGACAGGAGACGTGTGATTCCACAAAGTGTGGATACTCACAAGACGACCGAAGGACAGACAGGAGACGCATGGTTCCAGAAAGCGGGGATACTCACAAGATGACTGATGGACAGATAAGAGACACGTGGTTCCACAAAGCGTGGATACTCACAAGACGACTGATGGACAGATAAGAGACACGTGGTTCCACAAAGCGCGGATACTCACAAAATGACTGATGGACAGATAAGAGACACGTGGTTCCACAAAGCGTGGATACTCACAAGACGACTGATGGACAGATAAGAGACACGTGGTTCCACAAAGCGTGGATACTCACAAGACGACTGATGGACAGATAACAGTCACGTGGTTCCACAAAGCCCGGATACTCACAAGACGACTGATGGACAGATAAGAGACCCGTGGTTCCACAAAGCGCGGATACTCACAAGATGACTGATGGACAGATAAGAGACACGTGGTTCCACAAAGTGTGGATATGACTGATGGACAGATAAGAGGCACATGGTTCCACAAAGCGCAGATACTCACAAAACGAATGAAGGACAGATAAGATTAAGAGACACGTGGTTCCACAAAGTGCGATACTCACAAGATGACTGATGGACAGATAAGAGACACATGGTTCCACAAAGCGTGGATACTCACAAGACGACTGATGGACAGATAAGAGACACGTGGTTCCACAAAGCATGGATACTCACAAGACGACTGATGGACAGATAAGAGACACGTGGTTCCACAAAGCGTGGATACTCACAAGACGACTGATGGACAGATAAGAGACACGTGGTTCCCCAAAGTGGGTATACTCACAAGATGACTGATGGACAGATAAGAGACATGTGGTTCCACAAAGCGTGGATACTCACAAGATGACTGATGGACAGATAAGAGAGGCATGGTTCCACAAAGTGCGGTTACTCACAAGACGACTGCATCGTCGAAGGTCAGGTCAGTCATGCTGCTGTCGACATCCGTAACGAGACTCGTGTCGTAGATCTGCGTCCCACTCTTCAGCACGCAGAACACCGCGAAGCGACGATGATCTGCAACGGACCAGGCAACACTTAGCTGACCAGCACCAGCTCACCCCTGCACCAGGACATCACCATGGCAACCATTTAGTGGCTTTAGGTTTCCACAAGTACAGACCTGTTACTGTTAGTACCGTGCATGTTAAAGGTAACCCGTCATGATCTATTAAAGCTGCATAATCAAATTAAAGCAAAACATTTGTGAAACCCAAGCACTGACCCACATTTGATCCTCCACACTTGAACAGCGCATAGATTACTTTTATCGTGGCGTTCTCTGTGGCGGAGTGGTTAGAGTGTCTGACTTTTTTCTAGGTCAGACTGCTAATCTGAAGGTCGGTGGTTCGATTCCCCTTGCCCCCAGCTCTGCCAATATGGATTTCCACCGCTGCGTATAACTTACAGCATCATCAAAGGCCGGTTGCTCTCATACCGTGTCTATGTGGTGTGGGAGGTTAAAAATCTCTTGGGTCGGTAAAAGTGTAGGCTCGGGCTTTCTATCGACCAGCAGTGGAATGAGGAAGACCAGTCGTCTATGACTGAAACTTCCCTTGCTTAAACAACTAATGGACCAAAAGAATATATATATAAACAATAAAAAATTTAATAATTAAAAAATAAAGACAAAACAAAACACTCACCTCCTTTGTTTTTAAAGTGGTCAGAGTCCCTCCACATCAGCGGTATTCGTATATCTGAAAAGTAAGCAAACAAATGTTTGAATTAAAAACACTAGTGCAGATGGCAATACTAGATGACGTATTAATATGTGCACATTAAACATGTAACAAAATAATATGTCTGTTAAGTGACTATATGGAAAGAACAGATACAAGCTACTCACCAACCACACACGTACACACCATGTTAACACATTAAATAACCAATTATTGGGGAAATGCCATATTAGGACATTTAAACGTAAATAAACTGAATAAACTCTGCTTACTAAACAGGCGGTCTTTATTTAGTTTGACATGTCTACTACACAGGCAGTCTTTATTTAGTTTGACATGTCTACTACACAGGCGGTCTTTATTTAGTTTGACATATCTACCACACAGGCGGTCTTTATTTAGCTTGACATGTCTACTACACAGGCGGTCTTTATTTAGTTTGACATATCTACTACACAGGCGGTCTTTATTTAGTTGACATGTCTACTACACAGGCAGTCTTTATTTAGCTTGACATGTCTACTACACAGGCGGTCTTTATTTAGCTGACATGTCTACTACACAGGCGGTCTTTATTTAGTTTGACATGTCTACTACACAGGCAGTCTTTATTTAGTTTGACATGTCTACTATACAGGCGGTCTTTATTAAGTTTGACATATCTACTACACAGGCAGTCTTTATTTAGTTTGACATGTCTACTACACAGGCGGTCTTTATTTAGTTTGACATATCTACCACACAGGTGGTCTTTATTTAGTTTGACATGTCTACTACACAGGCGGTCTTTATTTAGTTTGACATATCTACTACACAGGCGGTCTTTATTTAGTTGACATGTCTACTACACAGGCAGTCTTTATTTAGTTTGACATATCTACTACACAGGCGGTCTTTATTTAGTTGACATGTCTACACAGGGGGTCTTTATTTAGTTTGACACATCTACTACACAGGCGGTCTTTATTTAGTTTGACATATCTACTACACAGGCGGTCTTTATTTAGTTGACATGTCTACTACACAGGCGGTCTTTATTTAGTTTGACATGTCTACTACACAGGCGGTCTTTATTTAGTTGACATGTCTACTACACAGATGGTCTTTGTTTAGTTTGACATGTCTACTACACAGGGGGTCTTTATTTAGTTTGACATGTCTACTACACAGGCGGTCTTTATTTAGTTTGACATATCTACCACACAGGTGGTCTTTATTTAGTTGACATGTCTACTACACAGGCGGTCTTTATTTAGTTTGACATATCTACTACACAGGCGGTCTTTATTTAGTTGACATGTCTACTACACAGGCGGTCTTTATTTAGTTGACATATCTACTACCCAGGCAGTCTTTATTTAGTTTGACATGTCTACTACACAGGGGGTCTTTATTTAGTTGACATGTCTACTACACAGGGGGTCCTTATTTAGTTTGACATATCTACTACACAGGCGGTCTTTATTTAGTTTGACATATCTACTACACAGGCGGTCTTTATTTAGTTGGACATATCTACTACACAGGCGGTCTTTATTTAGTTTGACATATCTACCACACAGGTGGTCTTTATTTAGTTGACATGTCTACTACACAGGGGGTCTTTATTTAGTTTGACATATCTACTACACAGGCGGTCTTTATTTAGTTTGACATGTCTACTACACAGGCGGTCTTTATTTAGTTGACATATCTACTACACAGGCGGTCTTTATTTAGTTTGACATGTCTACTACACAGGCGGTCTTTATTTAGTTTGACATATCTACTACACAGGCGGTCTTTATTTAGTTTGACATGTCTACTACACAGGGGGTCTTTATTTAGTTTGACATGTCTACTACACAGGCGGTCTTTATTTAGTTTGACATGTCTACTACACAGGGGGTCTTTATTTAGTTGACATATCTACTACACAGGCGGTCTTTATTTAGTTTGACATATCTACTACACAGGCGGTCTTTATTTAGTTTGACATGTCTACTAGACAGGCAGTCTTTATTTAGTTTGACATGTCTACTACACAGGGGGTCTTTATTTAGTTGACATATCTACTACACAGGTGGTCTTTATTTAGTTTGACATGTCTACTACACAGGCGGTCTTTATTTAGTTTGACATGTCTAATACACAGGGGGTCTTTATTTAGTTTGACACATCTACTACACAGGCGGTCTTTATTTAGTTGACATGTCTACTACACAGGCAGTCTTTATTTAGTTTGACATGTCTACTACACAGGCGGTCTTTATTTAGTTTGACATATCTACTACACAGGCGGTCTTTATTTAGTTGACATGTCTACTACACAGGCGGTCTTTATTTAGTTGACATGTCTACTACACAGGCGGTCTTTATTTAGTTTGACATGTCTACTACACAGGCGGTCTTTATTTAGTTGACATGTCTACTACACAGACGGTCTTTGTTTAGTTTGACATGTCTACTACACAGGCGGTTTTTGTTTAGTTTGACATGTCTACTACACATGCGGTCTTTGTTTACTTTGACATATCTACTACACAGCCGGTCTTTATTTAGTTTGACATGTCTACTACACAGGCGGGCTTTGTTTAGTTTGACATGTCTACTACACAGGTGGTCTTTGTTTAGTTTGACATCTCTACTACACAGGCAGTCTTTATTTAGTTGACATATCTACTACACAGGCGGTCTTTATTTAGTTGACATGTCTACTACACAGGCGGTCTTTATTTAATTGACATATCTACTACACAGGCAGTCTTTATTTAGTTGACATGTCTACTACACAGACGGTCTTTATTTAGTTTGACATGTCTACTACACAGGCGGTCTTTGTTTAGTTTGACATGTCTACTACACAGGCTGTCTTTATTTAGTTTGACATATCTACTACACAGGCGGTCTTTGTTTAGTTTGACATATCTACTACCCAGGCAGTCTTTATTTATTTTGACATATCTACTAGACAGGCAGTCTTTATTTAGTTTGACATGTCTACTACACAGGCTGTCTTTATTTAGTTTGACATATCTACTACACAGGCAGTCTTTGTTTAGTTTGACAAATCTACTACCCAGGCAGTCTTTATTTATTTTGACATATCTACTAGACAGGCAGTCTTTATTTAGTTTGACATGTCTACTCCACAGGCGGTCTTTGTTTAGTTGACATGTGTACTACACAGACAGTAAAGTGGGTAGTTGTGTACCACTGCTCACAGTGAGGGTCTTCGACGCCTCCACTTCTTTATTTAGTTTGACCTACCTTTTCCCCACTGTACTAAACTCTGCCTACTACACATGTCCGTAGTGCGCGCTGGTCTTTAAGCCAGCTTCATACACAACCCTTTTTGACCTTGCTACAAAGCCGCACTTACACCCAGCCTTTGGCTCAATGCCATCGTAACCCAGCACAGATCAATTATTTCTTATTTCTCCGGCGCAATTGATGTGCCGCGACTTAAACGGGCTCCATTACATTTACCAGTAATTACCAATAATTACCAATAATTACTGCCGCCTGTCATGTGCCGGCTGGAAGCCTCCTGCGTCATACCCAACAATGAGCCACCACAAGGACCGACCGGGCCGCCAGAGGGTAGCCAACCGCAATGAGCAACCAGGGGGCGCCACCCAGGGCCTACATTCCGGTGGTTTTCAGGTTGGTTGTTTACGTCCTGGCAACATCTAAGGTGATATCAGGACGGATGCCGACTTCTGACAGTGTGCGCTCATGGCAACTTTATAGTGCTTCCCCACTGGGAGATCAGGCTGCCAGTACCATAACCCGATATCCCACTCAGACACATTATCCTGACAATGAGCCAACCAGTCCTTGCCCATACCTAATATTAGTAATAATGCCAAGCGCTAGGCTAGGAAGCGGCAAGTATCAGTTTTAAGTCATTGGTTTGACTCGACCTGGAACCAAACTCCCGATCTACCGCACTCGAGGCCTGCGCTCTACCGATTCGGCCACCGCGAAATACAAAGGCACAATAATGTAGAGAAAGGAGAGAAGGGAGGAGGATGCAGCAGGAGAGCAGTTAGGGTCACGTGGTCACAGGCCATCCATATTTATACACACATAATCAAGTGGCAATAGGAACGCTAAAGGCAAGAGAATTGAGGACCTTGTGGGCGCTCATGCTCTGTGTGTATTGAACGATGGTTCATACACATATTTGCATCCCGGCTACGGAACATACTCCGCCATCGATCTCAGCATTGTAGAACCAGAACTGGCGCTGGACTTTTCGTGGAGGGTCTGGGATGACCTCTGCGGGAGCGACCACTTCCCAATTATTCTTAATTGCGGGGGGTCATCTCCCGTAGAGCGAGAGAGGAGCTGGTGGCTTTGTAAAGCCGACTGGCCCACCTTCCAGACCCTATGTCACGAGGAGTTCACTCCAGACATCAGTGACATTGATGCCTTCACTGAGATGCTGAGATGGATCGCGGAGAAAACTGTTCCGAAGACCTCGGCAACTCCCAAGCGTTTAACGCCTCCATGGTTAGATGACGACTGTAGGAGGGCTATTAAGGAACGAAAGAAAGCTCAGCTTAAATTCCACAGGAGACCGACTGCTGAAAATTTGGCGCTCTTTAGAATTCTGCGTGCTCGCAGAACAATCAAAGAAGCGCGGAGGCAGTGTTGGAGACAATTTGTTTCTAGCATTACCATGCACACGCCGTTGGGCAAAGTATGGACAATGATCAGGAGAATCAAACGAAGGGCAGGTGATTCTTCTGTAGTCCAGCACTTGAAACACAACGGCACCATTCTCACATCACTCAACGAAATAAGTGAAGAATTGGCTCGCACCGTTGCTGGAAACTCGTCTTTGGCAAACTGCCTCCCGGGCTTTCGGGTGGTCAAGGAACGCCAAGAGCGAAAGCTCTTGGACTTTTCTTCCGATGGCGAGGAGCACTACAACTCCCCATTCAGTATGGGTGAGTTGAGGTGTTCTTTGGAAAGCTCGCATGACACAGCAGTTGGACCTGATGGAATTCATTATCAATTTTTGAAACATCTCCCCGAACATGCACTGACACTGTTGCTTCAACTCTTCAACAACATCTGGGAGTCGGGTGTTGTCCCCACCTCTTGGCGGGAGGCGACAGTAATACCGATTCCCAAACCTGGTAAAGACCAGAGTGAAGCCCACAACTATCGTCCCATAGCCCTTACAAGCTGCATCTGTAAAACCATGGAGCGCATGGTAAACAACCGCCTCGTCTGGCTACTGGAGTCAGGACACCACCTGTCCAACCTTCAATGTGGCTTCAGACGGGGCCGCAGCACCCTCGACCATTTGGTGTGCATGGAGACCTTCATAAGAGATGCTTTCCTTAAGAAGGAGCATGTTGTGGCTGTCTTTTTCGACCTCGAAAAAGCCTATGACACAACGTGGCAGCATGGCATCATGGAGGATCTTCATGCGATTGGCCTTCGTGGCCACTTGCCAATTTTCATCAGGAACTTTCTAGCCTTCAGGCATTTCCACGTCCGTGTCAAGACTACCTATTCCCGCCTACACTCACAGGAACTAGGAGTACCTCAAGGCAGCATACTGGCCGTGACCCTTTTCGGGGTCAAGGTCAATGGTATTGCTGCTGCTGTAAAGCGGGGGGTCTCCTGTAGTCTTTTCGTGGACGACTTTGTTTTATATTACAGCGGTGCTAACATGAATGTCATAGAGAGACAGCTACAACCAAGCATAAATGGGATCCATCGATGGTCAGTTCTGAACGGTTTCAAATTTTCCAAGACCAAAACAGTCTGCATGCACTTCTGCCTGCTGCGTAGAATGCATGCGGAACCGGAGCTGACCCTGGATAGGGATCCCATTAAAGAAAACCAAATTTCTGGGCCTCATTCTCGACGCAAAACTGTCTTTTGTGCCACATATAAAGTACCTGAAAACAAGATGCCTGAAAGCGCTGGATATTCTGAGGGTGCTGTCCAGCTCAGAGTGGGGAGCAGACAGAGATGTTCTGCTCTCCGTGTACAGAACCTTGGTTCGGTCACTAGTGGAATACGGCAGCATAGTATACGGTTCCGCAAGGAAATCATATATTGGGCTGCTAGACACGATCCACCACCAGGGACTGTGCCTGGCCCTTGGGGCCTTCCGCACCTCACCGGTTCAGAGCCTTTATGTCGAAGCCAATGAACCATCACTTAACAACAGGAGAATCAAACTGGCCATGCAATATGTAGTCAAGATAAAAACTAATGCATTGAATCCTGCACACAATTGTCTATTCGAGCAACATGACGAATCCAGGTATGAAGCCAGGCCGAATTACATCCGGCCACTGAGGCTCCGAATGAAACCTCATTTGGAGGCCTTGGGCGTGGATTTGGACGTGTTGGAGGATGCCAAAGTCCCAGAACATCCCCCGTGGTCGTTGAGAAAGCCATCGGTTATCCTCCGACTCACGGAACTGAGGAAGTCTGGGACACATCCACTCGAGTACCAAGGACTGCATGCAGAGATTCAAGGCCAGTTTGCAGACCACCTCTCCATATACACTGATGGTTCGAAAGACCAAAGCCGGGTAGCTGCTGCGGCAGTCTGCCGACGGGAACAATTTGGTGTACATTTGCCCGATCAGAGCTTGATTTTCACTGCAGAAGGTTATCCAACCACACTAACTATGTTATATACAGTGATTCGTTCTCTTGCCTCCTGGCTGTTGCTGGACTGAAAACGAATCACCCTATTCTAGCAACGGTCATTTATAAAATGAACCAACTGACAACGGATGGGTGCCTGGCCATGCCGGCATACAAGGAAACGAACGAGCTGATCGGGCTGCGAAGAAGGCCCTGAACTGTGATCTTGAACCGTGTCTGATCCCTCACTCTGATCTGAAACCACTAATAGCCACCCACATAAAATCCAAATGGCAACATGAGTGGGATGAAAACATTAATAAACTTAAAGAAATTGAACCATCTGTGGGAAAGCCACCACAGACTCATGCGGGAGGTCGGCGGGACCAAGTGGTCCTTAGCCGCTGCCGTATTGGCCACTCGTGGCTTACACATGCTTTTCTGCTCAAGGGGGAACCTCCCCCTGAATGTATTGGGTGTCAGTCCCCGCTGACACTCAAACACATTTTACTAAGTTGCGTTGATTTTTTGGCCCTGCGCCAACAGTTCTACACTGCAGACAGTATGCATGACCTTTTTACTAAGGTAAAACAGGAAAACATTTTAGCCTTTTTGAGGGCAGCTGGACTGTACCACCTCATATAGTTTACTAAATAGATTCTATCAATTATTAATAAAACTTTTCTTTTTCTATGGGAATTTGTTTCCCTTGACCACAAATATATGATTGTGAGCTTTCTAATTTAATGAGTGTCTATTGGCACATAATTGATTGTCTGCTTTTACATGTAAAAGCGATGGTTTGAACAAAAAACAAACATTTCTCGCCATGAATATGGCCTATGCTGCCGATACGGCGTAAAGCAACCACCAATCAAACATAATAGAGTATATATATACTCTATTATATGTGTATAAATACAATCAGCCTGCATTCGGTCTAACCCCACATAACCCACAAAAAGAATGGAACATTTCCATCCATTTTAATCTCTCTAAATTTAAAAACGGTTTTCCTAACAATTTCAGTATTCTATCATTGGATGCTGGAAACAACCTAGTCAGAATTAGCAATGATTGCTAATAATAGTGTCATGGGGGTGATGAAAATGGGAAATATTGCGCCTAGAGCGGGACTCGAAGCCACATCTCTTTGCATTCTGGGCCAGTGTGCTAACATTACACCACCTAGGCTCCCTGATCTCAACACATACCCATGCCTACCTGTCTATGTGGTTAATTGCCTGAGAGGTCAGTGCAGACCAAGACAATAGTGTAGTAGTCTGTACATGAGCTCCACTACCACGCGGTGGTGGCAGACACTATGCCGCACACGTATGCAGTTACACTGAACTGCACTAGGTAGCGGCACGCTAGCCACCGGGCAGAGCCCCGACTGTGTGTGGCCTGCACCCCCCCCCCCCCCCACACACACACACACCTATAGAGGCGACGTGGGACCTGGCGAGTTAGGGGGCTGGTCAGTTGACTGTTGACGCCGCGGAGAGCAGAGAGGTTTTGTAATAAACCAGTTGAAGCATGCTGTTACTAAATCTTGGCGTTCTTCCGTGAGTGTGTGGCAGTGTGAAAGACCGTGGACCATCACAATAGTATATAATTAGGAGAACTACATGCTACTACAAGACATTATTATTACCAGTATCAACATCATTTGTGTGCTTATTAGTCATGTGAATAATGTACTTTTGTAGTGATATCAGTCAGCATGCCCAGAGCGAGTCTCAAACCCACATTTGTGACACATTGGGGCGAGGCTCCTAACCACTGGATCACAGACCCTGTGTGCTGCAGCTAACCTACCTGTATATACCTGTGCAAATATGTGCATACCTCTGCATACCTGTACATACATATGCATACATGTACATACCTGTGCATACCTGTACATATACTTGTACATACCTGTGCACGGACATTACCGTCTTACACATTGTCGGAGGGAGTTGACTGGAGGCATGGGAAGAAGCCGTGGCTGAGCCTACTTACGCACATTACTGTCTTACACATTGTTGGAGGGAGTTGACTGGAGGCATGGGAAGAAGCCGTGGCTGAGCCTACTTTCGCACATTACCGTCTTAGACATTGTCTGAGGGAGTTGACTGGAGGCATGGGAAGAAGCCGTGGCTGAGCCTACTTACGCACATTACCGTCTTACACATTGTTGGAGGGAGTTGACTGGAGGCGTGGGAAGAAGCCGTGGCTGAGCCTACTTACGCACATTACTGTCTTACACATTGTTGGAGGGAGTTGACTGGAGGCATGGGAAGAAGCCGTGGCTGAGCCTACTTACGCACATTACCGTCTTAGACATTGTCTGAGGGAGTTGACTGGAGGCATGGGAAGAAGCCGTGGCTGAGCCTACTTTCGCACATTACCGTCTTACACATTGTTGGAGGGAGTTGACTGGAGGCATGGGAAGAAGCCGTGGCTGAGCCTACTTACGCACATTACCGTCTTAGACATTGTCGGAGGGAGTTGACTGGAGGCATGGGAAGAAGCCGTGGCTGAGCCTACTTACGCACATTACCGTCTTACACATTGTTGGAGGGAGTTGACTGGAGGCATGGGAAGAAGCCGTGGCTGAGCCTACTTACGCACATTACCGTCTTAGACATTGTCGGAGGTAGTTGACTGGAGGCATGGGAAGAAGCCGTGGCTGAGCCTACTTACGCACATTACCGTCTTACACATTGTTGGAGGTAGTTGACTGGAGGCATGGGAAGAAGCCGTGGCTGAGCCTACTTACGCACATTACTGTCTTACACATTGTTGGAGGGAGTTGACTGGAGGCGTGGGAAGAAGCCGTGGCTGAGCCTACTTTCGCACATTACCGTCTTAGACATTGTCTGAGGGAGTTGACTGGAGGCATGGGAAGAAGCCGTGGCTGAGCCTACTTACGCACATTACTGTCTTACACATTGTTGGAGGGAGTTGACTGGAGGCATGGGAAGAAGCCGTGGCTGAGCCTACTTTCGCACATTACCGTCTTAGACATTGTTGGAGGGAGTTGACTGGAGGCGTGGGAAGAAGCCGTGGCTGAGCCTACTTACGCACATTACCGTCTTAGACATTGTCGGGGGTAGTTGACTGGAGGCGTGGGAAGAAGCCGTGGCTGAGCCTACTTTCGCACATTACCGTCTTAGACATTGTCTGAGGGAGTTGACTGGAGGCGTGGGAAGAAGCCGTGGCTGAGCCTACTTACGCACATTACCGTCTTACACATTGTTGGAGGGAGTTGACTGGAGGCATGGGAAGAAGCCGTGGCTGAGCCTACTTTCGCACATTACCGTCTTAGACATTGTTGGAGGTAGTTGACTGGAGGCATGGGAAGAAGCCGTGGCTGAGCCTACTTACACACATTACTGTCTTACACATTGTTGGAGGGAGTTGACTGGAGGCGTGGGAAGAAGCCGTGGCTGACCTACTTACGCACATTACCGTCTTAGACATTGTGAGGGAGTTGACTGAGGCATGGGAAGAAGCCGTGGCTGAGCCTACTTACGCCATTACCGTCTTAGACTTGTCGGGGGTAGTTACTGGAGGCGTGGGAAGAAGCCGTGGCTGAGCCTACTTACGCACATTACCGTCTTAGACATTGTCTGAGGAAGTTGACTGGAGGCATGGGAAGAAGCCGTGGCTGAGCCTACTTACGCACATTACCGTCTTACACATTGTTGGAGGGAGTTGACTGGAGGCATGGGAAGAAGCCGTGGCTGAGCCTACTTACGCACATTACCGTCTTAGACATTGTCGGAGGGAGTTGACTGGAGGCGTGGGAAGAAGCCGTGGCTGAGCCTACTTTCGCACATTACCGTCTTAGACATTGTCTGAGGGAGTTGACTGGAGGCGTGGGAAGAAGCCGTGGCTGAGCCTACTTACGCACATTACTGTCTTACACATTGTCGGAGGGAGTTGACTGGAGGCATGGGAAGAAGCCGTGGCTGAGCCTACTTACGCACATTACTGTCTTACACATTGTTGGAGGGAGTTGACTGGAGGCATGGAAGAAGCCGTGGCTGAGCCTACTTTCGCACATTACCGTCTTACACATTGTCGGAGGAAGTTGACTGGAGGCATGGGAAGAAGCCGTGGCTGAGCCTACTTACGCACATTACTGTCTTACACATTGTTGGAGGGAGTTGACTGGAGGCATGGGAAGAAGCCGTGGCTGAGCCTACTTCGCACATTACCGTCTTAGACATTGTCTGAGGGAGTTGACTGGAGGCATGGGAAGAAGCCGTGGCTGAGCCTACTTACGCACATTACCGTCTTACACATTGTTGGAGGGAGTTGACTGGAGGCGTGGGAAGAAGCCGTGGCTGAGCCTACTTACACATTACCGTCTTAGACATTGTCTGAGGGAGTTGACTGGAGGCATGGGAAGAAGCCGTGGCTGAGCCTACTTACGCACATTACCGTCTTAGACATTGTCGGAGGTAGTTGACTGGAGGCATGGGAAGAAGCCGTGGCTGAGCCTACTTTCGCATATTACCGTCTTAGACATTGTTGGAGGTAGTTGACTGGAGGCATGGGAAGAAGCCGTGACTGAGCCTACTTACGCACATTACTGTCTTACACATTGTTGGAGGGAGTTGACTGGAGGCGTGGGAAGAAGCCGTGGCTGAGCCTACTTACGCACATTACCGTCTTACACATTGTAGGAGGGAGTTGACTGGAGGCGTGGGAAGAAGCCGTGGCTGAGCCTACTTACGCACATTACCGTCTTAGACATTGTCGGGGGTAGTTGACTGGAGGC
>CM059201.1:60135504-60153004 GCA_030323885.1 Branchipolynoe longqiensis
CATCTACAGCAGTATCTTTCCACTAACCCATCTACAGCGGTATCTTTCCACTAACCCATCTACAGCGGTATCTTTCCACTAACCTGTCTACAGCGGTATCTTTCCACTAACCCGTCTACAGCAGTATCTTTCCACTAACCCATCTACAGCGGTATCTTTCCACTAACCCATCTACAGCGGTATCTTTCCACTAACCTGTCTACAGCGGTATCTTTCCACTAACCCATCTACAGCGGTATCTTTCCACTAACCCATCTACAGCAGTATCTTTCCACTAACCCATCTACAGCGGTATCTTTCCACTAACCTGTCTACAGCGGTATCTTTCCACTAACCCATCTACAGCAGTATCTTTCCACTAACCTGTCTACAGCGGTATCTTTCCACTAACCCATCTACAGCAGTATCTTTCCACTAACCCGTCTACAGCGGTATCTTTCCACTAACCTGTCTACAGAGGTATCTTTCCACTAACCCATCTACAGCAGTATCTTTCCACTAACCCGTCTACAGCAGTATCTTTCCACTAACCCATCTACAGCGGTATCTTTCCACTAACCTGTCTACAGCGGTATCTTTCCACTAACCCATCTACAGCGGTATCTTTCCACTAACCTGTCTACAGCAGTATCTTTCCACTAACCTGTCTACAGCGGTATCTTTCCACTAACCTGTCTACAGCGGTATCTTTCCACTAACCCATCTACAGCAGTATCTTTCCACTAACCCATCTACAGCGGTATCTTTCCACTAACCCATCTACAGCAGTATCTTTCCACTAACCCATCTACAGCGGTATCTTTCCACTAACCTGTCTACAGCGGTATCTTTCCACTAACCCATCTACAGCGGTATCTTTCCACTAACCCATCTACAGCAGTATCTTTCCACTAACCTGTCTACAGCGGTATCTTTCCACTAACCTGTCTACAGCAGTATCTTTCCACTAACCCATCTACAGCAGTATCTTTCCACTAACCTGTCTACAGAGGTATCTTTCCACTAACCTGTCTACAGAGGTATCTTTCCACTAACCTGTCTCCAGCGGTATCTGTCCACTAACCTGTCTACAGCGGTATCTTTCCACTAACCCATCTACAGCGGTATCTTTCCACTAACCTGTCTACAGTGGCATATGTCCACTAACCTGTCTACAGAGGTATCTTTCCACTAACCCATCTACAGCGGTATCTTTCCACTAACCTGTCTACAGCGGTATCTGTCCACTAACCTGTCTACAGCGGTATCTTTCCACTAACCCATCTACAGCAGTATCTTTCCACTAACCCATCTACAGCGGTATCTTTCCACTAACCTGTCTACAGAGGTATCTTTCCACTAACCTGTCTACAGCGGTATCTTTCCACTAACCTGTCTACAGCGGTATCTTTCCACTAACCTGTCTACACGGTATCTTTCCACTAACCTGTCACAGAGGTATCTTTCCACTAACCCATCTACAGCGGTATCTTTCCACTAACCCTTCTACAGAGGTATCTTTCCACTAACCTGTCTACAGAGGTATCTTTCCACTAACCTGTCTACAGCGGTATCTGTCCACTAACCTGTCTACAGAGGTATCTTTCCACTAACCTGTCTACAGCGGTATCTTTCCACTAACCTGTCTACAGAGGTATCTTTCCACTAACCCATCTACAGCGGTATCTTTCCACTAACCTGTCTACAGCGGTATCTTTCCACTAACCTGTCTACAGCGGTATCTTTCCACTAACCCATCTACAGCGGTATCTTTCCACTAACCCATCTACAGCGGTATCTTTCCACTAACCTGTCTACAGCGGTATCTTTCCACTAACCTGTCTACAGCGGTATCTTTCCACTAACCCATCTACAGCGGTATCTTTCCACTAACCTGTCTACAGCGGTATCTTTCCACTAACCCGTCTACAGAGGTATCTTTCCACTAACCTGTCTACAGCGGTATCTTTCCACTAACCTGTCTACAGCGGTATCTTTCCACTAACCTGTCTACAGCGTATCTTTCCACTAACCCGTCTACAGCAGTATCTTTCCACTAACCCGTCTACAGCGGTATCTTTCCACTAACCTGTCTACAGAGGTATCTTTCCACTAACCCATCTACAGCGGTATCTTTCCACTAACCTGTCTACAGCAGTATCTTTCCACTAACCTGTCTACAGAGGTATCTTTCCACTAACCCATCTACAGCGGTATCTTTCCACTAACCCGTCTACAGCAGTATCTTTCCACTAACCCGTCTACAGCAGTATCTTTCCACTAACCTGTCTACAGCAGTATCTTTCCACTAACCTGTCTACAGCGGTATCTTTCCACTAACCTGTCTACAGAGGTATCTTTCCACTAACCTGTCTACAGCGGTATCTTTCCACTAACCCATCTGCAGAGGTATCTTTCCACTAACCCATCCATATCGGTATCTTTCCACTAACGTGTCTACAGAGGTATCTTTCCACTAACCTGTCTGCAGAGGTATTTTTCCACTAACCTGTCTACAGCGGTATTTTTCCACTAACCTGTCTACAGCGGTATCTTTCCACTAACCTGTCTACAGCGGTATCTTTCCACTAACCTGTCTACAGCGGTATCTTTCCACTAACCCGTCTACAGCAGTATCTTTCCACTAACCCATCCATATCGGTATCTTTCCACTAACCCGTCTGCAGCGGTATCTTTCCAATAATTCTTCTTAGCTTAATCTTTCTACTTACCATTCCCCTATGACACACATAGCAAATATCTGCCCAAACCCTTTCCTATTTTGTCAATCGTCTGAAAGCACTAAATGTCCTCTCTTACATTACCACTCCGAAATATTGTCTGGTGTAACAGCAGACGACTTTATCTTTCCACTATGGCTTCCACTTTGCTCTATACCGTTTCCGGTTTTGTCTTGAAGGTGTGAAGAACACAATTTTATTGAAAAGCTTTCCTTCAATTTTGGTTTTAGTTGAAGCAGACAAGAACTGGCACTTGGCGGTAAAAGGCGCGAGATGTGAATCTGCAAGATCTCACGTGACTTCGGAGAAGCTGCTCACACTGCATACACTTGTGCAACTGGAGCTGCGACTTCTACAGGCGGTGCAGGGTGTGGAGGCAGAGAACAGACGGACAGTGAAGGGTGGTGATGGTGTGATGGTGATCGTGGTGGTGATGGTGATGGTGTGAGGGTGTGATGGTGATGTGGTGGTGGTGGTGGTGGTGTGGTGGTGATGGTGGCGGTGATGGTGATGGTGGTGGTGGTGGTGGTGGTGGTGGAGGAGGTGGTGGTGGAGGAGGTGGTGGTGGTGGTGGTGGTAGAGGGGTTAGCAGAGGTGCCACCTCTCCCTAAAATATAGCAGAATAACCCAAATCTCCATACTTCCCGCTTTCAATTTGTAATATCCCGCTCAAGCAAATTCACCGCTCAATGTTAGCCAGAAACCCAGCGTCGGCCATCACTAAGGCCAGGGCCAGGGCCAGAGACAGCCAGGGCCAGGAACAAAGATACTTAAATGTTTCAAATCTTCTGGGAATGTCAGTGTATTTAAGAAATAGATGGAATATATAGAATATTTTAGAGTAAGCAGAATAGGTCAATTATCCCAAAATCGTGGATATTTGTGAAATCTCAGATAGCTTTACTCCTTGATTACGCAGGGATTTATTGGTGCCCGGGTTCTATCAAAGTGATCACTTTGACAGAACCAGTCACTGCTGAAGCCCACAGTGGGTTCAGCTCTTCTATGCGCATGCCAACATTAACTTAGCATGTTTGCACCTCCAGAGTTAATCCCTCTAAACAAGTTACTTTAAACTAAAGTAACGCAATACATCTAAAATGATGGAAACCCTCAGACTTCGGAGTATGCACACTAACCGGTGGCGGTGCAGCACCTCGGCCGTCTTCCTGCGCTGCAGCTCTGACATGTAGGCGATCATGCGTGCATTCGAGGTGAGCAGGTTCTTGGCGGCTTCGAGCAGTTGCGAGGGGTGCTTAGAGGCGGCGAGCAGCTTGGTCGTGCCGTCCCGCATCTTGATTTCATGGTCAATCTGCTGCTGCAGCTGCACATCCTGTAGGACAAGGATGAGAAGCCAGTCACTAACCATGCTGCGCACAATGTGTCGTTGTTACATTTGTTGATTGAGCGGACATTTCAATGGCGGACAATACAGGTATTCCCAGTTCCACTTGTCCCTGAAGGACTGAAGCTGTACCCCAGCGTGCCGGGACACAGCTTCAGTCTACGTGGCGGAACCGGGGGAGGTAAGTGGTGAACACACATACACAGCGATACAGGAGGTGACATTTTATACATCTCAAATATTTGCTAGGATAATTTCGCTCCCGTCTACATTAGAACAAACGCTTTGCAATAGTCCTAACAAGTTTGATTACCAGGAGGCATGTGGTTATCGGTTTGGTTGTTTGTTGTTGTTTTATGTGCTAGCAACATCTAAGGTCATATCAGGACGGATACCGACTTGTGACAGTGCGCACTCATAGCGACTGTATAGTGCTGTCCCACTGGGAAACCAGGCCGCGGGACCATGACCTGGTATCCCACTCAGTCACATTATCCTGACACTGAGCACACCAGTCCTTGCCCTGTCCTAATAAATCCGAGCGCCTGGCTAGGAAGCGACAGGTATCAATTTTTAAGTCATTGGTTTGACTTGACCACGGTTCGACCCCACGAGCTACCAGCACGGGAGACGGACGCTCTAACTCATTCGGCCATCCCGTCTGGTCTGTGATTATCGGTGCAAGGTGAGTTTAAAGAAAGGATGTTTCTATTGTCACAGTACCCTGGCGACAGAAGGATATTCTAAAATCACGGTACTATGACAGCAGTGCGGCAGCCTAGCGCCACAATACCATTGATATAGATCGGCAGTCTAGTATCATTAGATATTAAAACTTACTACAACTTTACCAAATGAATACAGAAGATCACGTCTGCTTACATTCTAAATACCATGAAATACTCACATCGATCTGACTAATATTGATGTACCCCTCAACAGAGGAATCTTTCCACTAACAGACTACCGCTGTTTCCATATTGCTGTGGAACTTGTGTATTCAACAGTTATTGTATCCCTTACTCTATATACTATTTTTGTAAATATTTAGAGTAACATAGATGGCCAAGTTAACAGAATATCGAATGATTGGGTAAATATCAATATTGCTAGTAAAGACGATATGTTTTACGTCGAGAAAATTAGAGGGGATTGTTATTATTGGAAATTATTATTAGGGAACTCCCCAACTAGGACCCAATGGTAATTAAAGTAAAAAATGATTGCATTATCGGTACATGCAATTATGATCATTATATAGCCGGTAACCAGGTGCAGCTAAAGCCTTGCTGGTTTATAAGCGAGCTCTCACTCCGAGAAGACTCCCACCCAGATTGGGTGTATATTCTGTGGGGAGTAGTGTTTGGGTTCCATTAGATAAAGGGTTCATCCGGTGCTCGCAGTACACAGGTAAACGACAACGTAGTCTAAATATGGCCGAAAACAGCTTTACTATAGAACAGGAAGTACAATGCCTGGCTCTAGTGTCAAATGGTTACTTATATCAGCACAGAATTGGTGAAATGGGAGAGAATGCAAAAAGACAAGATGGTGGCCATAGAACGCCTTCGATTTCACTTTTAAATCTTCTTAAAACAGATGTTTTATTATATTTTTCAACTCAAAGGTAGCGGGGAAATATGAAGACATATACAAAGAATAAATGTTTCTTCTTAGATTGTGAAATTAGGCTCATTTCATTAGCCCGACTTTTCGACCATTTTTATATAAGGCGGGTCTTCACCCGTGTACTGCGAGTACTGGGTGAATCTTTTATCTAGGGTTCCATGTGACCAATAATGACTGTACGGCAGAATATAATAAAACACTACAGAAAGTCTGCAATAACATATATAGGGACATCATAACTCAGAAATTGCTGTCAGAATTGGACCAAAATATGATTTCCCAATTTCAACCACACCCAACAGTGTGTACATAATGTATTGTGTGTTCCTAAAGAGGGAGGCGGTAGGGGAGTAATAGACTGCAGTAGACCTAAAGGTAAATCAGTCAATGAATTCACCGACTCATTCAGCCATCCTGTATGGTCTGAACCCTGGCTGAGTCAAAACAATGACTTAAAATATTTATACTTTTCTCTACCAAGCCTTTTGCTTGGCATTACTAAGCTAGGACAAGAAGCATTGGAATGAGGAATGAACAAGATCAGTTGTCTGCGATTGAAATCCAATGAAAGCATATAATACTTTTAACCAAAATGCTTACCTAGATTTGATTCTACATATCCGACTTAGATACCGGTGCAATCATAAATGAGTTATTGCATCATAGAAGGAACAAATACCAAGTCAATTTAATAGAACATGTTACTTTTGTAGCCTATGATATCCAGCAGACCAAAATTTGTTTCATCATAGAAGGAATACTAAGTCAATTTGATAGAGTCTATTATATCTGAAGCCTATGTTTTCCATAATTTTGCAAATGATGAGGGAGATGAAGGGAAATGTAGACACAGAGGCCCTACAAAAAGACTTGGAAACCATTCAAATAATATGTTGTTCAAAGACAAAAAATTTGAGCTAGTATGATATGGAAGAAATGAAGACATGAAAAACAACACAACTTACATGAACCCGATAGGAGAGAAAATTATGGTAAAAAACTGTGTGAAATATCTAGGATATACAATGGAACTTGGAAGTAAGCTCAAATTCACCGAGACTGTTCACAACTGTGGATACCCACATCTATAGGACAACTGACAAAACCCATAAGTCACTGCAACGCAGCTTCACATAATATATCAAAGACACCAAGAGCCTGGATTACCGGGACAGATGGAAATTCCTCAAAATTTATTCCACTAACCATCGATGTGAGAGATAATCAAATTATATACACCTGGAAAATAATTGAAGACAAAATACCTAACTATGGCATAACAACATATCAATTATCATTCAAAAACATAGAGTAGACTTGGTACGGTACCAGCAATAAATACAAAAGCCTCACAGTCAACAAAAACACTGCGGGAAGGAAGTCTTTCTGTCTGAGGAGTCCAGCTCTTCAATACAATGCCAGCTTGCATAAGAAATCAATCAAACTGCAGTGTACAATCGTTCAAAAGGCAGCTTGACAAGGTGTTAACAGCAATACCAGATGAAGCACAGATTCCAGGATACACCCAGCAAATACCAACGGATTCAAATTCATTACTGCACATGACAAAACTGGACAGTGTCCTCACCACATGTAATGGGCCCTGATGGTGGAGTCTTTGACTTGGCCTGAGCTTACAGCGCAAATACTCTAATCTAAGTTCTAACCTAATCTAACCCGGCATTGGCTCCTGGAAACCAAGGGAAGTGTTTTGTTTGTCAAAATGTGATGTTCTCATCGGATTATGCAGCTTTAACTTTTTAAGCGCATTCCAGGCACGGCTTTAACGGAGTGGATTTCTGTTCATTTACATGTTTGCATTTAAAATGTCTCCAGATGAGCCCATTAAAATAAAGGTTACTACAAAGTAAAGTAAAATATAATGATTAACTTAATATATTTATCTCAAACATATGGCAGGAACTTAAAGTTAAAGTTGCATATTTCGATGGTTTTGAGTTTCTGCAACTTTCTGAGATAAATATATTAGATTGTTCATTATAATCTACCTTACTTTAGGTATGCAGGTATTGCAGGTATAGCAATACCTCAGGGAGTTTGATGCCCCTGCCCTGCAGAGTTGTAAACCACTGCCTTGTGGTACAGGTTCTTGACAGAACCGAAGGCTAAGGGAGCAAACCCTAAACAGAAAACCATGTCACTGTGGCAGCATCAAGGGCGGTTGATGTATGGAACTCCCAACATCTCCCGACCAGCCACTGCAGGGAAAAATAGTTTTGCGCCTGTCTGGACATGTTCTTGCCGGTGTGAAACCTCTATTTGCTCCCCGAGAGAGTGCCGCTGGTAACTTGCAAAAGCCAGCAGCACTTCAACACTTTTGCAGGCAGCTTTCATGAAATGTTGGAGAGCGGCAGTCAAGTAATGAAAGCAGTCTTTGTCGCATCGCGACCGACAGCATGATGATGATGATGACATGTTTGCATAATTTGCGTTATTTGTGGTCGGTCAAATGGTGATCAGCAAACTATGTGGTGCCGGCCCCAGCAACAGGCAAAGGCCTTCATAGTGGTTAAATTGGACATGTAGGATCAAATCTAGCAGAGTGGCTTGGTTTTAGATAATGTGATGCATTCCCGGAATTATGTAGCTTTAAGTGAACACCAGAACTTCTTAAATTGAACATGTGGTTTGCAACAAACAAGTTGTCACTAAATGTATCAAAAACTAATTTTATGCTGTTTAGTAATTATAAAAAAATCTAATGTAACTGTATATATATATATGATACTGATATTGAAATGGTTTGTCAGTACATTTCTAGGTGTGCTAATAGTAATAGATCATAAACTTAATTGGAAAAAGCATATTAGTATGATTAAATCTAAATTGTCCAAAACTATTGCAATTATGCACAATGCAAAATACGTACTAGATAAAAATGCTTGCTTAATATTGTATTATTCATTATTTCTGCCTTATGTATCTTATTGTCGTGAAGTATGGGTAAATGCATACAAAACAACTACAGAAGAAAGCAGTGAGAATTGTTTGCAATGTTGGATATCAAGAGAAGACAAATAAACGGTTCTTTGATCTACATGTTTTAAAATTAATAGACTTGGATAAGATCAAATCTAGATTGTTAATTTACAATTCTAACAAAGGGCTACTGAAAATCTAGTCATTATTCAAAATATATTCAGATAGTAGCCATGATACGTGGCAGAGTAACAATCTAAGACAAGTATTTGCAAGAACGACCTTAAAGTCTCAATGTATATCTATCTATACATGGTATAAAAATATGGAATTCACTTGATAATAATATTAAATGTTCAAAGAACCAGGAATGAAAGTGGTCTCCGGGGAAAAAAGCGGAAATGCTGATATTCTCCCATAGGTCTAGCATTGTCAGGGAATCGCAAAAAATTCCCGGAAGTTGGGTTACATATATATTGATATATGCTGATAGTGCTGTGCCGTTTGAAGCACGTATTAGTAGTGAATGCTGATAGTGCTGTGGCGCTTGGAGCATTTATTAATATTAGTAGTGTACGCTGATAGTGCTGCGGTCTCAGCACCATATATTAGTATACGCTGATAGTGCTGCGGGATTGAAAAATCCCGGAAATCCACGGAATCGCAGAGATCTTTCATCCCTGAAGAACATATATAAATATGTTTCAACGAATGTATAAAAGAAAATCCTTAAGCTTTACCGGAGTGAAAATACATAATAGTCTAGTATAAAAAAAAGAAAACATTTACCGTATTAAAGGTAATGTTAATATACTTTCTACTTTCAATTTTAAAATTTATTATTTTTATTGTATTAGCAATGTATGTGTTATTTTTAACTGAGGAAAGTGCCTTATAAGTATTGTACTCCTACTTTCTCCTTTTTCATGTAAAACATTACTGATATAAATATCAGCTTGCATGCGCAATGATCATGTGGAAATGAATAAATCTTATGCGAGATAAAGGAACTAAACGCGATGGCCGAATGAGCGAGCATCCGCCTCCCGTTCTGGTAGGTCGTGGGATTCGAACACCCGGGTTTGAACCTAGGCCGAGTCAAACGAATGACATAAAAATTGATACTTGTCACTACCTAGCCTGGTGCTCGACATTACTAGGATAGGGCAAGGAGCCGTGGAATGAGGAATACCGATTATCTGCGATTGAAATTTCACCTGCTTAATCAACTAATGCACCAAAATATAAACGTGAGTGAATTAGTGGGTGGATGGGCGAGTTGCCGTCGTGCATGTAAGATCCGGGTCACGTGTTCTGAGAACCGTGTCACGTGACACAAGCTGCGACCAGGCCATGTGAACAGGACGCCGCATCGACCAGCCATGTTGTATTCACGGGATGATTGATCTTCTAGTTCTACTCGACACTTTCACACCCACCCGGTGCCTCGCTGTACTCTCCATTCAGACCCGCCCTCAGACCACTTACTGCCCTAACAATTCACACCCGCCCTCAGACTACTTACTGCACTAACAATTCACACTCACCACCAGACAACTTACTGCACTAACAATTCACACTCACCATCAGACTACTTACTGCACTAACAATTCACACCTAACCATCAGACTACTTACTGCCCTAACAATTCACACTCACCACCAGACAACTTACTGCACTAACAATTCACACCTAACCATCAGACTACTTACTGCCCTAACAATTCACACTCACCACCAGACAACTTACTGCACTAACAATTCACACCTAACCATCAGACTACTTACTGCCCTAACAATTCACACTCACCACCAGACAACTTACTGCACTAACAATTCACACTCACCATCAGACAACTTACTGCCCTAACAATTCACACTCACCACCAGACTACTTACTGCACTAACAATTCACACCTAACCATCAGACTACTTACTGCCCTAACAATTCACACTCACCACCAGACAACTTACTGCACTAACAATTCACACCTAACCATCAGACTACTTACTGCCCTAACTCACCACCAGACAACTTACTGCACTAACAATTCACACCTAACCATCAGACTACTTACTGCCCTAACAATTCACACTCACCACCAGACTACTTACTGCCCTAACAATTCACTCACCACCAGACTACTTACTGCACTAACAATTCACACTCACCACCAGACTACTTACTCCACTACCAATTGACACCCACCCTCAGACTACTTACTGCACTAACAATTCACACTCACCACCAGACTACTTACTGCACTAACAATTCACACCCGCCCTCAGACTACTTACTGCACTAACAATTCACACTCACCACCGGACAACTTACTGCACTAACAATTCATACTCGCACTCAGACTATTTACTGCACTAACAATTCACACCCACCCCCACACTACTTACTGCACTAACAATTCACACTCACCATCAGACTACTTACTCCACTAACAATTGACACCCACCCTCAGACTACTTACTGCACTAACAATTCACACCCACCGTCAGACTACTTACTGCACTAACAATTCATACTCACCACCAGACTACTTACTGCCCTAACAATTCACACCCGCCCTCAGACTACTTACTGCACTAACAATTCACACCCACCACCAGACTACTTACTGCCCTAACAATTCACACCCGCCCTCAGACTACTTACTGCACTAACAATTCACACTCACCACCAGACTACTTACTGCACTAACAATTCACACCCGCCCTCAGACTACTTACTGCACTAACAATTCACACTCACCACCGGACAACTTACTGCACTAACAATTCATACTCGCACTCAGACTATTTACTGCACTAACAATTCACACCCACCCCCAGACTATTTACTGCCCTAACAATTCACACTCACCACCAGACTATTTACTGCACTAACAATTCACACTCACCATCAGACTACTTACTGCTCTAACAATTCACACTCACCATCAGACTAATTACTGCACTAACAATTCACACCTAACCATCAGACTACTTACTGCCCTAACAATTCACACCTGCCCTCAGACCACTTACTGCCCTAACAATTCACACTAACCATCAGACTACTTACTGCACTAACAATTCACACTCACCATCAGACTACTTACTGCACTAACAATTCACACTCACCACCAGACAACTTACTGCCCTAACAATTCATACTCGCACTCAGACTATTTACTGCACTAACAATTCACACCCACCCCCAGACTACTTACTGCACTAACAATTCACTCTCACCATCAGACTACTTACTCCACTAACAATTGACACCCACCCTCAGACTACTTACTGCACTAACAATTCAGACCCACCGTCAGACTACTTACTGCACTAACAATTCACACCCACCATCAGACTACTTATTGCACTAACAATTCACACCCACCCTCAGACTACTTATTTCACTAACAATTCACACCCACCATCAGACTACTTACTGCCCTAACAATTCACACCCACCATCAGACTACTTACTGCACTAACAATTCACACCCAACATCACAACTACTTACTGCCCTAATAATTCACACCCACCACCAGACTACTTACTGCACTAACAATTCACACCCAACATCACAACTACTTACTGCCCTAATAATTCACACCCACCACCAGACTACTTACTGCACTAACAATTCACACCCAACATCACAACTACTTACTGCCCTAATAATTCACACCCACCACCAGACTACTTACTGCACTAACAATTCACACCCAACATCACAACTACTTACTGCCCTAATAATTCACACCCACCACCAGACTACTTACTGCACTAACAATTCACACCCAACATCACAACTACTTACTGCCCTAATAATTCACACCCACCACCAGACTACTTACTGCACTAACAATTCACACCCAACATCACAACTACTTACTGCCCTAATAATTCACACCCACCACCAGACTACTTACTGTACTAACAATTCACACCCAACATCAGACTACTTACTGCACTAACAATTCACTCACCATCAGACTACTTACTGCACTAACAATTCACACTCACCATCAGACTACTTATTGCCCTAACAATTCACACCCGCCATCAGACTACTTACTGCACTAACAATTCACACCCACCCTCAGACTACTTACTGCACTAACAATTCACACCCACCTTCACAACTACTTACTGCAGTAACAATTCACACCCACCCTCAGACTACTTACTGCACTAACAATTCACACCCACCATCAGACTACTTACTGCACTAACAATTCACACCCACCATCAGACTACTTACTGCTGTAATAATTCACACCCACCTTCACAACTACTTACCGCCCTAATAATTCACACCCACCATCAGACTACTTACTGCAGTAACAATTCACACCCAGTATCAGATTACTGCACTAACAATTCACACTCATTAGACTACTTACTTCCCTAACAATTCACACCCACCCTCTGACTACTGCACTAACAATTCATACCCACAATCAGACTACTGCACTAACAACTCATACCCTCAGACTACTGCCCTAACTATTAACTATTCACACCCGACTAGTTTGTGCTTGGATGTAAACAGTCGTCGTTCACTGAACTGGAGGTGAATCGTTTATCTAGTCTGTTCCTTCCTCGTCACGTGATCTGCTCGCCTCATCCACTCCAGTTATTTAGCTTACCTCACAGCACACCAGCCTAAATGAAACATAATCAAGGGGTCCGTGGCTGAATGAAGACCCAATAAAGGCTTTGGCGACCTTTAAAGGCAGCACAC
Source organism: Branchipolynoe longqiensis (assembly GCA_030323885.1). Taxonomy (NCBI): domain Eukaryota; kingdom Metazoa; phylum Annelida; class Polychaeta; order Phyllodocida; family Polynoidae; genus Branchipolynoe; species Branchipolynoe longqiensis. The sequence goes on from CM059201.1 coordinate 60,148,886, forward strand.
GCCAACAGGGTAGTGAGAACGGACCACTTTCAGTGATGCACCTGTGTAATTGTCATTGAGAGCAGACAACATTTAGCCGGAGCAGACGACACATTGAGAGGGTTAAGGCGGGATGTTGAACTGTGACAATGCATTGTGACAGCGCCTTGTTCTGTCATGTCAACCAGTGTGACACTGCGTGTGTGTGTGTGTGTGTGTGTGTGTGTGTGTGTGTGTGTGTGTGTGTGTGTGTGTGTGTGTGTGTGTGTGTGTGTGTGTGGATGTCTGTGCCCACACTAACACTTTAAGCCAGTACAAAACTTTCAGCAATGTTTAAAGGAAGCGAACAAGCAAATGTTCGCCGTATTTTCAAAGACAATTGTTATATATATATTAAAAACAAGATTCGTTGGTGTTGGTCGTTCCGGTGCAGCCTGTCAACATGCCTCAACCAGGAAGCTGCCAATGTGCTTAATGTGTGTCAGTCGTTAACATGCCTCAACCAGGAAGCTGCCAATGTGTTAATATGTGTGTGTGTGTGTGTTAATGTGTGTGTTAATGTGTGTGTGTGTGTGTGTGTGTGTGTGTGTGTGTGTGTGTGTGTGTGTGTGTGTGTGTGTGTGTGTGTGTGGATGTCTGTGCCCACACTAACACTTTAAGCCAGTACAAAACTTTCAGCAATGTTTAAAGGAAGCGAACAAGCAAATGTTCGCCGTATTTTCAAAGACAATTGTTATATATATATTAAAAACAAGATTCGTTGGTGTTGGTCGTTCAGGTGCAGCCTGTCAACATGCCTCAACCAGGAAGCTGCCAATGTGCTTAATGTGTGTCAGTCGTCAACATGCCTCAACCAGGAAGCTGCCAATGTGTTAATGTGTTAATGTGTTTGTGTGTGTGTGTTAATGTGCGTGTGCGTGTGCGTGTGCGTGTGTGTGTGTGTGTGTATGTGTGTGTGTGTGTGTGTGTGTGTCCATGCTGGCACCGCGTCGAACAAGGACCCGGCACTGACCCTGCTGACCTCTGACCCCGCTCCACACCCAGAGGTCGGCGGGACGACACAGCTGGTCCGCGAGGCGTCAGGTGGAGTCAAGGTGGCATTCTGTGGGTGTCTGGTCGGCATTATGTTGGTTGGTGTCAGGTTGGCATTATGTTGGTGTCAGGTCGTTATCATGTTGGGTGTCAGACCATCATTATGTTGGTGTCAGGTTTGCTTGATGTTGGTGTCAGGTTTTATGTTGGTGTCAGGTTGTCATTACGTTGGTGTCAGACTCATTATGTTTGTGTCAGTCTGTCTTTATGTTGCGGTCCAGTTCAGACCATCATCATGTTGGGGTCAGATCGTCATTATGTTTGTGTCAGACCGTCATTATGCTGGTGTCAGGTTTGTTTGATGTTGGTGTCAGATTATTATGTTGGTGTCAGACCGTCATTATGTTGGTGTCATACCGTCATTATGTTGGTGTCAGACCGTCATTATGCTGGTGTCAGATCGTCATTATGATGGTGTCAGATCGTCATTATGCTGGTGTCAGGTTTGCTTGATGTTGGTGTCAGGTTATTATGTTGGTGTCAGACCGTCATTATGTTGGTGTCAGACCGTCATTATGTTGGTGTCAGACCGTCATTATGCTGGTGTCAGATCATCATTATGCCGGCGTCAGATCATCATTATGCTGGTGTCAGACCATCATTATGCTGGTGTCAGGTTTGTTTGATGTTGGTGCCAGGTTATTATGTTGATGTCAGGTTGTCATCATGTTTGTGTCAGGTTCTCATTAAGCTGGTGTCAGGTTCTCATTAAGCTGGTGTCAGCCCGTCATTATGCTGGTGTTGGGTTTGCTTGATATTGGTGCCAGGTTATTACGTTGGTGCCAGACTGTCATTATGCTGGTGACAGATTTGCTGCATGTTGGTGCCAGGTTGTTACATTGGTGTCAGACCGCCATTATGCTGGTGTCAGGATTGTTTAATGTTGGTGTCAGACCTTTATTATTATGGTGGTGTCAGGTTATTATGGTGGTGTCAGATTATTATGTTGGTGTCAGACCGTCATTATGCTGGTGTCAGCTTGATGTTGGTGTCAGGTGTTACCCAGGTATTCGCTTGTAAGTTGTATGTGTTGGTGAACACTCAGTACAAGACATAGCCACACTTTGTCCGTGCATCAAATAGATGGTTTCTCGCGTCTTGACCCAAGCTCCTGAGTCATCGGGAAGCGTGGTTCTCCACACAATGCACACATAGTGTACACACGGATACAAGACACACACTCACTGTGATAACACACATGTACTAACACAGAGACGACACACACAGACCAGACACACATGTAATAACATAGAGACGACACACACAGAACAGACACACATGGACTTACACAGAGACAACACACAGACTAGACACACACATGTACTCACACAGACCAGCCACACATGTACTCACACAAAGATGACACACACAGAAGAAACACACATGGACTTATACAGAGACAACACCCAGACTAGTCACACACATGTACTCACACAGAGACGACACACACAGACCAGCCACACATGTACTCACAGAGACGACACACACCACAGACACACATGGACTTATACAGAGACAACACCCAGACTAGACACACACATACTCACAGAGACGACACACACAGACCAGCCACACATGTACTCACACAGAGACGACACACACAGACCAGACACACATGTACTTACAGAGACGACACACACATAACAGACACACACATGTACTCACACAGAGACAACATACAGAACAGACACACACATGTACTAACACAGCGACACACAGAACAGACACAGACATGTACTAACACAGAGACACACAGAACAGACACACACATGTACTCACACAGAGACAACACACAGAACAGACACACACATGTACTGAGACAGAGACAACACACAGAACAGACACACACATGTACTAACACAGAGACACACAGAACAGACACACACATGTACTCACACAGAGACAACGCACACAGAACAGACACACCCATGTACTCAGACAGAGGCGACACACAGAACAGACACATACATGTACTCAGACAGAGATGACACACACAGACCAGACACACATTGTACTCACACAGAGACAACACACACAGAACAGACACACATGGACTTATACAGAGACAACACACACAGAACAGAGACACATGTACTAACAGAGACGACACACACAGACCAGACACACATGCACTCACACAGAGACGACACACACAGTACACACACATGTACTCACACAGTACAGACACACACATGTACTCACACAGAGACGACACACACAGTACAGACACAAACATGTACTCACACAGAGACAACACACACAAACTAGACACACACATGTACTCACATAGAGACTACACACACAGAACAGACACATACTAACACACAGACACACACAAACACATAGAGACACGCACACTCATTTGTTTGACACACTTCCTGAAGCCGTTAGCCGAATGCTTGTGACTTTTTCAGGGTGTCAGGCAGACGTACATACCCCTCTGATCTGACCTTCAGTCCAGGCCAACTGCCCTGACCTTGCAGCCACCACACGCTGGTTGCTGGCAGCAAGGCACTTCCACCATGGCGACTGAACGCTGTTGGTTGGTTGTTGGAGTTTTACGTCCTGGCAATATCAGGACAGATTCCGACTTGTGACAGTGCACACTCTTGGCGAATTTATAGTGCAGCCCCACTGGGAGACCAGGACACCAGCACCATGACATGATATCCCACTCAGTCACATTATCCTGACACTGCGCCAACCAGTATTTGCCCTATCCTAATATGATACGCGCCTGGCTAGAAAGCAACAAGTATCAATGCTTAAGTCATTGCATTGACTCGACCAGGGTTCCAACCCATGGGTTCGGATCCCACGATCTACCTAAACAGGACGCTCAACTCATCTGACTATCCCGTCTGGTGGCGCCTGAACGCTACTCAGAGACCTGCTGTACACACCACGCATATTAACACACAGCACAATAATTAGAATGGTGGTAGAGCATTCACTAGGAGGCTCCCAGTGGCCAACTCTAACTCTACAGCTACACAATCCTAGGCGTAACAAGGCAGGCCCACAGAATTGTAGACCCACAAGTACGCA